>CM060950.1:7129904-7642404 GCA_030765055.1 Mantis religiosa | reverse complement strand
CACGCTACCGAGGCGGGCCCAGTATACAGTTGTATACTAGTTATCCACCGCACTCTGCTCTCGTATTCTTACGCATGTGACGCATTGTGGCTATACGTGCACTACCCCACCACAGTTACTACTCATCCCTACCGCGCAGGATTCCTCTCAAGATAAAATATCACATTTGTACTACTGCAGTAACCTCCATAGCAACTTTTTTCGACAGTCTATACTTCTGTAGGAACTTTTCTTCTAATATATCTTCGAAATAATTTCTCCTCACATGCCGTACTCCATTTAGACGGTCTTAAACATAGCAAATCGAAATCAACAGCTGCGTTCACGCACGCCATCTTGACTATTTACAATTAAGGACCTAACATAAGAAAGGTGACTTGCCAGTTTAACACGAGAGTAAAGCTAACACTTATTGGTGAAATGCAATTTTTGTTATAACTGTTGTTAAACTCGTGTTAAATCTTAACATCTGTTGGTGAAATCGGGCACTAATTGTTTAGCAATATCTGATCACATCTTCTTAAAATTCATAATCTCTTGATTTGTCAGTTTCCTTAAGACCTATTACGTTCGTACAATATTTACCATTTTGAACCACTGTACTCATATTTATAAATTAGTTACGCAAAACGGTGTTAAGAGTAGATCTAACTGGCAAGTACTTAATCATTATCTTGATGACATCTCATTTGGAGAGGTCTTAGTTGTGTCATAACAGATTTCTAATTGGTTTTATACACAACTATCCTCACATATTACGAATGCATAGATCTTAATTTTAAATGAATATGTAAAGAATCTGGTACAATCTGTTTTACATAAACTAGGTTAAGCAGACTTTCGCTCACTAACACAATATTTATTCCTTGTCTATATTGATACTTGTATAGAACACAGCTCCAGTTTATCATATTTCCTCTACAAGATAAGTTCTAAGACAGACCAAAACATTATTTACCTTATATTTTGTAAACTATTCCTAATAATTGAGACATATAATACATACGAAGCAATTACAGCGCTCTCGCCATCTATTATATGCTGCTTGCACTTCCTAATTCACGAGACTTCCACCATGTGCGCTGTAGTCGCCTCAGTAGACACAAAGAGACTCCTACCAGTTTTGTTTGACAGCCTTATTTCAGTGTTATCTTCTTTTATTTTCTGTGCCACGGACATACATAGCAGGTAGAGGAGGATTTGCAGTCTAACCAGACATTTAATGACGTGTTATACTGGATATCTTCACACTAGCAAGTTAATTAACACCCCGCAATACGCCACTCTCAATTAACTGGAAACGTTTCTGACTTATTTTGTCAGCTATAGCTCTATTACTTTAACTGAAGTAAATAATTGAAATATGTTTATGCCAAAGGAAATGGATATGATACATTTGCAGGGAATAGACTCATAAGTCCCTTTCATTATGAATCACTTTACATAGCTGTAAACTGTAAGACATAAACGAAGCCTTACTACACATATAATGCAGCTCTTGCTATAAGACACAATTTATGTCTGATACATTTTATTTTGTAGTCAACCATTTCAGATTTACTGTTGGTTATATTTCACTATTTCCTAATAGTTATACTTTTCTAAAGAGATAACTCGAAGAAGAAGTTCAAAGATATATACAGGACCACATCAACCGATCACGTACACAGACTATAGACCGAGTTACCCACAAGCTGGTGGAAACCCAGATCGCAGTCGCTCCGGTACACCCTGGAACGTCACATGCGTACCTTGCTGAAGTACTCAGGCGCATTGACCACCTGCGGACCACATTAAATAAATAAATGAATGAATGAATGAATGAATGATGAACGAACGAATAAACGAACGAACGAATGAATACCCCTATTCTATCCAATCCCTCCTATTCCAGGCGATCTACCCAGGGCCTCTGGTCAGGTTTGGACCGCCTAAAATATCTCCTTCTATCGCACGTGCCATTCAGGCACCTGCATCCCAACACCGATACTAACGGGGGTGCATCTGTGGAACCCCAACACCTTTCTATCTTTTTATTCCCTCCTAAAACCTCGCCCTAAAAATAGATTTAAAAATATTTCTAACAATGGATGAAAAATAACTGATAGTCTTCGCCTGAGAAACCTGGAGGACTCACTCGCGGCCACAAACGCTAGACATGACACTATTTTTGCCGTACTGACTGACGTCAAAGACCAACTCACGACCTCCCAGCAACTCACCACTGACAGCCTGACATCTTACCAGGAGCGCATTACCTCTTCCCTCAATGTGCTACAGCAGACCTCAGAGACCACATCATATCCAGTCCTGCAACTGCAGGAAGCCATTGGGAGCACCAGTATCCAGTTTTTTTTTAATTTACGTCCTCCAACGTTAAGTTATATCGGACGATGAGTGGAATGGGTGAAATAATGCTCAAATGATCCCAGGGCCCATAGAGCTTAGAGTTACCCGACATTCGCTTTTGAGAATAAAGAAAACCCCGGAAAAAAACTTATCCAGGTAACTCACCCTGACCGAGATTCGAACTCGAGACCTCTTGAATGTGAGGCGGACATGCTACCACCACGCTCCCGAGGCGGGCCCAGTATACAGTTGTATACTAGTTATCCACCGCACTCTGCTCTCGTATTCTTACGCATGTGACGCATTATGGCTATACGTGCACTACCCCACCACAGTTACTACTCATCCCTACCGCGCAGGATTCCTCTCCAGATAAAATAATACATCTGTATTTCTTAGAGAGGTCTTAGCTATGTCATAACAAATTTCTAATTGGTTTTATACACAACTATCCTCACATACAACGAGTGCATAGATCTTCATTTAAAATGAATATATAAAGAAACTGGTTAAATCTGTTATACATAAGCTAGCTTCAGCAGACTTTCGCTCATTAGCACAATACTTATTACTTGTCTATATTGATACTTGTATAGAACACAGCTCCAGTTTATCATATTTCCTCTACAAGATAAGTTCTAAGACAGACCGAAACATTATTAACCTTATATTTTGTAAATTATTCCTAATAACTGAGGCATATAATACATACGAAGCAATTACAGTGCTCGCGCCATCTATTATATGCTGCTTGCACTTCCTAATTCACGAGACTTCCACCGTGTGCGCTGTAGTCGCCTCAGTAGACACAAGGAAATTCCTACCAGTTTTGTTTGACAGCCTTATTTCAGTGTTATCTTCTTCTATTTTCTGTGCCTCGGACATACATAGCAGGTAGAGGGGGATTTGCAGTCTAACCAGACACTTAATGACGTGTTATACTGGATATCTTCACATTAGCAAGTTAATTAAAACCCCGCAATACGCCACTCTCAAATAACTGGAAACGTTTCTGACTTATTTGGTCAATTATAGCTCTATTACTTTAATTGAAGTAGTGTATGATTGAAATACGCTTATGCCAAATAAAATGGATATGATAGTCCTTTTCATTATGAATCACCTTACATAGCTGTAAACTGTAAGACACAAACAAAGCTTTACTACACTTATAATGTAGCTCTTGCTATAAGACACAATTTATGTCTGATACATTTTATTTTGTAGTCAACCATTTCAGAATAACCTTTGGTTATATTTCACTATTTCCTAATAGTTATACTCTTCTAAAGAGATAACTCCAAGAAGATGTAAAAAGATATATACAGGACCACATCAACCGATCACGTACACAGACTATAGACCGAGTTAACCACAAGCTGGTGGAAAACCAGATCGCAGTCGCTCCGGTACACCCTGACACGTCACATGCGTACTTTGCTTAACTACTCAGGCGCATTGACCACCTGCGGACCACATTAAATGAATGAATAAATAAATTAATTAATTAATTAATGGATGAATGAATGAATGAATGAATACCCCTACTCTATCCAATCCCTCCTATTCCAGGCGATCTACCCAGGGCCTCTGGTCAGGTTTGGACCGCCTAAAATATCTCCTTCTATCGCACGTGCCCATCAGGCACCTGCATCCCAACACCGATACTAACGGAGGAGCATCTGCGGAACCCCAACACCTTTCTATCTTTTTATTCCCTCCTAAAGCCTCGCCCTAAAAATAGATTTAAAAATATTTCTAACAATGGATGAAAAATTACTGATAGTCTTCGCCTGCGAAACCTGGGGACTCACTCGCGGCCACAAACGCTAGACATGACACTATTTTTGCCGTACTGACTGACGTCAAAGACCAACTCACGACCACCCAGCAACTCACGACTGACAGCCTGACATCTCACCAGGAGCGCATTACATCTTCCCTCAAGGTGCTACAGCAGACCTCAGAGACCACCTCATATCAAGTCCTGCAACTGCAGGAAGCCATTGGGAGCACCAGTATCCAGTTTTTTTTTTTAATTTACGTCCTCCAACGTTAAGTCATATCGGACGATGAATGGAATGGGTGAAATGATGCTCAAATGATCCCAGGGCCCATAGAGCTTAGAGTTACCCGACATTCGCTTTTGAGAATAAAGAAAACCCCGGAAAACACTTATCCAGGTAACTCACTCTGACCGAGATTCGAACTCGGGACCTCTTGAACGTGAGGCGGACATGCTACCACCACGCTACCGAGGCGGGCCCAATATACAGTTGTATACTAGTTATCCACCGCACTCTGCTCTCGTATTCTTACGCATGTGACGCATTGTGGCTATACGTGCACTACCCCACCACAGTTACTACTCATCCCTACCGCGCAGGATACCTCTCAAGATAAAATATTACATCTGTACTACTGCAGTAACCTCCATAGCAACTGTTTTCGACAGTCTATACTTCTGTAGGAACTTTTCTTCTAATATATCTTCGAAATAATTTCTCCTCACATGCCGTACTCCATTTAGACGGTCTTAAACATAGCAAATCGATATCAACAGCTGCGCTCACGCACGCCATCTTGACTATTTACAATTAAGGACTTAACATAAGAAATGTGACTTGTCAGTTTAACACGAGAGTAAAGCTAACACTTATTGGTGAAATGCAATTTTTGTTATAACTTTTGTTAAACTCGTGTTAAATCTTAACATCTGTTGGTGAAATCGGGCAATTATTGTTTAGCAATATCTGATCACATCTTCTTAAAATTCATAATCTCTTGATTTGTCATTTTCCTTAAGACCTATTACTATCGTACAATATTTACCATTTTGAACCACTGTACTCATATTGATAATTTAGTTACGTAAAACGGTGTTAAGAATAGATCTAACTGGCAAGTACCAAATCATTATCTTCATGACATCTCATTTGGAGAGGTCTTAGTTATGTCATAACAGATTTCTAATTGGTTTTATACACAACTATCCTCACATATTACGAATGGAAAGAGCTTTATTTTAAATGAATATATAAAGAATCTGGTAAAATCTGTTTTACATAAACTAGCTTTAGCAGACTTTCGCTCACTAACACAATATTTATTCCTTGTCTATATGGATACTTGGATAGAACACAGCTCCAGTTTATTATATTTCCTCTACAAGATAAGTTTTAAGACAGACCAAAACATTATTAACCTTATATTTTGTAAATATTCCTAATAATATAGACATATAATACATACGAGGCAATTACAGCGCTCGCGCCATCTATTATATGCCGCTTGCACTTCCTAATTCACGAGACTTCCACCATGTGCGCTGTAGTCGCCTCAGTAGACTCAAGGAAATTTCTACCAGTTTTATTTGACAGCCTTATTTCAGTGTTATCTTCTTTTATTTTCTGTGCCACGGACATACATAGCAGGTAGAGGAGGATTTACAGCCTATCCAGACATTTAATGACGTGTTATGCTGGATATCTTCACACTAGCAAGTTGATTAAAACCCCGCAATACGCCACTCTCAATTAACTGGAAACGTTTCTGACTTATTTTGTCAGCTATAGCTCTATTACTTTCATTGAAATAGTACATAATTGAAATATGTTTATGCCAAAGGAAATGGATATGATAAATTTGCAGGGAATAGACTCAAAAGTCCTTTTCATTATGCATCACTTTACATAGCTGTAAACTGTAAGACATAAACGAAGCCTTACTACACATATAATGCAGCTCTTGCTCTAAGACACAATTTATGTCTGATACATTTTATTTTGTAGTCAACCATTTCAGATTTACTGTTGGTTATATTTCACTATTTCCTAATAGTTATACTTTTCTAAAGAGATAACTCGAAGAAGAAGTTCAAAGATATATACAGGACCACATCAACCGATCACGTACACAGACTATAGACCGAGTTAACCACAAGCTGGTGGAAACCCAGATCGCAGTCGCTCCGGTACACCCTGAAAAGTCACATGCGTACCTTGCTGAAGTACTCAGGCGCATTGACCACCTGCGGACCACATTAAATAAATAAATAAATGAATGAATGAATGAATGAATGAATGAATGAATGAATGAATGAATGAATGATGAACGAACGAGTAAACGAACGAACGAATGAATACCCCTATTCTATCCAATCCCTCCTATTCCAGGCGATCTACCCAGGGCCTCTGGTCAGGTTTGGACCGCCTAAAATATCTCCTTCTATCGCACGTGCCATTCAGGCACCTGCATCCGAACACCGATTCTAACGGGGGTGCATCTGCGGAACCCCAACACCTTTCTATCTTTTTATTCCCTCCTAAAACCTCGCCCTAAAAATAGATTTAAAAATATTTCTAACCATGGATGAAAAATAACTGATAGTATTCTCCTGAGAAACCTGGAGGACTCACTCGCGGCCACAAACGCTAGACATGACACTATTTTTGCCATACTGACTGACGTCAAAGACCAACTCACGACCTCCCAGCAACTCACCACTGACAGCCTGACATCTTACCAGGAGCGCATTACCTCTTCCCTCAATGTGCTACAGCAGACTTCAGAGACCACCTCATATCCAGTCCTGCAACTGCAGGAAGCCATTGGGAGCACCAGTATCCAGTTTTTTTTAATTTACGTCCTCCAACGTTAAGTTATATCGGACGATGAGTGGAATGGGTGAAATAATGCTCAAATGATCCCAGGGCCCATAGAGCTTAGAGTTACCCGACATTCGCTTTTGAGAATAAAGAAAACCCCGGAAAAAACTTATCCAGGTAACCCACCCTGACCGAGATTCGAACACGGGACCTCTTGAACGTAAGGCGGACATGCTACCACCACGCTACCGAGGCGGGCCCAGTATACAGTTGTATACTAGTTATCCACCGCACTCTGCTCTCGTATTGTTACGCATGTGACGCATTATGGCTATACGTGCACTACTCCACCACAGTTACTACTCATCCCTACCGCGCAGGATTCCTCTCGAGATAAAATAATACATCTGTATTTCTTAGAGAGGTCTTAGCTATGTCATAACAAATTTCTAATTGGTTTTATACACAACTATCCTCACATACTACGAGTGCATAGATCTTCATTTAAAATGAATATATAAAGAAACTGGTTAAATCTGTTATACATAAACTAGCTTCAGCAGACTTTCGCTCATTAACACAATACTTAGTACTTGTCTATATTGATACTTGTATAGAACACAGCTCCAGTTTATCATATTTCCTCTACAAGATAAGTTCTAAGACAGACCGAAACATTATTAACCGTATATTTTGTAAATTACTCCTAATAACTGAGGCATATAATACATACGAAGCAATTACAGCGCTCGCGCCATCTATTATATGCTGCTTGCACTTCCTAATTCACGAGACTTCCAACGTGTGCGCAGTAGTCGCCTCAGTAGACACAAGGAAATTCCTACCAGTTTTTTTTGACAGCCTTATTTCAGTGTTATCTTCTTCTATTTTCTGTGCCTCGGACATACATAGCAGGTAGAGGGGGATTTGCAGTCTAACCAGACACTTAATGACGTGTTATACTGGATATCTTCACATTTGCAAGTTAATTAAAACCCCGCAATACGCCACTCTCAAATAACTGGAAACGTTTCTGACCTATTTTGTCAATTATAGCTCTATTACTTTAATTGAAGTAGTGTATGATTGAAATACGCTTATGCCAAATAAAATGGATATGATAGTCCTTTTCATTATGAATCACCTTACATAGCTGTAAACTGTAAGACACAAACAAAGCTTTACTACACTTATAATGTAGCTCTTGCTATAAGACACAATTTATGTCTGATACATTTTATTTTGTAGTCAACCATTTCAGAATAACCTTTGGTTATATTTCACTATTTCCTAATAGTTATACCCTTCTAAAGAGATAACTCGAAGAAGATGTAAAAAGATATATACAGGACCACATCAACCAATCACGTACACAGATCATAGACCGAGTTAACCACAAGCTGGTGGAAACCCAGATCGCAGTCGCTCCGGTACACCCTGACACGTCACATGCGTACTTTGCTTAAGTACTCAGGCGCATTGACCACCTGCGGACCACATTAAATGAATAAATAAATAAATAAATAAATAAATGGATGAATGAATGAAGGAATACCCCTACTCTATCCAATCCCTCCTATTCCAGGCGATTTACCCAGGGCCTCTCGTCAGGTATGGACCGCCTAAAATATCTCCTTCTATCGCACGTGCCATTCAGGCACCTGCATCCCAACACCGATACTAACGGGGGTGCATCTGCGGAACCCCAACACCTTTCTATCTTTTTATTCCCTCCTAAAACCTCGCCCTAAAAATAGATTTAAAAATATTTCTAACAATGGATGAAAAATTACTGATAGTCTTCGCCTGAGAAACCTGGGGACTCACTCGCGGCCACAAACGCTAGACATGACACTATTTTTGCCGTACTGACTGACGTCAAAGACCAACTCACGACCACCCAGCAACTCACGACTGACAGCCTGACATCTTACCAGGAGCGCATTACCTCTTCCCTCAAGATGCTACAGCAGACTTCAGAGACCACCTCATCTCAAGTCCTGCAACTGCAGGAAGCCATTGGGAGCACCAGTATCCAGTTTTTTTTAATTTACGTCCTCCAACGTTAAGTCATATCGGACGATGAATGGAATGGGTGAAATGATGCTCAAATGATCCCAGGGCCCATAGAGCTTAGAGTTACCCGACATTCGCTTTTGAGAGTAAAGAAAACCCCGGAAAAAACTTATCCAGGTAACTCACTCTGACCGAGATTCGAACTCGGGACCTCTTGAACGTGAGGCGGACATGCTACCACCACGCTACCGAGGCGGGCCCAATATACAGTTGTATACTAGTTATCCACCGCACTCTGCTCTCGTATTCTTACGCATGTGACGCATTGTGGCTATACGTGCACTACCCCACCACAGTTACTACTCATCCCTACCGCGCAGGATTCCTCTCAAGATAAAATATTACATCTGTACTACTGCAGTAACCTCCATAGCAACTTTTTTCTACAGTCTATACTTCTGTAGGAACTTTTCTTCTAATATATCTTCGAAATAATTTCTCCTCACATGCCGTACTCCATTTAGACGGTCTTAAACATAGCAAATCGATATCAACAGCTGCGTTCACGCACGCCATCTTGACTATTTACAATAAAGACTTAACATAAGAAATGTGACTTGTCAGTTTAACACGAGAGTAAAGCTAACACTTATTGGTGAAGTGCAATTTTTGTTATAACTGTTGTTAAACTCGTGTTAAATCTTAACATCTGTTGGTGAATTCGGGCAATTATTGTTTAGCAATATCTGATCACATCTTCTTAAAATTCATAATCTCTTGATTTGTCATTTTCCTTAAGACCTGTTACGTTCGTACAATATTTACCATTTTGAACCACTGTACTCATATTGATAATTTAGTTACGTAAAACGGTGTTAAGAATAGATCTAACTGGCAAGTACCAAATCATTATCTTGATGACATCTCATTTGGAGAGGTCTTAGTTATGTCATAACAGATTTCTAATTGGTTTTATACACAACTATCCTCACATATTACCAATGGAAAGAGCTTTATTTTAAATGAATATATAAAGAATGTGGTAAAATCTGTTTTACATAAACTAGCTTTAGCAGACGTTCGCTCACTAACACAATATTTATTCCTTGTCTATATGGATACTTGGCTAGAACACAGCTCCAGTTTATTATATTTCCTCTACAAGATAAGTTTTAAGACAGACCGAAACATTATTAACCTTATATTTTGTAAATATTCCTAATAATATAGACATATAATACATACGAAGCAATTACAGCGCTCGCGCCATCTATTATATGCCGCTTGCACTTCCTATTTCAGGAGACTTCCACCATGTGCGCTGTAGTCGCCTCAGTAGACTCAAGGAAATTTCTACCAGTTTTATTTGACAGCCTTATTTCAGTGTTATCTTCTTTTATTTTCTGTGCCACGGACATACATAGCAGGTAGAGGAGGATTTACAGCCTAACCAGACATTTAATGACGTGTTATGCTGGATATCTTCACACTAGCAAGTTGATTAAAACCCCGCAATACGCCACTCTCAATTAACTGGAAACGTTTCTGACTTATTTTGTCAGCTATAGCTCTATTACTTTCATTGAAATAGTACATAATTGAAATATGTTTATGCCAAAGGAAATGGATATGATAAATTTGCAGGGAATAGACTCAAAAGTCCTTTTCATTATGCATCACTTTACATAGCTGTAAACTGTAAGACATAAACGAAGCCTTACTACACATATAATGCAGCTCTTGCTCTAAGACACAATTTATGTCTGATACATTTTATTTTGTAGTCAACCATTTCAGATTTACTGTTGGTTATATTTCACTATTTCCTAATAGTTATACTTTTCTAAAGAGATAACTCGAAGATGAAGTTCAAAGATATATACAGGACCACATCAACCGATCACGTACACAGACTATAGACCGAGTTAACCACAAGCTGGTGGAAACCCAGATCGTAGTCGCTCCGGTACACCCTGAAACGTCAAATGCGTACCTTGCTGAAGTACTCAGGCGCATTGACCACCTGCGGACCACATTAAATAAATAAATAAATGAATGAATAAATGAATGAATGAATGATGAACGAACGAATAAACGAACGAACGAATGAATACCCCTATTCTATCCAATCCCTCCTATTCCAGGCGATCTACCCAGGGCCTCTGGTCAGGTTTGGACCGCCTAAAATATCTCCTTCTATCGCACGTGCCATTCAGGCACCTGCATCCCAACACCGATACTAACGGGGGTGCATCTGCGGAACCCCAACACCTTTCTATCTTTTTATTCCCTCCTAAAACCTCGCCCTAAAAATAGATTTAAAAATATTTCTAACAATGGATGAAAAATAACTGATAGTCTACGCCTGAGAAACCTGGAGGACTCACTCGCGGCCACAAGCGCTAGACATGACACTATTTTTGCCGTACTGACTGACGTCAAAGACCAACTCACGACCTCCCAGCAACTCACCACTGACAGCCTGACATCTTACCAGGAGCGCATTACCTATTCCCTCAATGTGCTACAGCAGACCTCAGAGACCACCTCATATCCAGTCCTGCAACTGCAGGAAGCCATTGGGAGCACCAGTATCCAGTTTTTTTTTTTAATTTACGTCCTCCAACGTAAAGTCATATCGGACGATGAATGGAATGGGTGAAATGATGCTCAAATGATCCCAGGGCCCATAGAGCTTAGAGTTACCCGACATTCGCTTTTGAGAATAAAGAAAACCCCGGAAAACACTTTTCCAGGTAACTCACTCTGACCGAGATTCGAACTCGGGACCTCTTGAACGTGAGGCGGACATGCTACCACCACGCTACCGAGGCGGGCCCAATATACAGTTGTATACTAGTTATCCACCGCACTCTGCTCTCGTATTCTTACGCATGTGACGCATTGTGGCTATACGTGCACTACCCCACCACAGTTACTACTCATCCCTACCGCGCAGGATTCCTCTCAAGATAAAATATTACATATGTACTACTGCAGTAACCTCCATAGCAACTGTTTTCGACAGTCTATACTTCTGTAGGAACTTTTCTTCTAATATATCTTCGAAATAATTTCTCCTCACATGCCGTACTCCATTTAGACGGTCTTAAACATAGCAAATCGATATCAACAGCTGCGCTCACGCACGCCATCTTGACTATTTACAATTAAGGACTTAACATAAGAAATGTGACTTGTCAGTTTAACACGAGAGTAAAGCTAACACTTATTGGTGAAATGCAATTTTTGTTATAACTGTTGTTAAACTCGTGTTAAATCTTACATCTGTTGGTGAAATCGGGCAATTATTGTTTAGCAATATCTGATCACATCTTCTTAAAATTCATAATCTCTTGATTTGTCATTTTCCTTAAGACCTATTACGTTCGTACAATATTTACCATTTTGAACCACTGTACTCATATTGATAATTTAGTTACGTAAAACGGTGTTAAGAATAGATCTAACTGGCAAGTACCAAATCATTATCTTCATGACATCTCATTTGGAGAGGTCTTAGTTATGTCATAACAGATTTCTAATTGGTTTTATACACAACTATCCTCACATATTACGAATGGAAAGAGCTTTATTTTAAATGAATATATAAAGAATCTGGTAAAATCTGTTTTACATAAACTAGCTTTAGCAGACTTTCGCTCACTAACACAATATTTATTCCTTGTCTATATGGATACTTGGATAGAACACAGCTCCAGTTTATTATATTTCCTCTACAAGATAAGTTTTAAGACAGACCAAAACATTATTAACCTTATATTTTGTAAATATTCCTAATAATATAGACATATAATACATACGAGGCAATTACAGCGCTCGCGCCATCTATTATATGCCGCTTGCACTTCCTAATTCACGAGACTTCCACCATGTGCGCTGTAGTCGCCTCAGTAGACTCAAGGAAATTTCTACCAGTTTTATTTGACAGCCTTATTTCAGTGTTATCTTCTTTTATTTTCTGTGCCACGGACATACATAGCAGGTAGAGGAGGATTTACAGCCTATCCAGACATTTAATGACGTGTTATGCTGGATATCTTCACACTAGCAAGTTGATTAAAACCCCGCAATACGCCACTCTCAATTAACTGGAAACGTTTCTGACTTATTTTGTCAGCTATAGCTCTATTACTTTCATTGAAATAGTATATAATTGAAATATGTTTATGCCAAGGGAAATGGATATGATAAATTTGCAGGGAATAGACTCAAAAGTCCTTTTCATTATGAATCACTTTACATAGCTGTAAACTGTAAGACATAAACGAAGCCTTACTACACATATAATGCAGCTCTTGCTCTAAGACACAATTTATGTCTGATACATTTTATTTTGTAGTCAACCATTTCAGATTTACTGTTGGTTATATTTCACTATTTCCTAATAGTTATACTTTTCTAAAGAGATAACTCGAAGAAGAAGTTCAAAGATATATACAGGACCACATCAACCGATCACGTACACAGACTATAGTCCGAGTTAACCACAAGCTGGTGGAAACCCAGATCGTAGTCGCTCCGGTACACCCTGAAACGTCAAATGCGTACCTTGCTGAAGAACTCAGGCGCATTGACCACCTGCGGACCACATTAAATAAATAAATGAATGAATGAATGAATGAATGAATAAATGAATGAATGATGAACGAACGAGTAAACGAACGAACGAATGAATACCCCTATTCTATCCTATCCCTCCTATTCCAGGCGATCTACCCAGGGCCTCTGTTCAGGTTTGGACCGCCTAAAATATCTCCTTCTATCGCACGTGCCATTCAGGCACCTGCATCCAAACAACGATACTAACGGGGATGCATCTGCGGAACACCAAAACCTTTCTATCTTTTTATTCCCTCCTAAAACCTCGCCCTAAAAATAGATTTAAAAATATTTCTAACCATGGATGAAAAATAACTGATAGTCTTCGCCTGAGAAACCTGGAGGACTGACTCGCGGCCACAAACGCTAGACATGACACTATTTTTGCCATACTGACTGACGTCAAAGACCAACTCACGACCTCCCAGCAACTCACCACTGACAGCCTGACATCTTACCAGGAGCGCATTACCTCTTCCCTCAATGTGCTCCAGCAGACCTCAGAGACCACCTCATATCCAGTCCTGCAACTGCAGGAAGCCATTGGGAGCACCAGTATCCAGTTTTTTTTAATTTACGTCCTCCAACGTTAAGTTATATCGGACGATGAGTGGAATGGGTGAAATAATGCTCAAATGATCCCAGGGCCCATAGAGCTTAGAGTTACCCGACATTCGCTTTTGAGAATAAAGAAAACCCCGTAAAAAAACTTATCCAGGTAACTCACCCTGACCGAGATTCGAACTCGGGACCTCTTGAAAGTGAGGCGGACATGCTACCACCACGCTACCGAGGCGGGCCCAGTATACAGTTGTATACTAGTTATCCACCGCACTCTGCTCTCGTATTCTTACGCATGTGACGCATTATGGCTATACGTGCACTACTCCACCACAGTTACTACTCATCCCTACCGCGCAGGATTCCTCTCAAGATAAAATATTACATCTGTACTACTGCAGTAACCTCCATAGCAACTTTTTTGTACAGTCTATACTTCTGTAGGAACTTTTCTTCTAATATATCTTCGAAATAATTTCTCCTCACATGCCGTACTCCATTTAGACGGTCTTAAACATAGCAAATCGATATCAACAGCTGCGTTCACGCACGCCATCTTGACTATTTACAATAAAGACTTAACATAAGAAATGTGACTTGTCAGTTTAACACGAGAGTAAAGCTAACACTTATTGGTGAAGTGCAATTTTTGTTATAACTGTTGTTAAACTCGTGTTAAATCTTAACATCTGTTGGTGAATTCGGGCAATTATTGTTTAGCAATATCTGATCACATCTTCTTAAAATTCATAATCTCTTGATTTGTCATTTTCCTTAAGACCTGTTCCGTTCGTACAATATTTACCATTTTGAACCACTGTACTCATATTGATAATTTAGTTACGTAAAACGGTGTTAAGAATAGATCTAACTGGCAAGTACCAAATCATTATCTTGATGACATCTCATTTGGAGAGGTCTTAGTTATGTCATAACAGATTTCTAATTGGTTTTATACACAACTATCCTCACATATTACGAATGGAAAGAGCTTAGTTTTAAATGAATATATAAAGAATGTGGTAAAATCTGTTTTACATAAACTAGCTTTAGCAGACGTTCGCTCACTAACACAATATTTATTCCTTGTCTATATGGATACTTGGATAGAACACAGCTCCAGTTTATTATATTTCCTCTACAAGATAAGTTTTAAGACAGACCGAAACATTATTAACCTTATATTTTGTAAATATTCCTAATAATATAGACATATAATACATACGAAGCATTTACAGCGCTCGCGCCATCTATTATATGCCGCTTGCACTTCCTATTTCAGGAGACTTCCACCATGTGCGCTGTAGTCGCCTCAGTAGACTCAAGGAAATTTCTACCAGTTTTATTTGACAGCCTTATTTCAGTGTTATCTTCTTTTATTTTCTGTGCCACGGACATACATAGCAGGTAGAGGAGGATTTACAGCCTAACCAGACATTTAATGACGTGTTATGCTGGATATCTTCACACTAGCAAGTTGATTAAAACCCCGCAATACGCCACTCTCAATTAACTGGAAACGTTTCTGACTTATTTTGTCAGCTATAGCTCTATTACTTTCATTGAAATAGTACATAATTGAAATATGTTTATGCCAAAGGAAATGGATATGATAAATTTGCAGGGAATAGACTCAAAAGTCCTTTTCATTATGCATCACTTTACATAGCTGTAAACTGTAAGACATAAACGAAGCCTTACTACACATATAATGCAGCTCTTGCTCTAAGACACAATTTATGTCTGATACATTTTATTTTGTAGTCAACCATTTCAGATTTACTGTTGGTTATATTTCACTATTTCCTAATAGTTATACTTTTCTAAAGAGATAACTCGAAGAAGAAGTTCAAAGATATATACAGGACCACATCAACCGATCACGTACACAGACAATAGACCGAGTTAACCACAAGCTGGTGGAAACCCAGATCGTAGTCGCTCCGGTACACCCTGAAACGTCACATGCGTACCTTCCCGAAGTACTCAGGCGCATTGACCACCTGCGGACCACATTAAATAAATAAATAAATGAATGAATAAATGAATGAATGAATGATGAACGAACGAATAAACGAACGAACGAATGAATACCCCTATTCTATCCAATCCCTCCTATTCCAGGCGATCTACCCAGGGCCTCTGGTCAGGTTTGGACCGCCTAAAATATCTCCTTCTATCGCACGTGCCATTCAGGCACCTGCATCCCAACACCGATACTAACGGGGGTGCATCTGCGGAACCCCAACACCTTTCTATCTTTTTATTCCCTCCTAAAACCTCGCCCTAAAAATAGATTTAAAAATATTTCTAACAATGGATGAAAAATAACTGATAGTCTACGCCTGAGAAACCTGGAGGACTCACTCGCGGCCACAAGCGCTAGACATGACACTATTTTTGCCGTACTGACTGACGTCAAAGACCAACTCACGACCTCCCAGCAACTCACCACTGACAGCCTGACATCTTACCAGGAGCGCATTACCTATTCCCTCAATGTGCTACAGCAGACCTCAGAGACCACCTCATATCCAGTCCTGCAACTGCAGGAAGCCATTGGGAGCACCAGTATCCAGTTTTTTTTTTAATTTACGTCCTCCAACGTAAAGTCATATCGGACGATGAATGGAATGGGTGAAATGATGCTCAAATGATCCCAGGGCCCATAGAGCTTAGAGTTACCCGACATTCGCTTTTGAGAATAAAGAAAACCCCGGAAAGCACTTATCCAGGTAACTCACTCTGACCGAGATTCGAACTCGAGACCTCTTGAACGTGAGGCGGACATGCTACCACCACGCTACCGAGGCGGGCCCAATATACAGTTGTATACTAGTTATCCACCGCACTCTGCTCTCGTATTCTTACGCATGTGACGCATTGTGGCTATACGTGCACTACCCCACCACAGTTACTACTCATCCCTACCGCGCAGGATTCCTCTCAAGATAAAATATTACATCTGTACTACTGCAGTAACCTCCATAGCAACTGTTTTCGACAGTCTATACTTCTGTAGGAACTTTTCTTCTAATATATCTTCGAAATAATTTCTCCTCACATGCCGTACTCCATTTAGACGGTCTTAAACATAGCAAATCGATATCAACAGCTGCGCTCACGCACGCCATCTTGACTATTTACAATTAAGGACTTAACATAAGAAATGTGACTTGTCAGTTTAACACGAGAGTAAAGCTAACACTTATTGGTGAAATGCAATTTTTGTTATAACTGTTGTTAAACTCGTGTTAAATCTTAACATCTGTTGGTGAAATCGGGCAATTATTGTTTAGCAATATCTGATCACATCTTCTTAAAATTCATAATCTCTTGATTTGTCATTTTCCTTAAGACCTATTACGTTCGTACAATATTTACCATTTTGAACCACTGTACTCATATTGATAATTTAGTTACGTAAAACGGTGTTAAGAATAGATCTAACTGGCAAGTACCAAATCATTATCTTGATGACATCTCATTTGGAGAGGTCTTAGTTATGTCATAACAGATTTCTAATTGGTTTTATACACAACTATCCTCACATATTACGAATGGAAAGAGCTTTATTTTAAATGAATATATAAAGAATCTGGTAAAATCTGTTTTACATAAACTAGCTTTAGCAGACTTTCGCTCACTAACACAATATTTATTCCTTGTCTATATGGATACTTGGATAGAACACAGCTCCAGTTTATTATATTTCCTCTACAAGATAAGTTTTAAGACAGACCAAAACATTATTAACCTTATATTTTGTAAATATTCCTAATAATATAGACATATAATACATACGAGGCAATTACAGCGCTCGCGCCATCTATTATATGCCGCTTGCACTTCCTAATTCACGAGACTTCCACCATGTGCGCTGTAGTCGCCTCAGTAGACTCAAGGAAATTTCTACCAGTTTTATTTGACAGCCTTATTTCAGTGTTATCTTCTTTTATTTTCTGTGCCACGGACATACATAGCAGGTAGAGGAGGATTTACAGCCTATCCAGACATTTAATGACGTGTTATGCTGGATATCTTCACACTAGCAAGTTGATTAAAACCCCGCAATACGCCACTCTCAATTAACTGGAAACGTTTCTGACTTATTTTGTCAGCTATAGCTCTATTACTTTCATTGAAATAGTATATAATTGAAATATGTTTATGCCAAGGGAAATGGATATGATAAATTTGCAGGGAATAGACTCAAAAGTCCTTTTCATTATGAATCACTTTACATAGCTGTAAACTGTAAGACATAAACGAAGCCTTACTACACATATAATGCAGCTCTTGCTCTAAGACACAATTTATGTCTGATACATTTTATTTTGTAGTCAACCATTTCAGATTTACTGTTGGTTATATTTCACTATTTCCTAATAGTTATACTTTTCTAAAGAGATAACTCGAAGAAGAAGTTCAAAGATATATACAGGACCACATCAACCGATCACGTACACAGACTATAGACCGAGTTAACCACAAGCTGGTGGAAACCCAGATCGTAGTCGCTCCGGTACACCCTGAAACGTCAAATGCGTACCTTGCTGAAGAACTCAGGCGCATTGACCACCTGCGGACCACATTAAATAAATAAATGAATGAATGAATGAATGAATGAATAAATGAATGAATGATGAACGAACGAGTAAACGAACGAACGAATGAATACCCCTATTCTATCCTATCCCTCCTATTCCAGGCGATCTACCCAGGGCCTCTGTTCAGGTTTGGACCGCCTAAAATATCTCCTTCTATCGCACGTGCCATTCAGGCACCTGCATCCGAACAACGATACTAACGGGGGTGCATCTGCGGAACACCAAAACCTTTCTATCTTTTTATTCCCTCCTAAAACCTCGCCCTAAAAATAGATTTAAAAATATTTCTAACCATGGATGAAAAATAACTGATAGTCTTCGCCTGAGAAACCTGGAGGATAGACTCGCGGCCACAAACGCTAGACATGACACTATTTTTGCCATACTGACTGACGTCAAAGACCAACTCACGACCTCCCAGCAACTCACCACTGACAGCCTGACATCTTACCAGGAGCGCATTACCTCTTCCCTCAATGTGCTCCAGCAGACCTCAGAGACCACCTCATATCCAGTCCTGCAACTGCAGGAAGCCATTGGGAGCACCAGTATCCAGTTTTTTTTAATTTACGTCCTCCAACGTTAAGTTATATCGGACGATGAGTGGAATGGGTGAAATAATGCTCAAATGATCCCAGGGCCCATAGAGCTTAGAGTTACCCGACATTCGCTTTTGAGAATAAAGAAAACCCCGGAAAAACTTATCCAGGTAACTCACCCTGACCGAGATTCGAACTCGGGACCTCTTGAAAGTGAGGCGGACATGCTACCACCACGCTACCGAGGCGGGCCCAGTATACAGTTGTATACTAGTTATCCACCGCACTCTGTTCTCGTATTCTTACGCATGTGACGCATTATGGCTATACGTGCACTACTCCACCACAGTTACTACTCATCCCTACCGCGCAGGATTCCTCTCGAGATATAATAATACATCTGTATTTCTTAGAGAGGTCTTAGCTATGTCATAACAAATTTCTAATTGGTTTTATACACAGCTATCCTCACATACTACGAGTGCATAGATCTTCATTTAAAATGAATATATAAAGAAACTGGTTAAATCTGTTATACATAAACTAGCTTCAGCAGACTTTCGCTCATTAACACAATACTTATTACTTGTCTATATTGATACTTGTATAGAACACAGCTCCAGTTTATCATATTTCCTCTACAAGATAAGTTCTAAGACAGACCGAAACATTATTAACCTTATATTTTGTAAATTACTCCTAATAACTGAGGCATATAATACATACGAAGCAATTACAGCGCTCGCGCCATCTATTATATGCTGCTTGCACTGCCTAATTCACGAGACTTCCACTGTGTGCGCTGTAGTCGCCTCAGTAGACACAAGGAAATTCCTACCAGTTTTGTTTGACAGCCTTATTTCAGTGTTATCTTCTTCTATTTTCTGTGCCTCGGACATACATAGCAGGTAGAGGGGGATTTGCAGTCTAACCAGACACTTAATGACGTGTTATACTGGATATCTTCACATTAGCAAGTTAATTAAAACCCCGCAATACGCCACTCTCAAATAACTGGAAACGTTTCTGACTTATTTTGTCAATTATAGCTCTATTACTTTAATTGAAGTAGTGTATGATTGAAATACGCTTATGCCAAATAAAATGGATATGATAGTCCTTTTCATTATGAATCACCTTACATAGCTGTAAACTGTAAGACACAAACAAAGCTTTACTACACTTATAATGTAGCTCTTGCTATAAGACACAATTTATGTCTGATACATTTTATTTTGTAGTCAACCATTTCAGAATAACCTTTGGTTATATTTCACTATTTCCTAATAGTTATACTCTTCTAAAGAGATAACTCGAAGAAGATGTAAAAAGATATATACAGGACCACATCAACCGATCACGTACACAGATCATAAACCGAGTTAACCACAAGCTGTTGGAAACCCAGATCGCAGTCGCTCCGGTACACCCTGACACGTCACATGCGTACTTTGCTTAACTACTCAGGCGCATTGACCACCTGCGGACCACATTAAATGAATGAATAAATAAATTAATTAATTAATGAATGGATGAATGAATGAATGAATACCCCTACTCTATCCAATCCCTCCTATTCCAGGCCATCTACCCAGGGCCTCTGGTCAGGTTTGGACCGCCTAAAATATCTCCTTCTATCGCAGGTGCCCATCAGGCACCTGCATCCCAACACCGATACTAACGGAGGTGCATCTGCGGAACCCCAACACCTTTCTATCTTTTTATTCCCTCCAAAAGCCTCGCCCTAAAAATAGATTTAAAAATATTTCTAACAATGGATGAAAAATTACTGATAGTCTTCGCCTGAGAAACCTGGGGACTCACTCGCGGCCACAAACGCTAGACTTGACACTATTTTTGCCGTACTGACTGACGTCAAAGACCAACTCACGACCTCCCAGCAACTCACGACTGACAGCCTGACATCTCACCAGGAGCGCATTACCTCTTCCCTCAAGGTGCTACAGCAGACCTCAGAGACCACCTCATATCAAGTCCTGCAACTGCAGGAAGCCATTGGGAGCACCAGTATCCAGTTTTTTTTTTAATTTACGTCCTCCAACGTAAAGTCATATCGGACGATGAGTGGAATGGGTGAAATGATGCTCAAATGATCCCAGGGCCCATAAAGCTTAGAGTTACCCGACATTCGCTTTTGAGAATAAAGAAAACCCCGGAAAAAAACTTATCCAGGTAACTCACCCTGACCGAGATTCGAACTCGGGACCTCTTGAACGTGAGGCGGACATGCTACCACCACGCTACCGAGGCGGGCCCAATATACAGTTGTATACTAGTTATCCACCGCACTCTGCTCTCGTATTCTTACGCATGTGACGCATTGTGGCTATACGTGCACTACCCCACCACAGTTAATACTCATTCCTACCGCGCAGGATTCCTCTCAAGATAAAATAATACATCTGTAATTCTGCAGTAACCTCCATAGCAACATTTTTCGACAGTCTATACTTCTGTAGGAACTTTTCTTATAATATATTTTCGAAATAATTTCTCCTCACAGCCCGTACTCCATTTAGCCGGTCTTAAACATAGCAAATCGATATCAACAGCTGCGTTCACGCACGCCATCTTGACTATTTACAATTAAGGACTTAACATAAGAAATGTGACTTGTCAGTTTAACACGAGAGTAAAGCTAACACTTGTTGGTGAAATGCAATTTTTGCTATCACTGTTGTTAAACTCGTGTTAAATCTTAACATCTGTTGGTGAAATCGGGCACTAATTGTTTAGCAATATCTGATCACATCTTCTTAAAATTCCTAATATCTTGATTTCTCATTGTTGTTAAGAGCTATTACGTTCGTACAATATTTACCATTTTGAACCACTGTACTCATATTGATAATTTAGTTACGCAAAACGGTGTTAAGAATAGATCTAACTGGCAAGTACCATACCATTAACTTGTTGACTTCACATTTGGAGAGTTCTGAGTTTTGTCTTAACAAATTTCTAATTGGTTTTATACACAACTATCCTCACATATTACCAATGCAAAGAGCTTTATTTTAAATGAATATATAAAGAAACTGGTTAAATCTGTTATACATAAACCAGCTTTAGCAGACTTTCGCTCATTAACACAATATTTATTACTTGTCTATATTGATACTTGTATAGAACACAGCTCCAGTTTATTATATTTCCTCTACAAGATAAGTTCTAAGACAGACCGTAACATTATTAACCTTATATTTTGTAAATTATTCCTAATAACTGAGGCATATAATACATACGAAGCAATTACAGCGCCTTCGCCATCTATAACATGCTGCGTGCACTTCCTAATTCACGAGACTTCCACCATGGGCGCTGTAGTCGCCTCAGTAGACACAAGGAAATTCCTACCAGTTTTGTGTGACAGCCTTATTTCAGTGTTATCTTCTTTTATTTTCTGTGCCACGGACATACATAACAGGTAGAGGAGGATGTACAGCCTAACCAGACATTTAATGACGTGTTATACTGGATATCTTCACACTAGCAAGTTAATTAAAACCCCGCAATACGCCACTCTCAATTAACTGGAAACGTTTCTGACTTATTTTGTCAGCTATAGCTCTATTACTTTAACTGAAGTATATAATTGAAATATGTTTATGTCAAAGGAAATGGATATGATAAATTTGCAGAGAATAGACTCAAAAGTCCTTTTCATTATGAATCACTTTACATAGCTGTAAACTGTAAGACATAAACAAAGCCTTACTACACTTATAATGTACCTCTTGCTATAAGACACAATTTATGTCTGATATATTTTATTTTGTAGTCAACCATTTCAGATTTACTATTGGTTATATTTCACTATTTCCTAATAGTTATACTTTTCTAAAGAGATAACTCGAAGAAGAAGTTCAAAGATATATACAGGACCACACCAACCGATCACGTACACAGACTATAGACCGAGTTACCCACAAGCTGGTGGAAACCCAGAACGCAGTCCCTCCGGTACACCCTGAAACGTCACATGCGTACTTTGCTGAAGTACTCACGCGCATTGACCACCTGCGGACCACATTAAATGAATGAATAAATAAATAAATGAATTAATTAATTAATAAATGAATGAATGAATAAATAAATACCCCTACTGTAACCAATGCCTCCTATTCCAGGCGATCTACCTATAGCCTCTGGTCAAGTTTGGACCGCCTAAAATATCTCCTTCTATCGCACGTGCCCACCAGGCACCTGCATCCCAACACCGATACTAACGGGGGTGCATCTGCGGAACCCCATCACCTTTCACTCTTTTTATTCCCTCCTAAAGCCTCGCCCTAAAAATAGATTTAAAAATATTTCTAACAATGGATAAAAAAGAACTCCCGTATTTTCCAAAAGAATGTGACGCATTGAGGGAGTCTCCGGCTGCCGTAATGTACTTGCGAAAGATCCAAAAGGTTTTCGAAATCCCTCGTAACCGAGCTGGATGGCTTAGGCAATTTCGTCTGTGGCCCGCTTTCGGGAGGCTCGGGTTAGATTTCTGTGGCGGACCTACCTAACCCATGGGCTTTTTCGGGGGTTTTCCCGGGTTGCTAGTTGAATGCTGGGTATGTTAATTACATCCCCCGATTTTTCTCCAGTCCATACATTTTATCTCCATTATCATTTCATATCATCTCTCATCTGGTGGTCTCTTTCAGTGTAGATTAGGATTCCATTACGGCGGGGATTCGGTACTTAGGTCACCATTCTGAGCCCACTTCTGCTATCCCCCCAAGAGGGGCACCCCCGGGAGGAAGGATGAGGCGAAGGAAACAGAGAGCGGCCGATCCAAGGAGCCATGACAGTACAGAGGGCAGGGTCTCTACAGTGTACTTAGATAGAGACTTCCCCCGACAGGCCAGGGAAACGAATGCGCTCCCATACAGCCGAGCCCCAAAGGTCCCAGGCAGGCGATCCCAGCCCCAAATTTCCCTGGCTGGCGGTGCCGAAATGGTCCTAGCAGAGGAGCGGAGACCGGCAACCTACCTACCGCAGGAGGAGGTTGTTTTCCTCAGAGCATATCATCCTGCCATGCACCGCCGAGACACCCGCCGACACTTCTACCCTGAGAGAGACCACCAGATGAGAGATGATGTGAAATGACAATGGATATGAAATGGAGGGAGGGGAAATTCGGGGGATAACCTACCCAGCATTCGCCTAGGGACTCGAGAAACCCTCGGAAAACCCCATGGGTCAGGTAGTTCGTTCCACGGGGATCAAACCCGGACTTACCGATTGTGGGCCTCAGAGGAAACCGCCTGAGCCATCCCGCTCGGTCTTTCAGAGAAGAAGTTAGGTGGGAGTCTCGGCGGTGTATGACAGGATGGTATACTCTGAGTGAACCACACTCAGAGTACTGTACTACTGTACTGTAGTGGCTCTTTGGGACGGCCGCCCTCTGACTCCTCATCCTTCCCCCTCAGGATATCCCACTTGATGGCATAAGGTATAATAAAAACCAAGACTGTTCGCAGTGCTGAATCCTCTCCGACAAAATTGCCTCGTAGTTCAAACCCTTCTCAACTTTGTACTGTTAATCTGTTTATAACGGGTTACATAGCTTTAAGATTTTGATTTTCCTTTGTATTAATATTATTAATTTATCTTGGAGGAATACTAGTTCTATTTATATAGTAGTATCTATAGGAAATTTAAATATATTTATATATTTTCTATATTTCTTTTCTCCCAAAAGCATGTTATATTTATTTCTGTAATTAACCAATTAATAAAATGGTGCTGCAGATGTGTGTTTACGTACGCGCGCACACTCTCAACTTGGTTTCATAGATGTATGCACTGAAGATTCCACTGATGCTAAAACCTTGTAATGAAAATCCTTGTTTCCTTTGTAATTTATCTTGTAATGGAGTTCCTTAAAATAAAATGTTAATTAATTGCACAAAGAGAGAGATCTGCGAATATTAGGAATAAATTAACCGATGTTTTGTATTAGCAGTGGAAAATACTATATTTCTCGATGTTGGCAGACTTGTGTCTTGAGTGTGGAATGATCATTCAGCAGCTTCTTGTTTATTTCATTATATATTGTGACTTTGTGGGTTCGTAGAATTAAAAGTCCCAGTTGCAGAATTTCCGTAGAAATACACTGACAGCAGCAGCATTACGTCACATACACAATCACAATCCGTCAAGGTCGATGACCACAACAAACAGCGTTCTGATTACATCTGTTTACAACTTCAACTCTCGTTACAACACTTTACAACTGTTTACGGCTGACTCTTGGCGAGTTCTCGCTTCATTAAATACCTCATTGATAATTCTAGGGATTTTTTTTTTGTAATTTACGTCCTCCAACGTTAAGTCATATCGGACGATGAATGAAATTGGTGAAATGATGCTCAAATGAGCCTAGGCTCCGTGGAACTTAGAGTTACCTGACATTCGTTCTTCAGGATTAGGGAAAACCCCGGAAAAACCTTATCCAGGTAACTCACCCTGGCCGAGATTCGTACTTGGGACCTCTTGAAATTGAGGCAGACATGCTGCCATCTACGCTACCGAGGCGGGCGATAATTCTAGATATTTCTGGAACAAACAAGAAATCGAATGTTCTATAAAACAACCAAGACGTCACCAGCCAATTACCTCACTTATCTACGTCGGTGAGTCTTTTACCTCCGGGCTATCTTTATTTGTTGTTGCAGGCTCCTTATTTCCCTATCAGTTCCTTTATGTAAACAAGCCGCATTATCGCTCCGCGCGAACCCTTTTAGCGCGTACGCCGCCAGTCGTAAAAAGGGATTCGCGACAATTTGTTGATCTTTTCTGTATTACTGACATCTATGAAGCTTTATGCTATTAAAATTGAACAGGAAGAACTAAAAAAGGCCAAAAATTTCAACTACTGTGATTAATGACTTAATCTATAAGTTCTGGCAACTTTACGAGTTTGGTCTGAATGGTTTCCGACCTCAAAATGAAGATGGCAGCACTCGTAAGTAATAGCTAGTGAATTTCGTTGTTAATCTGTTGACAGTTGCTCACCAAATTTTCAGCCATTTTTGATGCTCAATTGTTATGTAACAGTCGTTTGAGTGAGTTTTTGTGAGTGGTTTTTATGAAAATGGACAAAATCGAGTATCGAGCTGTCATTAAATATTTGTTTTTGAAAGGCAAAGACAAATCAAAGATGAGTTGGATTCTGTGTAGGTATGGGGACTCTGCACCATCATTTGCCACAGAGAAATTTTGGGCAGCTGAATTTAAACGTGACCGTAAAAGCTTGGGTGATGATTAACGTTCGGGAGTCCAAAAAGTGCAACTACCGACGAAAACATCGCCAATGTTCACCGACTGGTGCTAGACAACCACCGAATTAAAGTGAAAGAGATATCAGAGGCTATAAACCTATCAAAAGAATGTGTTTGTCACATATTAAATTAATATTTAGACATGAGGAAGCTGTCCGCGCGTTGGGTGCTGTGTTTGCTCACGCTAGACCAAAAACGTGTTCGAATGAACATTTCCAACGCTCTGTTGGCGCAGTTTAGGCGCAATAAATCCGAGTTTTCGCGCCGATTAATTACTGTAGATGAAACTCGGATACACCATTATACGACCTAAATAAAAATTCAGTCCAAACATTGGACTGCAAAGGGGGAACCGGCTAAAAAAAAAGCTGTTTTCCGGCTGGGAAAGTGATAGCAAGTGTTTTTTTTTGGGGGGGATAGTCATGGAGTTATTTTAATCGATTTTCTTCTGACAGGAAAAACCATTACAGGAGCATACTACGCATCATTTCTTGACAAGCTGAAGGCAGAACTTGCGGAAAAACGGCCACATTTGCAAAAAAACAAACTCCTGTTTCATCAAGACAACACAACGTCTCACACCTCAGCTGTTGCAAAGGCGAAAATCCACGAATTACGGTTTGAACTGCTTGACCATCTGCCTTTCTCACCAAATCTAGCCCGAAGCGTCTTCTGTTTGTTCCCTCGTTTGAAAATTGCCCTCGGAGGACAGATTTTTGTCAAATGAAGTGACAGTCACCTTCGTGAACAATTACTTTGCAGAGAAAACCGCCGAGTACTCTTTAGACGGGTTACAGAGATGGGAGCATCGCTTGGAGTATTGTGTAGACTTACAAGGAGACTTTGTTGAAAAATAAAAATAAAAAAAAATCTGAAAAAAATGTCTTGTATCTCTATAGGTCGGAAACTTTTCAGCCCAACCTCGTATAATTGAACGTTTGGCGTGCACATAAAATGTTTTGACAATGCGCTTTGCGTTATTCAACAGAATTACGTGTATATGCTATACAAAATAGTATTTGTTTATTTTCTGTATGCTTGTTCTTTTCAGGTCAATGACATGGAAAGTCAACTAAAACCAAAGAGCGGAAAATGAGGTAAATGTTTTTTTTTTCGATGACTTGGCACTCATTTCATTTACCTGAAAAGAACAAGCAGTATATAAGCATTATAAGCAAAAAACTATTTTGTGGAGTACATATATCTCTATCAAATAACATAAAGGCATCTTCATAGACTTTTATTTTGCAAGTAAATCTTTCACTTAAGGGAACGCCAAAACTTAGAGGCCAATGCATTATCTAAAAAGTTAGTCCATTCTGACCTGTAATTGCTCCTCCGCCAAAGGGTAGATGAACTTGTACAGCGACTCCATAACTGAGAAGGCTGTTCGTGGTAGGTTGAGGAAGTCAGACTTCCAGCCGATTGTGTGAATATCGGGAGAGCTTTCATCTGATATTAGTAGGCTCCGGTCCTGACTTTATGTTAACTTAAATTATACTTTAAGTGGGTTTATAAGTGAGGGGAGAGGAAAGGGGCACTAGTACCGTTCACTACTGAGTTTGTGAGTGGCCGCCAGTGCTTACGCAGGGGTGTGTGCCAGTGAAACCCTTTTTTCAGTTAAAGTACAAGGAATAAGCAGCCGTGTCCGATGCCTAATTCTTAGGAATAGACGGTTATGTATGGAGTTAAAATTATAAGGGATAAAGGTGAAGATTTAGTATAAAAAGCTTCTAAATCACGAAGAACAGGGTGAGGTTAATAAAATTAACCAATTGTTTACTTCAATTTAAAAAGGTACCCATGCAACGTTGGATAAAGCAGTGGATTATCACTATGATAAACTGTTCCTAGAAAATTTGTAGAAAAGTACTGAAATTGCCTGTGTCCTGTTATATGCCTCACATTTCCAGACGTTTAACTGAAAATTAACATAAGTGGTAATTTCAACTGTAGCCTTCTTACGATACACACGACACACACGACTCTAATGCAGGACAAAGTAAACAATGCGATTTTACACTTTTAGCGTTGATACAAATATCGAATTAGGAAGGATATTTTAGAGCCGAAAACGGTAACAATATTCTTGTGCAGTAGCATATTTTAATGTGAGAAGGTACTGTCTATCTCCGCAATGCTATTTTCATGATTTTTGGGTGCAAATTACTAAGAAATTATTATTGACATAGATATGAAAATTTTCAGGCATGTTCTTAAACCTGTATCTTCAATAGCACTTATAATTATTTGAAAATTTTGTGCTGATAATTTCTTTTAATTCTTTAGTTTCCTTTAAAAAAAGACACTGAAATTTCAGATAATTTTATTGTTTATAAACAAGTACGAGGGCTGTTCAATAAAGAATGCTCAAATTTTTTGAGAACGTACCCCAATTCATCCTCATAATTTTGATGGCCCTTCTCAAAATAGTCTCCCCTGAATGCGATGTACTTGTCCCAGCGTTTCTGCCAGTCTTCAAAGACATGCTGGAAACCATTTTTGAGCGATCCTTCAAAATCGCCTCCGCAGCCTTCACCACTGCTTCTGATGATGGATAAGGGCTCCCACGAAGGCGTTTCTTCAAGTTAGAGAATAGAAAAAAGCCATATGGGGCTAAATCCGGACTATAGGGAGAGTGAGGGATGCACTTCACGCTGATTTTTGCAAGATATTCAGCAACAACATTGGCAATATGCGGCCGCGCATTATCGTGGTGCAGCATCCAGCCTGCTTCACGGAAATGTGTTCTTTTGCGCCTGATATGGACTTGCAATGCTTTCAGGACATCCCTGTAGTGTTTTCCAGTTACTGCTGTGTGTGCAGGTACAGCATAGTGATAAACCATTCCATGAATATCAAAGAATGAGGTGACCATTACTTTCCCAGCAGAAGCAACCACTTTCGCTTTGGGGGGGGGGGGGGTTTGGTGATGAAGGAGATTTCTACAATGAGCTTTGCTGTTTGCTCTCAGGATCAAAATGATGTAGCCAAGTTTCATCAGAAGTGATTACGTCTGAAAGAAGGAAGATTGTGTTGTATTGGTGAAGCAATATTGTTACGTGAGAATTGAACAGTGTATCTCTACGGAAATAAAGAGCATTAAGAATTTCGGCAAATTGGACTTTTAATTCTACGAACCCACAAAGTCACAATATTGACAATTACATAAAAATAAACGTTTTAACCCCTTTCCACATAAATTTTCTGTTTTAATAGCTTTATTTATAGGTTAATAAATATACCTCTGAATAAAGAATAATTTAATAAAGAATATAAATATATTATTAATACTGCTTTGATTAATGGTTTTGATAAAGACTTAATACAAAAAAGTATTGAAACATTTAATTATAAAGATGTTAATGGTATTTCTATCCTTAGATAATAAAATACGATTATAATTTTAAAAGTTTACTTACCATCCTTGGGTTAATAAACATTTTCAAATTTTTTAAAGAAGTTGGTATAGTTTTAGTTCCTCAAAATAAATATAGCATTAAAAATTTACTACATTTCTCTAAAAAGATAAATTTCATAATAATAAAAACTAGTATTTATCAATTTAATTGTTGAGATTGTGATCAGCAGGTTTATATTGGAAAGATGAAACGTAATTTGGAAACCAGAACGAAAGAACATTTTCGTAACAATAAGTATAAAAAACTGATAAATCAGTCGCAGCAGATCATTTTTGGTCATTTAACCATGAAATAAATCCTGAAGTTAAATTATTAAAACAATTAAATGGTTCGATAGATTTAATTGTTTAGGAAAATATTATTTATTTTAAAAAATAAACATCGCATAATGAATTTTGAAATACCAGCAGTTGATTTTGTTTTCAGGTTTGTTTCATTTTCAGATTTTGGTAATACTGAAAAAATAGTGACATGGTAACCGGTATCCTTGATATCGAATTGTGTTGATGGACTGAAGATGCAAGCAATTTGTTTGTGAAATCTATCTCAATTAGAAAAATTAAAATCAATTTCGTAAGGTAAGTGAAGTTTTTGTTACAAATATTTATGTTCTTGTAATATTCATTGCTTCACTGTAGCTAGCTTCATTTTCTGTGTAACATACTGTTGTTATAACACACAAATCTCTATCAAATAACAAAAGACGCCTTGTCAAAATATTTTAATTTACACGTAGAACTTCCACTGAAAAAAGGGCTAGGATTTAGGACCAAAGCATTTTAATAAAAAGCAAGAAATCCGCGGTAGTCATATGAGTACAGGATTGGTCGCTGTTTTGGTTTTGAATGGAAATTTCCTTAATCAGTAATCACTGTTTTGGGAAAGGAGCGTCACACAAAGAAAATGTTCTGGCTAAGTGCCAGGGAGAAGTCAAGTTCAAGAGGAGTACGTTCAACTATGCGAGAACTGCTTGCTCTCTCTTGCTTTCTTCAACTGTCAACTCATTTCAATAGTGAGCACGTACGTAATGCGACCACGGCAAATACAACAAATGAAAGGAAAAGGCAGAGCACGGCTTTTAATGACCAAATATATTTGAAAAATTATCTGTTAAAATATACCACACGCACATAACTACATAAATGAATTATGTAATTTTCTATAATTAGTGCACAGAAAGCTATCGATTAATATACACATAACTGTAATAGGAGTAGAAAATATACGTATGCGAATAATGATGAGGCAAGTGTAAGACATGTGTATTGCTTTCATGTTCTTGTTTGAAGAATCTGAGAAGGAAGCTATGAAACAGTTTTGAGGCAGATCTTACAAAACTGTAAATGAGCCAGGTGGTTCAGGGGTTAGCCCTTCCGGATCAGGGGTACCCGCTGTACGAGTTGCCACTGGGAAGTTTAAATCTGAAACTGTTAGGCACCCTGCTGTCGCGTCTCCTAGGTCTGACTATCCTCATTGTGCCTCCGTCTCACCTCTCCCTCCATGTGGGACAGCCACAAAATATCTTTCATACTCGGAGAGCTAAGTCCTTTCTCATGCAAAACTGTAGCATTATGCCTGTTCTGCTTTCAGATTATACATAACTCATAGCAAATGGAGAGGATCCAACCATCTGCTACATAACATAGGAATTGGAACATCTACGAACTGACCTGCCTTATCCCTATTTTGGAACATGCCTGAAATTGTACTTCCGTCTTTGACAATAGCCACCTCTTTCAGATTAACCATTAAATAAGAATGATCCCCTCCCCAAGAACCAGAGTAAAGTATATAAAAAGGATTTCCACTTGAATGCAGACATTTCTGAATTAATTGTTGTTTCACACTGGCCGTGTGTAGGCTGAACTATGGACAGGTGGAGTCAGACTGAAAAATTCAATGACATAGCTGGGATTTGAACCACGGATCCTCCGGTTGCCGTTCAACCGCTCTAACCAATTCAGCTACTATGGCCAACGCTCCGACATGACATTAAATTCTCCAACTACTCGTATCACCTAGTGGTTTGCCGGGAAAAATACGAGTCAGTTGTGGAATTTAATGTCATGTCGGCGCGTTGGCCATAGTAGCTCAATTGGTTAGAGCGGCTGGACGGCAACCGGAGGATCCGCGGTTCAAATCCCGGCTATGCCATTGAATTTTTCAGTCTGAGTCTACCCTTTCCATACTTTTAGCCTACACATGGCTAGTGTGAAAGAACAATTAATTTCCATTATTTAACCTAATAGTGGTTAACTATAAAGCCCGGGCCTTAAAGTACTTACACGTTGTAAGTCGCCATTAAGGTAGTTGTCTCATGTGTTTATGAGAACTCCTAATGGTTTACCGGAAAAAATACGAGTTAGTTGGAGAATGTAATGTCATGTCGGCACGTTAGCCATAGTAGCTCAATTGGTTAGAGCGGTTGGACGGAAAACGGAGGATCCGTGATTCAAATCCCGGCTATGGCATTGAATTTTTCAGTCTGACTCTACCTTTCCAGATATTTCTGATGTTTGAAGATTCTCCTTATGCAAAATATCTATTCTATAAAATGCTTTATATACTTAATGCAATCGAAAGAAAATTACTAATAAAACAAGAAAGATAAAATTAGCAAATAATGAACTAAAGTCGAAAACAATTGTCCTAAAATGAAAATTTCTAAAATTACAAAAAATTGAGCAAATAAAGGTGTATCTTCAAAATGGTTAGCACATAAAAACCTTATTACACAAATATAACAATTTGTAACAAAAACTTCACTTATCTTAAGAAAATGGTGTTAATTCTTCTTTCTAATTGAGATAGATTTCACAAACAAATTGTTTACATCTTCAGTCCATCAACAGTCCATCTTCAGTATTACCAAAATCTGAAATCGAAACATACCTAGAAACAGAATCAACTGCTGGTATTTCAAAATTCATTATGCGATGTTTATTTTTTAAAATAAATATATTTTCCCAAACCATTAAACCTAAGGGAGTATTTAATTGCTTTAATAATTTAACTTCAGGATTTATTTCATGATTAAATGACCAAAAATGATCTGCTACAGTCGATTTATCAGTTTGTCTATACTTAATGTTACGAAAATGTTCTTTCGTTCTAATATAAACCTGATCAGAATCTAAACAATTAAATTGATAAATACCAGATTTTTTATTATTAGGAATTTTACCTTTTTTTAGAGAAATTTAGTAAAATGTTAATACTATATTTATTTTGAGGAACTAAATTTATTATCCTTGGATTAATAAACATTTTAATTTTTTTTAAAGAAGTTGGTATAACTTTAGTTCCTCAAAATAAACATAGTATTAAAAATGTACTACATTTCTCTAAAAAAGATAACACTCCTAATTATAAAACATATAGTATTTAACAATTTAATTGTTTAGACTGTGATCAGGTTTATATTGGAAAGACGAGCCGTAATTTGGAAATCAGAACGAAATAATAATCCTATTGGGTTTCGGTGACTGCCGTGCAGGAATACATGCACCCCGCAATACATTCCGGGTGACTCAACACCACGCGGTCGAGGCATGTAGTTGTGAAAGATTTGTTTGTTTAATTGCGATTTTAGTTGATGGTTGCTCTTCGCACAAGTTGGAAATATGAAGAACAAATACAGCTTTGTGCTTCGTTTCCATAGAACACTTAGGCAAATGTACATTATGTTAACCCTAATTAAGGATGTAAATGGTGGAAAGCGTTCAGCAATCATTGCGTTAAAGCTTTATGTGCTTTCACTAGAGAAATTGCAGTACAAGACATTGCGCTATAAAACAGTAACATCCGTGTTCGTCAGCTAATAAGTATTTCAGAAACCATGGCTAAACTTAATTGGTGTTCAGTGCGTTGTGGGTCCAAGGAAGTTAAGACAATGCTGTTACCAGTCTATTAGATTACATTAGACTTTTATTGTGCATATTCCAAAATTTTACAATTTACAACTTTAGGTTACATTTATTTGTCTTTACATTGTTGCTGACATGGATTACATGACATTCTGGTCTTCTGCTCTGCCAGGTAGCTCTTAACCTCCATCCCTCCTTGTTACTTAATTACCCCATTCTTCCCCCTCATCTTACTTTCTTATATTCTTTGCATTTCTGGTCCATTTTTCTTTTACTTTCTTTTCTTTACTTTACTCACCAATACTTCTTACCTTCTTTTCCTCCCTGCCCGTTAACATTTCTACATCTACTATCCTCTTCTCTACTTTCTCTCACTTTTCCTCCCAAACCTTTTTATAGTTATCAAAATGATGTTTGATGGCGATATTTGTAAAACATTATAAGTGAAGGACTTTGTCACAAATAATACAAGAAATGCTGGCCCCGTAGCTCAGTCGGTAGAGCACCTGCCTGCCGTGCTAGGGGTCCCGGGTTCGATTCCCGGCGGTGGGGTTGGGGATTTTTCTACGACCAAGATAATTCCCCATCTTCCCCAGAGTCTGGAAGTATGAATGAGAGTGTGAATGTGTGTGATCTAATGATTAAAAACCAAAGATATCGAGTTAACACCTTCAGTATGTTCCAGAGGAGAACGGCCACCGATATGACCATAGCAGTTAAACAATCAAAAAACAATCAAAACAATAAAAAAAAGGAAATGGCACCAGTTGTGCTTAATATGTATACTGCCTGAAATTCACAGCCACCTTATATTTTGAAAATATATTTTTTTTATCCAGATTTATTGATCCCTATTTTACACAGTGGTATATTAGGGTTAGAGTTGATACATAAAAATATACAATTTTAACAAAAATATTTTAAATACTAAAAGGAAGAAATGATGCTTTAATCTGATGCATATTAATTTAAACTATTTCAGATGTTTAAACACTGAGTTTATAAACATATAGTACTTATACTGTAGTACTTACACTGTTGTGGCTTCATTAGCAAAGATGTGAGCAGAGCAGAAAATTCAGTTCCTAGAGAGTCTAGCTTGAATATTAATTCTTATCTTTCTCTCCAGAAAATGGGACAACAGAAAAGGAGATGAACCACAGTTTGAAATTCTTCACCACACATTCACTCGGGGTTGGATGTTAAGTGAAAGCGTGATAAGTAGTCACCAAATTTACCATGTCCACTTAAAAATTGTGTCAAAACAAAATTTGGTACAAGAGTTTCACATTTTCCTCTGTCATATACACTAGGGAAAAATAATGTTTTTGTTAAACTTCCATTTGGAGTTGTTAGCCATTGTTGGTTCCATTCTTCAAGAATATGTTGACGTATTATTCTCCTTACATTAGAAATTCTTCAGCCTTCTTAGCCAAGCAATTAGCTCTCTCGTTATCTAAAATTCCGCTGTGTCCTTTAAGCCATCCTATGCAAATATGTCCTGGATGGTTTTGAAGCAAGATTCTGACTTCATGTGCTAATGAATTTAAATTGTATTTATCATTAATAGCGAGTAGAACTGATTGTGAATCACTAAGAATACGGGCACTGTTCCCATTACCAGTACACCAGTTTATAGCTTCTTTAATTGCTTAGAGCTCCGACTGGAATACAGAACATTCAGGTGACAATTTAAACATGGAGGGAGTTAGTTCCGTTTGGTTTTCGTAAACAACAAAAGCACATCCTTCTGCAGATATGTTATTTTCAAATTGGAAACGCAAACCGTCTGTATATATGTAATAATCATGACAATTACATATTTACTTTAAACAGGTTACAAAACTTGATGGGTGTCCTGCTGTGGTAGGATTCTTCGGGATTTGTAGTTTTAAGTGAGACAGATAAGACGCACATTTACGTTCATGTCTTAAATTCGTAATAGTTGCTGATTATGTAATTTCCTATCTGATTACAGCTTTAATTTAGTTCTAATCGCTTTTAAAATCCTACAGTCGTTCTGGTTGGTTTATCCGACATTGCACGGTAACCATTTAATTCGAATTGCTATGGGGACTTCTGCGCGTCTCTGTGGCCCGTCTTCCTGTGATCCAGTGGCTCCTTGCGGTTCCCTCGCTTCATCCCCTCCTCCTGAGGGGTGTTAATAGATCCATATGGAGGTCGCAGTGCTTGGGGTGTCCCCTTCATTTTCTCCCGTTTAACATTTAATTTAATTTAACTTCCTCCGGTTTTTATGAAACTATTGTATAAAGCTCTAGAAATGTTTATGGTGCGCATCACTCTTTGCATCTTAATGTTATAATTTCGTACATCCCCCAAATGTTTCTAATAATGGATGAAAAATTCCTTGATATTCAGGCAAAAGGAAGTGAAATATCGGCAGAGTTTCTGACCTTCATAATCTCTCCACGACATTCTTCTAAGATCTGGAAATGCTGCACAGCTTATAAATAACCTTTGGAAGTGGAGCAATTATCCATGGGGTTGGTACAGCACTTCCACGGAGAGGAACACCTCGCTGGCCTGTGACCCTACACGGATCTATTATACGAGTTACTATCCAGCAACGCAAAGAAAGTCCCTGAAAGGAATGTGCCACTCTTACACAGTGGGATAAGGACAGCGAAGTGTGACAGAAAACGCAAGCTACACAAGGAGCAGAACCGTTAAAAAGCCATGCGCCCTATTCACTCTGTACACTTAACCTGCGAAGCTTCATTCACAAAAGTTGAAGCCGTCAGAATGTTTTTGAATGGTCTGTAACTGTACTGAAATGGGGTGTCATAAATCTATCCAGGATGGGTGTGGCAACCTTCTTCAACCTCCTCTGCGTCTCAGGCCCCTGAAATTTTCTCTCCTGTGGTAAACTGTACCACTCGAAGAGAAAGATATTACGTGAAGGGAGGCATATAGGTCGGCAGAGGGTGGCGACCGAGTAACCACAGATATGTGCAGAAGTCCCTGATAACCACAAGACATACCATAAGTAAAAATTTTATATTAATTTTTTAGATAGTCTCAATTGCTGGAGTTTTTAATTATAATACATTTTTCGATCCTAACATAAAAACATAAAAGCTGCATAACGTTTTCATAGTATGAACAAACACGACGAAATAAAGGCTGAATAGATGAATATGAAGATTCCTCCACTCTCACATCAACAACGAATAAACCAGATTGGAAATGACGCATCCTAGAAAAGTAATCTTCTTCAAAGCCAATTATAAAATATCGGTTGTCTAATTTCCTATGTTAGCTGGAAACCATTTATTTCTATTTATATAATTATGTATCAAATACGACCAACGAACTTTATTACAACATATCAAGGAAGTGAAAGAAAACGTTGTTACTTAAGAGTAATTATAAAATCATTTTTCGCTGGTATCACATGCATATCGTAGCGCTTTAAGAAGATTTGATTCTCGTTTGTTTTGCTAGTATTTTGTTTTCATAGTTTCTAAACTGTCACAATATTATGGCCTTACTCTCCTTTTCTTTTCTATTGTAAAATAAATGCTCACGTGAATTACTAGAAGTTTCGGAGCATATCCGTTTGAATTTAATGCCATGACCTTACTTTCTAGCGATTGATACATGATCAGAGAATAGAAGTCATAGCCAGCATTATATACGAGGGCTGTTCAATAAAGAACAATCATAATTTTTTACGGTCATAACTCTTCGCACTAAAATTCAAACTTATTATATTCTGTTAGCTTAACGTGAAACAAGCTCGCCGTAATAGTTTCATTGTTGGTACTCCTGGTTCCTGCCTGAGAGAACCAGGCAAGTTCAGACATATTGAGTATCGCCAACCGCTGCAATGGAGGTAACATGCAGCTGAAGTAGATGTTAGAGGAAGATCGGGAGTTTCTTTCAAACGTAATCACTGCTGATGAAACTTGGCTACATAATTTTGCTCCTGAGAGCAAACAGCAAAGCTCAGTGTGGAAATCTCCTTCATCTCCAACCCCCCAAAAAAGCAAAAGTGGTTGCTTCTGCTGGTAAAGTTATGGTCATCTCATTCATTGATATTCATGGAATAGTTTATCAACATGTTATACCTGCACACACATCAGTAACTGGAAAATACTACAGGGACGTCCTGAAAACATTCTAAGTACATATGAGGTGCAAAAGACCATATTTCCGTAAAGCAGGCTAGATGCTGCACCACGATAATGCGCGGCCGCATATTGTCAATATTGTTGCTGAATATCTTGCAAAAATCAACGTGAAGTGCATCCCTCACCCTCCCTATAGTCCGGATTTAGCCCCATGTGACTTTTTTGTATTCTCTAAGCTGAAGAAACGCCTTCGTGGGAGGCATTATCCATCATCAGAAAAAGTGGTGAAGGCTGCGGAGGCGATTTTGAAGGATCTCTCAAAACTGGCTTCCAGCATGTCTTTGAAGACTGGCAGAAACGCTGAGACAAGTGCATCGCATTCAGGGGAGACTAATTTGAGAAGGACTATCAAAATTATGAGGATGACTAAAGGTACGTTGTCAAAAAATAATTGTGATCATTGTTTACTGAACGACCCTTGTACATCCTCCTGGATTGCAGTCACGACGTGCTCCTAGACTACTAATGTGTTTGCTACAATAATGTTATTATTCTGTACTTTCTATGGTAGGTTTTCCCATATCTGTATCTTTCTGTTCAGAGCTACTTTCATTAGACAGCTACTTTTTAATTTTGAAGAACTATTTTTTTAAATTTCCTGTTCATGTTTAATAATTGACAAATGCAGCTCAGCGTATGCTCGGCATGTGTCCTTAAGGAATGGTTAAAGGTTATGGGTGTCTTTTGTCTGCCCCCATTTTTTATTGTCTGACAAGTAATGATTTATTCCTTAAAATTGGACCATTATTTAAAAGAGAAAAGGTATATGTTATCACGAGGTCTACCCGAATGTTCGAAGACTCCGGCCTTTAACAACCCGGGAGCGATGGAAAGCTCCGGGGCTCTTCCCCTGGGGCAATGCCTGTAGTCTAAAAAGCCCCCTCCTCTTCGACAACAACGTCAAGAACGGTGGAAGTCGATACGCCACTTACGCGCGTAAACCCCGCATGAAAGGCTACCGAAAACCTCGATGGGGCCACCTGGTGATCTAGCACACCTTCTACTAGCTCTGTAGGCTAGTAACTGGGAAGTTTTAGGCAACCCTGTGCCCCCTCCGGGCAGCCAAAGCCTGGCCGGAGGTATGCGATCTCCCGCGAGTAACGGGAGCACACTGCACCTTCGAGTCCAACCCAATCCGAAAAACTTCCATTCGTGAGGGGCTCGAATTTCGGCCCGAGGTTCCTCTTGGTAACGTCAGAGGGTGCTAGCGGTCCGCAGCGCCCGCACCACAGCAGCTGAAGGGGACGTATCCCCTCCCCTACGTGGAGGGAAAAGGTATAAACCCATTTTCCTTCATGTATCTTTCAGAGGCAGTACAAATTTTTTCAAGCAAATTAGTAAACATTTCCGCCGTATGCACGCACTGCCATTGGGCGTGTCCATTAATAAGCATGCACCTACATAATTATAGATGGCTCAGTTAATTTGTCCACATTGAAAAAAAAAATTTTTAAAGTTTAAAATACATATTTTAATTTTTTATCATTTTAGTGAAATTTCATACGAGCGCTATGTTAAAATGCAAGTTTAATTTAGCATTAAATTGAAGATTGCAGTACTTTCCTGAAACTGGCATTCCACACTCATGAAAGGGTAGAGCCAGACTGAACAATTCAATACCATAGCCGGGATTTGAACCACGGATCTTCTGGTATCCGTCCAGCCGCTCTAACCATTTGAGCTACTATGGCCAACGCACCAACATGATATTAAATTCTCCAAGTGACTCGTATTTTTCCCGGTAAACGAGTTAGGAGTACTCATAAACACAAGAGACAACTACCTTAATGGCGACTTACTATGCTGTAGGTACTTTAAGGCCCGGGCGTTATAGTTCGGACCACTATTAGGTACAATTAATGGAAATTAATTGTTCTTTCACACTAGCCGTGTGTAGGAGCAATATGAATGGGTAGAGCCAGACTGACTTGGAGAATTTAATGTCATGTTAGCACGTTGCCCATGGTAGCTAAATGGTTTAGAGCGGCTGGACGAAGGACAGAAGATCCGTAGTTCAAATCCCGGCTATGACATTGAAGTTTTCAGTGTGACGCTACCCTTTCATAGTGCGTCCTACACACGTCCAGTGTGAAAGAACAATTAATATCCATTCCATTCCATAGGCCATTCCTTCATCCACTGCATGGTCAGGGTGTACATTCAAAGTATACATGCAATTAACAAGTATAGCGAAATATACTGAGGACAGTAAGCTGTAAAACTTAGCCGGAGTATTGAAGGCTCTTAGCCGCAGAGCACAGCTGAAGTATGTTTATTTTTTTAAAAAAAAAGAAAAAGGTGGAGGGGAATATTATTGCAAATCGACGTGAAAGTGTAACCGAAACATTAGTGTAGCTAAACACTAACTACTCCTTGATAACTCAGGATTAATATGCACCTGTCCTGAAATCGTTAACGTAAGTCTTCCTTAATATTTAGTAAACGTTTGCCACACAGTAGAACCCAGTGAAATTGACTTCAAGTAGTAGAGAAGGTCCATTTTACATTTGTGAGTATAGAGTTCATAAATTTTACATATAGCTATACTAAAAGAATGAAGATATCTTCTCTTTAGTTTAATCACTCTGGATGGATAGCAAGTTTTGTATGTGATCTATTACTTTAGTAACGCGGTAATTTTCTCTAACTCTACCCATAAAGTCTATGAGCCTCGGGGTAACCTCATTCCATCAAGTGATGACTGGACTCATTTCTGAGGTGAAGGCACCCAGAAGGCGGAGCCCGTTACCTCTGATGGTAGGATGATGCTGGAAATACCAGCGCAATGAGAGGACTTAGAGATTTTACCCTGAAGATTTAGGTAGGGCCGCTACCCCAGGGTCACAAACAACACCATTGAGTTATATCTTTGATTTAGTATTATCAATGTTACAGGTTGCTGATTTCCTGTCTCAACATCTAATGATCTAAAAACTTTTATTTAGAGATGGGTAAGGTCCTAGTTCACAGTGTTTATACATTCTTTTAGTGGTTTCATTGCAGTCTTAAAAAGGATATGAAAGATATGCATTTAGCGTTACCTGAACCATCCATCCCTTTCATGAGAGTTCGTAAAACTGAACAAATACGTAAAATATGAAGCAAATAAATATATACAAATATAATAATTAGTAACTTAAAACTTCACTTATCTTATAAGTATTTAATACAGACTTTATAAATAAAAAATTGAAAAAAATTTATATAAAAAAACTTAATGATATTTCTGCCCTTAAAAAAATAAAAGACAGTTATAATTTTAAAAAGTTTACTTATCATCCTTGAGCTAATAAACATTTTCAATTTTTTTAAAGAATTTGGTATAACTTTAGTTCCTCAAAATAAATATAGCATTAAAGTTTATTGCACTTCTCTATAAAGATAAAATTCCTAATAATAAAAAATCAGCTATTTATCAATTTAATTGTTTCGATTGTGATAAAGTTTATATTGGAAAGACAAAACGTAATTTAGAAACCAGAACGAAAGAACATTTTCGTAACATTAAGTATAAACAAACTGATAAAATAACCATGAAATAAATTCAGAAGATAAATTATTAAAACAATTAAATGGTCCGATGGATTTAATGGTTTGGGAAAATATATTTATTTTAAAAAACAAACATCGTGTAATGAATTTTGAAATATTGGCAGTCGATTCTGTTTTTAAATTTGTTTTATTTTCAGATTTTGGTAATACTAACAAGAACATATCGATATCTATTGTTCGTAACAATGGCAACAGCTTTGTTGTTTCCGGCTGAAGATGTGTAAAAGATTACATGAAATCGCGATCCCGGGCAATTTATAAGAATTATCATCATTTCTTATAAGATAAGTGAAATTTTAAGCTACAAATTATTATATTTGTATAAAACCTAAGGTTATACATTTTGTCTGTAACAATTACCAATTTTACGGCAAGAATTGGGGATGTATTTCCTATCATGTTCTATTTTATTTTGTCATTCTATCCTACAACTTGCAGTTGGTAGACCTTTAAATGGTGGCTTTACAGCTTTTGTTTTGTAGTCCTGACTACAATTACTTCATCGTTGCCTGAAGATCTCATTTCCATTAACATCCATCAGACATGAAGAATATCCGCCAATTGTGGAAGAGAAACTTTAAATAGATCGTATTGCAATATATATTAGAAAGACAAAATATCAAATTGGTGCATTCTACTCAGCACCCGAAAACAAACTTACAGCTTCTCACTTTTGGGATCTAGCACATGAAATGAGCACACACTATATTCTTGTTGGAGACTTCAATAGTAACCACCCAAGAAGGGACTCGAACCTTGTAAATACAAGAGGACGTATCCTTTTATCCTCCAGCTGGATATATGCCTGACGTATTAAATTTCTGTATTGGTAAAAATATTAAAGAATATTGCTCCTTTCCTATGGTGTTTACACACGAGCTTAGCTTCGACCATTTTCCTGTAATTATGACATTACATGTAATACCAGATACCAGCAGCAACTCAGTCAACAACCTGATTAAATATCCTTTAGACAGAAATGCTACATAAATACTTTAACGTCCATCACTAATTTGAAAGTAGCATTTAAAACTCCTCAGGGTATAGAAAAAGCTTTGTCTAGTGAACGCGAGTGCAGTTGGCCCCCCAAAGGAAACTACCCTGCCGCCCACTAATGACCGTCATAAATCTATCTCCACACTTCAGAAATGGAACACTGTCGTGGAGGACCAATAGCAACCCTGATTTTCTTGAAGTGACAGTCGCATGTTTACTCCACATGGAGTCTCAGTTACCAAAGTTCCAACTTCCAATTGATCTGTTTTATTACGTGCAGAAATTCGTTGTGTGTCACGATGTGGAGACCGTGGGAGGGAAATGCAGTGGTAAATGCAAATGAAGTATTAGATACTTTCAGTCAAGTGAAAATAATCAAAGTGATGAAAATTGTGTGAATAACTAGGCCGAGTTATATTACTGGAAAAGCCTCAAAAACAAAGTTATAACGGGAAATGTTTCTAAGCAAATTCAAGCGCTTGTTTTGAACACATATAAATATGTGCTGACAAATAATCTTGGTAAGGGGTCATGCAATGAACCTGATGATAAATTCTGGGTATTCAGAGAAATACAGTAGGAAATATTGTGACGAAAGGAATACCAAAGACGCCGATCAAGTGTGAAAACAAAAGGAAACGTTTCTCTAAAGTAGATAATTTCACATGCGATTTAATTCGTCGAGAAATTTATAGATTCTATGCAAAAGGAAGAGCGCCCACCTTAGACGAATTGGTTGCACATTTGCAAGAAATTTGTGATTTTCCTTATGAGCGCTGCACTTTGCGCGGTCTCCTAAAGGAGCTGGGTTTCAAATACCGCACTTTGAATAAGAACAGGGTTATTATGGAAAGTTTCGCAGTACGATATATATATATATATATATATATATATATATATATATATATATATATATATATATATATAGTAAAAACTAAGGAAGTTTTGTAGTAATGGATATAAGATAATTTATTTAGACGAAACCTTGTACGATACCCATGACGTATCGAGAAAGGTGGGAACCTTGCAGAACGGATTGCGAGAAGGAGGGCCGGGGTTGTAAAACGATTATAAGGGTTCGTCAAAGGCAGCGGCCGCCGTGTACATGAGTTAACTAAACAGACTCTACAGTGTCTTACTACAGAAACGTATAGTATGCTGCAAATCGTTGCAGAGGACACAGTGATGCAAAGAAACCTAAAATAAATATTACACTAACATAACACGTTGAACAACTTTTGCATGAAAAGAAACGATGAAGCAGGCTATGGGAGCAAACAAAATATCCACCATATAAGACAGTATACAGCAGGGCCACGGAACATCTTCAAAATGCACTTAAATAACAGAGATCGTCTTCTTTTGCAGTAAAGATGCATCCACTAGGGTTCATCTGTCTACCCACATAGATGGTGCCATGGGATTCAGCCAGCAGATAATAAGTTTCAGAAGTATTTAATTACATAATCGTGCTGCATGGGCTGCCTTAAGCAATATATTTACAGATTCATTGTTAAATATATTTGATATTAATGTTTTATTGCATTTCGAGACAATTGCCGACTGTAGGGAGTCAACAAATCTTTCCTTGATGATCTCCTTGAATAGCTGGTTGAAATTTTGGTTCCTTTTGAAATGAGACACTGAGGGATAGTATGACTATAGTATGGTAAGAATATATACATATGTCACCATGATCCAAGGTTCTGTTGTCAGAACCGACAAGAAGCACTAAGAACTTGGATTCACGTTTAATAACAAATTTACCGCATAGTATAATATTGTTATTGTTCACAATAAATTTGTCCGCTCGGAGATTTTATACATTCAGTAACTATTATTGTATCTTGGTAAATTCAGTACATATTCTGTGAATCATCACACCTTTAAACTACGAGAGCTGTCCAATAAAGAATGATCATAATTCTTTATGGTCATAATTTTTCGCACTAAAATTCAACCTTATTATATACTGTTAGCTTGATATGAAACAAACACGCCGTAGTAGTTTCATTGTTGGTACTCCTGGTTCCCGGCTGTCAGAACCAGGAAAGTTTAGACATGTTCAGTATCGCCTACCGCTGTAATTGAGGTAACACGCGAGGAACAATATGCGGCTTTGAAATTCTGCTTTCGTCTAAATAAATCTTCAGTTGAGGCCTATAAATTCTTACAGGAGGCTTATGGAGAATCTGTTCTTCCCTACAGCAAGGTAGTTTAAAATGTTTAAAGAGGGGAGACAATCAATTTCAAAGGAAGGTGGACCCGGTGCTCCAGTTACTGCTCTCACGGAAGAAAACATCAACACTGCTGCTGCCATTGTGAGAGACGATTGACGAATTAACTTAAGATCACTTTCTGAAATACTGAAAATTTCATTGGGTGCTACCCACATGTTCGTCACAGAAACATTACAGATGAGACGTGTTTGTGCGCGATGGGTTCCAAGACTGTTGATTCCCGAACAAAAGGACCTTCGCATGCAGGTGTGCATGCAGTTAAAGTTGATCTTAGAAGAAGATCCAGAGTTTCTTTCAAACGTAATCGCTGCTGATGAAATTTGGCTACATCATTTTGATCCTGAGAGCAAACAGCAAAGCTCAGTGTGGAAATCTCCTCCATCACCAACCCCCCAAAAAACAAAAGTCGTCGCTTCTGCTGGGAAAGTTATGGTCATCTCATTGTTTGTTATTCATGGAATGGTTTATCAGCATGTTGTAACTGCACACACACCAGCAACTGGACAATACTACAGGAATGTCCTGAAAACATTGCAAGTCCATATCAGGTGCAATAGACCACATTTCCGTGAAGCAGGCTGGATGCTGCACCACGACAGTGCGCGGCCGCATATTGCCAATGTTGTTGCTGAATATCTTGTAAAAATCAACGTGAACTGCAACCCTCACCCTCCCTATAGTCCGGATTTAGCCCCATGTGATTTTTTCTATTCCCTAACTTGAAGAAACGCCTTCGTCGGAGGCATTATCCATCATCAGAAGCATGGTGAAGGCTGCGGAGGTGATTTTGAAGGATCTCTCAAAAATGGTTTCCAGCATGTCTTTGTAGACTGGCAGAAACACTGGGACAAGTGCATCGCATTCAGGGGAGACTAATTTGAGAATGACCATCAAAATTATGAGGATGAGTAAAGGTACGTTGTCAAAAAAATTGTGATTATTCTTTATATAACAACCCTCATATAATTGAAAAGTAACAAAATTAGTAAAAAATAATTTAATGATACGTTTTTCTTAATGTACTTCTCCAGAGAAATTCATGTACCCGTTAGCAATGCTTATGATACAGTAATTAAGAAAATACATGTCAGCAAATTCCTGCCTTTAGGTATCAGTAGGGGCGGATTTTTGCCCTATTTGCCTATTTTATTCCTTTGTTCAGAAACGTAGGTTTTTGCACGTTTCCTCAAATTATTAGCCTAATTTCTTAGTTTTCTAGTGCCTATAAATGCCTATTTCATACATTTGTGCCTATTCTGCTTGTTAGTGCCTAAAACTGCCTTTTTAGTCAATTTCTTCTGCTTGTAATTTGTGACAAGAGCTTTTGCATTTGTTTCACTGCAGTAGCATGATATTTTTGTGTTGGAGTAAAGACTTATTTCTTGAGCTAATAGTAATACTTGGGGGAGGTGTTACTAATTAAATTATTGATGATGTCAATTGTTAACAATCATATCAGATCACAATCAGTAACGCTGGTAAGGAGGAATTTACTCCCGTAAGATTTCTTTTACATGTGTGTAAATATACTGACACGAAGCTGTTGTTTTACCCAATCTTAAAATCACCACTCTGGGACTCTGTTCAGGTGACAACTCAAACTTGTAAGGCCAGCGCTTAATTAGCTAGGCTACACAGACTATGATTATATATATGAAAGAATTGTGATTTTCTCATGCTTACGTGTTTTTACATGTATCTCAAGGAATCATGAAATCAATTGCTTGGAACTTCCGGTGTTGCTTTCCTACATTGAAAATGAAACTACAGACCAATAAATCTTAATGGTTTGTGTAACATTTTACAGAAATTCCTTTATAAAAGTAGGTACGAGAATGCCGTAATTGTAATTCTGTTTGAAGGAACGGAAAACGCTTACTGAAAAGCTGTGCTTTATTATTTGTTCTTAGTCGACAGTCGGGCATTTAGGGTTTTTATTACAAAAACTAGGATTCTGTAGCTTTAACTTTTAATTAATTTTTGTCTGTGCTTTGTATCTTTATGACACATCGTGACATCATTTTAAGGGATTCTAAGATTGCTATGATGATCTTTTGAATTTCTTATCTTTCCAATTGGCCCTAAACTTACAATCCCATTTTTTGTCTTAAAATTAATATAGATATACTTCAATAATATAAATGTTATTTTTTTCTAGCGGCATTACAGAAAACGTCACATAACTATTTAAATAACCCTACACCTGTATCGCAGCTGCTGTTACGCAATTATAACCTCAGATTTCTCAGATTCCATATTTTCTACATTTTCCTAAATTCAAAATGTTCCACAGGATGCAGTTTTCTATTAATCTGTATGAAATTCTAAACATGCCTGTAAGGGCAGCTGCATATTAAGTGTACCCATTTACATTTGTTGTGTTTTTGTTATTTGTATTGAAAAGGATTATAATGCTTATTTCCTACTGAAAACGCTTAGGAAAATAAAAATTGTTAAATAGCTATGATCATTAATATAATCATAATCATAGTATAATCATTAGGTATTATTATTTTTCCTTTCGTTGATATGGTGAAGACAAATATTTCATATAGTCACAGGTAATTAATAAGTTAAAATGGGTGCAGAAACTTATACCCCAAGCATTTATTTTTAAAATTGCAATATGTGGAACATTTTGGAAATCGCCTGTTAATTCCTCAGAAAATAATGTAACTAGAAAGCTGAAACTTGCTATTATTCCATTCTTGATCCATTAAAAAATATATGGTATAAATTTGAAAAAAAAAAAATTAAACAAAAGCTTCAGATATTATAATTTTTACCTTCAGCCCGCCACCCACACCCATATTTTGTTTTTTGACATATTTGTTCACACTTTTCTGCACATTATGGTTCTTACTTAGTGAAGTGGATTTATATGTATTTTAATTATACGACAATATCTGTTATTTTAACTTGCTATGGAGCCATTTATGAAATTTGGAATAAATGTAGAACTATTTCGTCTAGGGTACCACAAAATAGTATGTGTTTAGTGAATTTGTTGCAGTATATGTTACGATTATTGTAATTTTGTTATAGTGAATTTTATGAGCCATTTTACCAAAATTGTGCATTTCTAAGTATTTACTTAGCAAATTTTTAATGTTTATTTAAGTGCTTGTTTTGCCCATTTTAATGTCTTTATGCCTGCCTATTTCACACATTTTTAGTGCCTATAAATCCGCTCCCTATTTAAACGGCCATTTGATTCACACACATGCGCCTTTTTTGCTGACATTCACATTTACGTGGAGAAGTTCTCCCTTTTTTTTAAAATTCGGGTGAGTATGACTCACATTGTCCTGGGTGTGCATTATTGCTGTACTGTTGCTCTTTCAGGAAACAAACAAACAGTTGCTATTAAGATTTACAAAATGTATGGGACATAAACTTTTAAAACTGACCATGAAGTTAAAAGCCTTCCCTATATCCTCAAAAATTTGTCGCAGTTGACTACGGTTAAATCTATTTTAATATACTGAGATTATATTCTGACAAGGAGGGCCCTTTTGAGGGTATTTAGGTGTGGTACCCCTAAAAATTGACTATTCATTCGATGAATATGTGTTGATAGTGATAGCTCATTATACACTAATTTGGGCATCATGTAACGGAACTTTGAGTAATATGAAGGTGGGTCAAAAAGTAATACCTCCTATTTTTTCCCCTTAAATAAGTAAGTTATGTGAAACTTTGAATTTGGCGCAATTCCTCAAACCTTTTTCTCCAATCCCCTGCAGTAGTAACTTCCTAAGTCAACAGGTGGCAGCACTGCATCCTCTTGCAAAATGGCTGACATCGACATTACCATTAGACAGCGTTCTGTGATTGAATATTTGACTGCGGAAGGTGAAACGCCAATTCGCATTCACGAAAGGCTAAAACATGTGTATGGTGATGCAACGGAGGACGTCAGCACTGTTAGACGACGGGTTCGTCGCTGTAACTAAGCTGAAGGGCAAACACCATTGGCAGATGAAAAGCGAAGCGGCAGGCTGGTGACTGCAGTGACTCCATGCAACATTCAGCGAGTCGATGACATCATTCGTGATGATCGCCGGGTAACAAAAGGTGAATTGTGTCGCATTATTTCCCTCAATAAAGGCAGTGTGATGACGATTATTCAACAACTGGGTTATTCAAAAGTTTGTTCACGTTGGGTACCAAGAATGTTAACTGCCCAAAACAAAGAAACAAGGAAAACAATAGCCTCCGAACACTTGCAGCGCTTTAATTTGGAGGGAGAGGAGTTTCTGGAAAAAAAATTGTTACTGGAGACGAAACGTGGGTTCATTTTTTTTTAACCTGAATCTAAGAGGCAGTCAATGGAATGGCATCACACAACGTCACCGAGGGAAAAAAAATTCAAAACAAAGCGGTCGGCAGGGAAAGTTGTGGCGACACTGTTTTGGGATACAGAGGGTGCGCTTATGAGTGATTTTTTTGGAGCAGAGATGTACAATAAATTCTGTCCAATACGACAGAACTCTCAAAAAGCTGAAAGCACGTCTTCGCTGAGTTCGCCCAACAAAAGCAATGACGCATGTTCTTCTTTTTCATGTCAATGCAAGACCACACACCAGCCATTACACCACTGCAGAAATTGAGAAATTGGGATGGCAAGTATTACCTCACCCCCCATACAGCACTGACCTGGCACCATCAGACTTCCATCTGTACGGGCCACTAAAGGAAGCTCATCGTGGGATTCATTTTGAAGATGAGAAGGCTGTGAAAACGTCCGTGCGTCAATGGCTTAGGAAGCAAGACCGTGTGTTTTACCACACTGGAATACATGCCCTAGTTAAAAGGTAGACCAAAACTGTATAAAAGGACGGAGATTATACTGAATAGTGACAAATTAATCGTCAATGTTGTAGTTTTCAAGTTATGTAAATTGGTTTCAATTTTCTTGGCAATTAAAAGAGAGAACAAAAAATAGGAGGCATTACTTTTTGACCCAGCCTCCTATGTTGAAGCATTTGTGCTTTGATGTGTGTACAAACATAGGTGAAAGAATTCCTTATTATATAAAATCTTTAATTAAGGATCAAGCCCGTCAGCCTGCACTATAGTAACCCTCCATGGTTTATTTGTCACAAAGGCTTATCGTTTTCAAGCTGACGACGTGGAGGTTTTCATATAGAGCTTACTAGAAGTACCCCAAATTCATTTATACCCAGACGTCGCTTTTCTCCCTCGTTAAAATATTCTTTTGGTTTCAGGAATGCAGGAATTTAACGAGTCAAATGCTCTAAATCAAAGTACAACTGGTGTAGCTATATTTCTTTTTGGAACATAAACACGGGAATTTCTGTAAAATTGCCTAAAGATTCCAGGAGTTGTGTCAGCTTTTCCACTTACTCGATATACACTAAAACCTCATTGTTCTGGAACTAAAAATATGTCATTGTCCTTACTTCGGAAGGCGTCCATGAAGCAGTTAGGGAACGTGTAATAAGGATTCTGAGGTTTATTGCAGATTTCCCTATGAGATGTGCTAATGCCGGTTTACAACACAACATCAAGTCCTGAAAGTCCATAAAGGACGACAAGCTATTAATGTAATGCATGCGAGATGACAAATGTTATTTTGCTTTTTTTCTAGTTGTTACGATGCTTTAAATGCAAACAGGGCTGGAGAGAGGAGCGGTATAATAAGAGCTTTACTGCAGCAAATAAATAACAATGAAACCATCACCAACGTCTTAAAACGTACTTTCAGCCACTTAGATGTAAGCATTCCAGAACCTAAATATGTGGGCATAAGTAACGTTGCGTTATTCGATCTTTACGAAATGTTTTATTTGGCATTTCTTCAGTGGAACGTCTTTATCTTCCTAACGTCTTTGGCATTTTCTGTCCCTTCTTTGCCAGGTATCAGCGAACCAGGTGAGCCACAAGGAAGGAGTTCCGAGGTAGGTGCATAAGGGCGACTTCGCTGGCTACGTAGATAGGACTCTAGTCCTTACGGTGGTGGAAGAGAGTTAGTAACTTAGCCCGGCGTTGCAGTCTCCACGACTGGAGAGGTTGTTCAGCTCCGGCAGTCAGTCAGTCTTGAGTTGGTAACAGTTGGCAGTGTGTGTGGTGAGTGCGAGTGTGCGGTGTATTACATTGTTTTCATGTGGACCAGAAATACAAGTTGTTAATTCGTTTTCAAGGTATGTGGACATTAGTTCTCAAGTACTTGCGTGGTGTCTGCGCAACAATATTCTTTTTTTCTCTCAGATTATGATGTATTTAATAAATTTGATTATGATATAATAACCTGTAGCGCATGCTTTAGACGTTTCATTTCTTTCCGGCTGTATTTCGAAGGGCGCGGTTGGTAATTTCCTTTGTGTGTACCTTTTACGGACCTTGGAGGACAATTTAATATTATTATTAACCGTTCTTTACAATTGTCGATAAACAATATGAACTTGCACCCATGTGTTGTTCATTCACTTCCGGTTAGTGTACTAAATTTATTGCAGCATATGATAGGTTACTTACTTTGATGTTAATAAAGATTGTTTTAAATGTTGACAGAGCGTTTGAAGAGGTTTGGCTCCACGATTACTCCACTAAAAACCTACGTTGTTGGAAAAAAAGAGTGAGCAGTCCTCTTATATCATCCTGCATATGATTCTGGTGGTTAGTGACCCCTTAACAAATACTACGTCAATTCTAAGGTTCTAAAGTTTAACTGCATAAGACAACAATTGTTAAGGCAAGTTAAGTCAAGATCGTTAATTCTCCGGGTATTTAATTACTGGTTTTGCTTAAAGTTGAGAGTCTTAAATTCATTTTCTTCCTCAACAATTAGCCCTTAGGTAACAAAGGTACCTATATAACATTGCGATGACAATATTGAATTCATTCTGTTTATCATTTCCATACTATGTATGAGAAGATTCTTTAATAATCATCACGATATGTCTTTAATGACATAAAAGTAGACTACAAATGTCAGAAAAATAATACATTTCATTTGCCATACGTTGACAATACGACAGTCGCAAAAATCGCAATTACATTGTTGCAATTACGAATAAACGTAAAAGTAAATGTTTACTTTGCAACGGATAAGTCACAATTAATGCAACTAACCTTTCAGTACACAATTAAAACGTTTCATATACATTTCTCCCACATATATAATTTATGAAAACATCTCATACAGCACTCTCATAAGACTTTCTCTACATATTAGAATTTCTCAGCGAAACATCCTCTGGCTTTACTTTAATCGAGTTAAATGTATCAAATTCGAAAATAATATAGGCATTTTGATCTGCTCGTATGAGTGAAATAAGAACACAAATGAAATTTAATTAAATAAGCTGCATTTCGATTAAATATTTGATGTCAGGATATCAATAGGAATGCATGTTTTAATGTACCCTGATAGAATATGCGTTTTTAGAAGAAAAAAAAGTCCATATGAATACGCATGCATGTCTGTAAATAGTGGAACTGAGAAACCAGCAAATACCAAACTTGCTATTTAGATACGGTACCCTTCAAGGATACAACATAAAGTTTTTTTTTTTAAATATCCCCATTCCCAAAACCACCCTTTACATAGAACACTTTTATTTTATTTTTGATTTCATTAAAATAGCTGTTAACGGTTTTGTTTAAAGTGCCATATATTTGTTTGAAGATTTGTCACATTCAGTTGTTTCTTCCGAGGTCATGGAAAGAGCTGGGAATTTCAAGGTAGCTCCTCATTTCTAAACATATGACAGTCATTTTTGTCCCCGTGCCACATTTGCACCAACAAAATGCAATGTTTTTGAAGTACGTGAGACAATACGCTGTCCTGAGAACTATTTGTAAAAGCTCCACGTTGGTGCGTGGAGAAAACCATATGAATTTAACACATTAGACTTTATTACTACTTGCAATGTAAACACAAATCTACACAACCAGTACGACACTAATAACACAATATTTCATCAGTTTCATAAGGCTGTGACTTACAGTGGGCATTGAGCTGCAACTTTTATAGTGAAAATATACCGAAAGCAAAAAATATCCGTGGGAAATATTTCTCTACATGTAACTGCTTTTCACTGAACTATCAGGTGCCAGGATGGGATAATAAACTTTGCCCCGCACCTAGGTACATGTACGCTAGATCGCACTAAGAATGACATACAACTAAGATTGCACGTAGCGAAGAGAAAATCGAGGAAATGGGAGAACAAATAGTAGATAAAACTGCATATATTTGTCAAATTCTTTTTCATTTTAAACACAGATATATGCAAGGCATCGTATATTACTAGTGATTCCTTCTAATTTGTCACTAACATTTTTTCTTTTCTGAACTTGAACATATAGGAGACAAATTTCAAACAAGAGTATTTTTATTTTTGATCTTGTTTCACCAAAAATATCTCAGCTCGATTTGTAATTATCAATGTGCCAATGGCCCCTTGTTATTATGTTGTAGTCTCCACGTATATGGCCTTTTTTTAATTTAACATAATTAATTTATATATATATATATATATATATATATATATATATATATATATATATATATATATATATATTGCTGTGTACGTACTTATTTACTCACTTTCTTGCATTTAGATTCAATATGTACAAGTTTTATATTACTAACATTCTGCATAAGGGTTACCTTTCTAACTTTATAATTATTGAATATGAATTAACTAATAACTTTCTGTGTACTAATTTTAATTAATTAAATGAATACGAATCTTTGTAATTATATTGTACTTTAAATATTTTAGAATTTTATATCATATTTCAAGCAGTTATGGCATCAAAATCCGGTCGTGGGTGTAAGCCCCCAATTATTGCGTAGACTTAAATACTTGTGTACATTTTAGTGATGAAGTACATATACAGACAATTGATGCCCGCCTCGGTTGCGTTGTTGGTAGCGAGTCTGCCTCACGTTCAATAGGTCCCGAGTTCGAATCTTGTTCAGGGTGGTTTATCAGGATACGCTCTAAGCTCTATAGCACTGGGCTTATTTGAGCATCATTTCATCCATTCCATTCATCGTCAGATTTGACTTAACGTTGGAGGACGTGAAAAAAAAACCAGTAAAGTTAATGAATACATGTCGGAAGTAAATGAGAAATGAGATAGTAAATTTGTCATCTAATTTTGTTCCAGTGGCTAGTTAGTGTTGGGTCGTAATGAGCAATCATGGGCTGTAAATTACCTTAGCGGTTCTTACCATATAACTTCCTTGTTTGATATAAAGCGAGGAGAAAAAATAGAAAAAGAAAAGAACAAAGGCGTTCACCTAGTTGTATCATTTATACATTTTTGACAATCAAATTGAAAAATATGCTATTATCTGTAAGGTTGCTGAGAGCCCCCGAGGAGGCTAGAATATTGACTGTTTTGGACCAAACTCTAACGATAAACACATTTTATAATAGACTACTTTGTGAAATATTAAACAGAACAGTAATGAAAAGGGACGAATTTTTTACTTAAAACTATTTGACAAATTGCCGTAAATTGGCTAGCTTTTTTTTATAAATGATCTAAAACTGAGATTTTTTTAATTAATTAAAATTGGTATACAGAAACTTATAAATTAATCTGTACCTGGATAATACTGTTAACAAGTGAAAAATGTAGGTATAATGAACCATGCGTGATGGTCCTAAATTCGATTCCTGAAGTCAGCCGCTATAACTCTAGTTTTCCCTGTTTGGCTAGGCGATTGCTGGGGTTGTTTCTTTTGTTCGGTGTAGGGCAGATTCTGCACATGTTTGCTCATTCTTGTCGACCGTTCCAGATGACTGCCTTCTCTATCAATTAGCTGATGTGATCGGATCATCACAAAATCGTTAGGGACTCTTTCACCTCATCCGTTCTTCCTGGGAGTAATAAGCAGACGAAACATCCGCCTTCGAGTCAAAATGTGACTCTAAACATTCCTGAACACATGTTTGGTTATAAGAATAATGATACAAGTTAGAAAATTAATTAAGCCTCCATGATTTTGTTTTAAGACAGTTGGTTTTGAAGTAGGCCTTAAGAAAGTGGGTCTTTTAGTTCTCAAATTAAACAAAATTCATGAGAATGAAGAGAAGTTTGAAATCGCTGATATTTATTAACCCGAAAAAGAGAAAACTGAACTGATTTATCTCTAATTTAAGACATGAATTCATAACAGTAGCTGTACCTGCTTCCCTGGAATTAGCTGCTCCTTCACAGTTAACCCTTTCCAGAACAACCATTTAATATCAGAATTAGGTATTCTTGTTTCTCAGTTAGCAATATTTCTGTTTGAAAATTTATCCTTACGTGATACTGACGACCTGAAAACTGTCCAGAAGGTTGACTGCGCTGCGACTGAAAACGAGGCTGGCTCGACTGTACAGACACTCATAGTGGTGTCTGAAACATTTTGAACTGTGTACATGACTGTTCAACTCTACTAATTAAATCTGCAATATGTACAGGTGGCGCAGTTGCAGTACTGGTAGATGGCATCAGTTGTGGCATTGAAGGTTGGTTAAGGCCTAAGGGAGCATTTACATTAATTTGGATAAGCCTGTGCTGTCGATTTTCTACATAAAACTAAACTTGGCCTACTCTGCGGATAACAGTTAAAACCTCATCAACCGATTGTGGGTTTAGGGGAACTAAAGTTTGCACATAATGAGGTTTTAAATTTTTCAGCAAATGTTTAATTTGTTCAGCTTGTGTCATGCATGGATTAATCTGGTCACACAGAGATAGTACCTCATACACGTAGTCCATTACAGTTTCTGTATCTAGTTGAACTCTCAGTCTAAATCAAGTGTACTGAATTGGTCATTTGAAAAGCTGTAAGAAAACTGCTAGCTAATGTTGTGGATTTCTAAGTCGAAAAATTTGGAACTATTGTGCACAAGAATCTTTTAAATAACAAGGGAAAAGTTTCAATTTCATTTCATCATTCCACCCATTGGCTGAAGCTACCATTTCAAACTTCCTAAGGAAATCAAATGGTGATTCTAAGAAGCATTTGTAAAATATGATGGTTCAATTGCAGGCCTAAATACAGATGTTTGCATGAATGGAGCCATAGCTTGACTTGGGGTAGACACAAGCAGAGTATTGGTACTAACATCACTAGGTTCCTTCTGATTCTACCAAGGGTTCAATTGGTAAATTAGATTGCTGCCTAGTACACTTAGACATAATGAACTAAGTAATGTTTACTTATTACTAAAAAATTTAAAATTTGAATTTCTAAGAAAACCAGAAAATGGAGAAAACTAGTCACTATTTGGCACTTTGGCACATTTACGCAGAACTACTAAGTGGACTGAAAAAAAATACTATCACAAATGAGGCCAGAACTATCAACTGAATCCACCAATTGTTAGGGGCACAAAATAAGTTCCATCAGCTGAAACTCGTCTTCAGAATTGAAGAACTATATCAACTCGAAACTTGAAAAGTATCTCAAAGTTCAAAACTTCACTATACAAAGTGTACACATCAAAATAAATCTCTCAGCTTTAACTATTCTATATATACTCCCAAACTTTTCATTGTTTACACAGAAATCAACAAATTGGTTACAAAAAATTGTCCAAATTGAGGCCAGACACAATATGGAAATATTTATACACTCAATGTAAGTGCAACGACCAAATAAATGGGCAGGGAGTAAGAAATTGAAAAAATAATGACATAAATTCGATCAAAATGCTAGAAAAAAAGAAAATGGCGCAAAATGATCATAACTGACATAGTAAATCTGGTATTCATGATCTGGGGTTCTTAATAAGTGCTTATGAGCATGTTAGCAATGATTATGATTAAAAATAATTAATCCCTGTTAATGTAACAACAGCTTTCATTTATGTGTGCTGGTATAATACATTATCAACCTGTCAAGAAGAGCAACGAGATGATCTTGTCATGGAAAAAGAGTTGTACTTCCGAATATATTGTTATGTTCATACAATGTAAGCCCTACCATAAGAAAAGGCACACAAACCCGAGTTCAGTTATTTTATTCGAAGGTGGATAAATAAAAATGCATTGTCTTGAGTTATCTATAATAAATTTTAGAAATCATGCTTTTTGACAGACTTTTAATGCCTTTACGTCACATGAAATAGCCACTTAGAGCTCTCTTAAGTCGCAAGCTGAAACAAATTGTAGCGAATGTCATAAATCCTATTTCTCCCAGATGCTTTGAGAGAAAGATGCTTTGAGTAATGGTCTGTAGCTTGTTTAAATGGATCTCAAATCTTGGTATTGCCTCAAAACTACAAGGAGCAGCAAAACCGAATAGTAATTAACCACGAACAACTAACTTTTGCATATATTGCCATAAAGATATGAAGCTGGATAGGACCAGATGAATGGGAAATATTTGGGCCGTATTCATATTTATCACTTTGGTCTAGACTTTCTTCCGGCTAACTTGGTCCGGACCAAAGGCGGTCTAACTTTTTGGTATTCATAGACGATAAAAATTCTCCGACCAAGTAAAACCGTGGAACAGCACGGAGCAAATGTTGCACGACGTAGAAAGGTTCTACTGCGCATGCGCGAGCCCCATGGAATGCTAAACAAACCACAGTGTACCTACAAGTTTATAAATCTCTGTGGTAGTTTTATAGCTGTTTCTTAATCATTCTTACGGTTGCTGCTGCTGTTTGAGGTTAGGTAACAAAGTCTGGTGTGCTGTGAATATGAATAATATGAAGAAGCGTGGTATCAATTGGGCAGAGGAAGACCAATGTTTTCTCTAGTCCAAAAAAGAATGAACATTATAGAAAATAAATCCGTGTCGACGAATACAAATGTGAGAAAGTAGGAGGCATGGAGGGAAATTTGTAACTAGTTTGCTGATAATGCGGCTTACTGATGCAGTGTTGTCTTGATATCCTCTTGCATAATACCGTAGTGCTATTAGGATTTGAGTGTCAGTTGAGATACTCAGGGCTCGGTTATCCTCCCTGACGTACAGGTTAGGGCGAAACATTTCTATCAGCTTTCTGGCGTTCGCTTTACTAAACCTGTATCTGCTTTTGAAGTTTAGGTCGTCGTACTTCGTAATAATCTCTATTTTTGGTAGATAACTTTTCCTCCATCGTTTTATTTAACTAATTCTATGCACTACAGCTACATTCATCACTTCGTTGTCGTCCATGATGCAGAGATAGTACACCTTTAATCTACCCCATGGAGGCAGGCCAAAATTTGATCCGGACCAACGTGTTTGGTCCCCGGACTATCGCTAATCCCGGTTTATGAATAAGAAAATCAATGGTCCACCGTTAGTCCACCGGAAGTAGCAAGTTGGTCCGGACCAAGTTTGACTATCAATACGGCCCTTAGTGACTCCACATTTAGAAAAGCGTTTACTCTTGTTGAATTTTGGTTATCGCTAACCTGCATTCAGTTGTTTGAGTTGGAATCACATGGTATTTATCATCGATCAATTACAAATAAATGACGTCTCAATACAGAAGACTTTTCGTGTGCTCTTTTTTTATTTGTTCCATTTATACCCCGCCTTTAACTCCAATGGTCATATCAGCGGCCGTTCTCCTCTGGAACATATTGAATGTGTTAACTCGTATTCGTTGGGTTTTAATCATTAGATCACGCACACATTCACACTCTCATTCATACTTCCAGACTCTGGGGAAGATGAATTATCTTGGTCGGAGAAAAGTCCCCACCTCCACAGCCGGGAATGGAACCGGAGACCCCTAGCTCGGCAGGCAGGTGCTCTACCTACTGAGCTACGGGGCCAGTCTTTTCGTGTGTTGTCTAAGTGCAATCCTGTTCTTTCCCCCCGGTGTATTCTGGTCCTCTTTTCCGTTCTCGAGCTATGAGAACCAAACTTTAGTAAAAGGTTCTCAAGTTACCTTCAAGTTTAAGTTAATGGAACGAAGTTCAGTTGTTGCCGGAATAATTAAAGGAATCTTTATGACATTACGGTTTCATATTGTTACGTACGTACCTTTTATGGAGAACAGAACGCCTACCCAAGTACGGCAGCCCTAAGGAAGTTAGTTGCCTTTAAGGGCCTGAATATGCTGTTGTAATAATAACGATTTCCGGTATTCGGTCGGGTCTTTGACCTATAAAGTAACGCACGGTGCACGTTTTAATTGTCTCTCTTATTAAGTGTGTCAGATTATCCTCACTTCTTTAAACATAACCAAGTCTCACATAATAGTCGCTCATACATGATTTTCATGCTACTCCATCCGTCATATTACGCTCTGAAGGCGCTTGGCCGACATTTAGAATGTACTGCCACATTCTCATGGAAAGGAACGCCTTAACCCTCTACAGCCCGAATTTGTTTACTACGATGGTAAAAATGCTTTTCTCCAGTTTCATTATGAAACTTACAAGCATTTGTCAAATTAAAAAAAGTAATTTTAATTAAAAACAATATTTTGTTACTTTGAAGTCATAATGGGCCACAAAGACTATAGCAGAAGTACCTTAAGGCATTACATATAGATGAATCAAAGTAAAAGCTATACTCTATAACTAGACTATACATTAACTATACAATAACTAGTGTTTTACTGTCCATTTCTCTGTGAATTTCCAAACAATGTACTAAACCATAAAATTACAATTGTGTATAGGCTGTTACAACATTTATGAAAAGAAAGACAATGCATTCTATATCTGGGGTATGTGGATATAAGAAAACAACATCATATGAAGTGTATAATCTCTTCAGTAGTAACATTTATGCTGTTGACTGCATTATTTTGAACACTTTTGACAAGAAATCGAAGAAAGACAATTTTCGTCAACGAATTTTTCAAAATAGTGTATTGGTGGCTGTAGAGAATCAGAATCTGAAAATAACAGTCATTTCTCTGGAAGTATTGGTTGCACCAATCGGTCTCTTGAAGTACTCCACATCACATTATTATAGTTTGTTTCAGAAATATCTCAATTCCTTTCTTCTACATCTGGGAGAGGAGTGGCAGAGATGCTGCTTCATTTACACATAACTCATCAGCTGATTCATGCTCACATTCTGATAAAATTGTGTTGGCACTTGTTGGCAGCTTCAATCTTCTTTTCTTCATCACTGTCAGTTTACAAGAACTGAGTCATCTGACTCATATCCATTTATTGGACGAGCAGTTATATTACTTTTATTCGTCATGCCATAAAAGTATGAGGATGCATAATAATTGACCTAAAACGAAATTGATTGTGAAAGCTTCATTTTGTTTATGAAGTGGAGCTATCAAATATATGGTGTATGTCAGAAATATAATTCAAACATTTATGCTTTATATACAAAAGAGAGATAACTATATGGAAATTTAGTATGAAATTTTGGACAAATGCTGTAATACTCCAGTGTGCACCCATAACCTAACTTATTATGGTTAGTATTGTGATCCACAGTAACTTTCACCTAACGTAACTATTTTGTATGAAATAATAAATGGTATACATTTCAATATGATGTTTAGTGCTTTAAACTATAACTTTACTCTTACGCGTGGTGCCTGACATTTTTCTGCCAAATTATATTGCAGATATATATCAAATAAATCTGTTCAAAGTGCCACTAGTATAGTGAAAATGCAAAATGGCTGTGTATGTTGCTTTAGCTTCAACCTGTGGAGTACATTATGAACTAAATAGTCAAACAAGCCACATACAAGACGTCCATGTTGTGACTTTCAGGTTACAAATGTCCACAATGGAAAATTTTCATCATAGGAATAACAAAAGAGCGTTAAAAGTGGTTGTTACTTCAAAGCCACTTTGGGCCATAGAGGGTTAAAACTGTATCCCTTCCTAAATATTGAAACAATTATTGATATATTGTTGTTTCTAAAATATTTTCAACATCCAACATGATTTTTAATTGCATTAATTTTTAAACTGGATGTATGTACTGAAAAGTATAAATTTTACTGTATGCTGAGGGAATATTCTGGCCTAAAATTCGCCTGTATTTTACCGAAAATTCCAGGTGGAATTATAGCGACATTTTCAGGAAAAGTATCCAGTGCTACTACTACTGGAAAGTATTTTATAGATGTTTTAATTACATCATTTATATTTTGTGACTGCTATAGTGTAGGTATTCAGAGAGCGATCTAGATATACCTGAACCATTTCAATAGAACATAGATTAGATTGATTTGCCTTCAGTAGGTTCACTTGTAGCTAGAAAAGGCTGTGAACATTGAACACGTCGAAAGGTATAAAGTTTAATAGCATATATATGTACTTGAAAAGTTAACATAAGACACATATTATAGTATACAGGCAATATGAACAACAATATGGAAAACAAAGCAGGGATAATTATATATGATACAAAATGAAACACTTTTTAAACCAGCTTTCACTTAGCTTATGCCAGCACGTCTCAACCTTTTTGCAATGGATACCATTCTTGTTATTTATTAAATACATGTACATTAAAAATAAACTTTCAACTTGCATAAAATATTTATTAGTAATGATTTGTCATTGGAATAGTTAGATACTACTTATAGAGCTACAGAAGCATTATCAGGATAATTTGTCATTCAGATAATATTGTACAGAATAAAAAGATTTTGAGCAGGTTTTTTAAAAGCACCGAAATTATCAATTTTTTCTTTAAGAACATTAGGAAGTGCGCCAAATATTTTGATAGTTTCAGCACACCTTTCTGGAAGCAAGAAAGTTTAGCACTGGGATAATGGATATTATACTTTTGTCTAGTGTTTATTTTGTGAATTAAATTATTTGTTGCAAATAAGGCACGATGGCATACAAAGAATCATAACTTTTGAACCAATAATAGGACACACGTGCAACTTTAGGAGAATATGATACACACTTGGGAGATTACATTACACTGTTTACATCTCAGAGAAAATGTTGGAAGCGTCCTCTACCAGCATCTATACATGTTTGCACTCGTCTCACCATATTCTCTGAAGTTTTACGGAGAGTATCTTTGCCAATGTTACTTATTTCGGTTCTAATGGATTCCTTGAGAACATCAACTGTCCGTGGCCTATTCTTGTACACTCTAGTTTTTGGATACCAAAAGAAAAAATCCGGTGAGGTTAGGTCAGGGGATCTTTGTGTTTGTGTAATTTACGTCCTCCAACCTTAAGTCATATCGGACGATGAATGGAATGGGTGAAATGATGCTCAAATGAGCCCAGGATCCATAGAGCTTAGAGTTACCCGACATTTGTCTTTCAAGATAAGGGAAAACCCCGGAAAAACCTTATCCAGGTAACTCACCCTGACCGAGATTCAAACTCGGGACCTCTTGAACGTGAAGCAGACACTCTACCATCACGCGGTCAGGGGATCTGGGGCCCACCGACCTTTTGAGATTATTCAATTATCAAAGAAACTGGTTACAAGTTCCATGGTGTCATTAGATGTGCGGCACGTAGGCTCCATCTTGCTGGAAATAACCTTCTCTCAATTCGATATCATCCAGCTGCTCCACAAATGTCTTGAAGATGCCCATAAAAACTTCAGTGTCTACAGTCGTATCATGTATAGTTGTTAATGTACAAATGGACTACCCAATAAAGGAGTTACTTTATTTGCGTTACTTAAATAAAGAAAAAAACATATGACGTGAACATTTATGCACTTCAGGAGATTTCACCTTTCATAGCCGAATTTTATTCTCTCTTTCAAACGACGTCTCCTGGACCGCTGACAATGCAGGTAACATTAGAAACCAATGATAAATTTTAAGTATGAACAATGGAAAATTAATGGCGAATGTGTCCTAATAAACTTTATCCTTTTATCTGCAAAGTACAGGTTAACGCCTTATTTCTCACTTTGTAATATAAGAGTAGAATAATGTTGATACTTTTGATGCACATGTGCTGCCAACGATAAGTTCCTCCACCGGCATCTATACATGATACGACTGTAGACATTGAAGTTCATATGGGTATCTTCAAGACATTTGTGGAGCAGCTGGATGATATCGAATTGAGAGAAGGTTATTTGCAGCAAGATGGAGCAACGTGCCATACATCTAATGACACCATGGAACTTGTAACCAATTTCTTTGATAATGGAATAATCTCAGAGGGTCGGTGGCCCCAGATCCCTGACCTAACCTCACCGGATTATTCTTGTGGGGTATATAAAAACTATAGTGTGCAAGAATAGGCCACGGACAGTTGATGTTCTCAAGGAATCCATTCCAACCTAAATAAGTAACATTGGCGAGGATACTCTCCGTAAAACTTCAGAGAATATGGTGAGACGAGTGCAAACATGTATAGATGCTGGTGGAGGACAGTACCAACATTTTCTCTGAGATATAGTGTAATGTAATCTCCCAATTGTGTATTATATTCTCCCAAAATTGCACGTGTGTCCTTACTTGTGGGTTTCTGAATTCTTGAAAATTAAATATATTCCGTGTCATTAAATTTATGATTAAAATCAATATTGACTCATATTTTTAGGAACACTATTGCACCTAGTTGCTTTCGAGAAAGTCTTATCATTAGTAGGGACCAATCAGAGATTAGAACCTCTGTGCCACAGCACTAATTTAAAAGAGAAATAAATATATATTTTGAACTGTTTGTATACATCGATTACTTAAAGGGTGCAGCCATACATATTCTTCTTGCCTGATAACAACGTAGCAGCGAAACAAACGACTGCAGTTGCAAGTTTGCAACACTATTGTGTTACTATTCTATGGAAACGTGCCACATCTGTCCATGTGCAAATTCATAGCATTCTTGGCTGCGATCCTAGCCTCTAGTGGGAACTGGAAGGTCAAGGGTTAACCCACATCCGTGACAGTTAACACCTGTCAGAACTTATCGCTGGCAGCACATGTGCATCAAAAGTATCAACATTATTATATTCTTATATTAAAAAGTGAGAAATAAGGCGTTAGCCTGTACTTTGCAGATAAAAGCATAAAGTCGTGTTTATTAGGACACATTCGCCATTCATTTTCCATTGTTCATATTTAAAATTAATCATTGGTTTCTAATGTTACCTGCATTGTCAGCGGTCCAGGAGACGTCGTTTGAAAGAGAGAATAATATTCTGCTATGAAAGGTGAAATCTCCTGAAGTGCATAAATGTTCACGTCAAATGTTTTTTCTTTATTTAAGCAACGAAAATAAAGTAACTTCTTTATTGGGTAGCTCACTTCTACATTAACGTAAGAAGATATGGTGAAATTAAATACATTGTAAAATGCACATGAGTACAGAACAAAAATATGCAACTGTTAACATGTAAGAATTAAATAAGGCATTTACGCAAAAATACAAGTGGTTCTGCGGACGTGAAGTCAAAAATATGTTTTTTTTTTTGTAGCGACAACCAAAGATCAATGGTTGGTCCAGGCGTGTGAAGAATTATTCTCTAGATTGTGTGGTGCTTGGTAATCTATTTATTAAGTTTGCGATAGGTCGAAATTTCACGAAATGTTTGAGAGAAAGGTCACTACTACTTAGTGCTGATGATGGTGCACATAGGCACTCATAAATAAGGATCATTTGGTTCATTTATCCTCTGATAAAGAACTCTAGTCCCAGGAGCATGTTGAAGCGCGAAAATTACCGAAAAATTGTAGGGCAGAGCGGGGATATTCCGCTCATTTCATATTTATGGTGTTATTAAACAAATAAAAAACAATTTTTTATGTTAAACCTAGAGCAGAACAGTATTAATCCCTTAAAACGTACAGATGTTATAAACATACATATTTTACTTGCTATAGTTGTGATCAAATAAAACAGCGAATGTTACACTGAAAGGAAATCTCAGAATTAACGGGGCTACTCCACCTGGCCCTGGGGCTATTACCGCTAACGGTACTTTTGCATTTTAATTAAATGCATTTGCCAGTAATCACATTTTTCTTAGCAACTGCACCAACGCACACTTCGTGAAACTCATAGTCCACATTTCTGGCATTTGAAACAGTCTCCTTTGGTTGCTGATTTCGGAGAATAAAACATTAACCCACAAAATCCACATGGTTCATCTTCCTCATCACTGTATTCTATTTGGACTGGAACCAATTCATCACTTGACTCACTTTTCCCACAATTTAGTTTTGCAATTGGTCTACGCTTTTCTTTCATTTTCCTCCGGTGTACATCCAAAGCCTAACTGCCAAGTATTTTGACCTGGAAGAATCTATCTCCTCCTCCAAACTGAACAATGTAGGATGACCAACTGATTTGTACACTCCTCCTCCTAATGCTATTTGCCTTTGATGTGCATAAACACGATCCTTGAGTGTAGAGTAAGGCACTCTGAAAAGTCCCGCTGCTCCTCTCATACTTACATCGCCGTTTAATACGCTCGTAACAGTACGAGCAATGGTGTCCTCGTCCAGTTTCGTTCCAGCTTCCTTTGTTTATATGTGTGTACCATCTGAAACGATTAAATAAAATTTATTAATAGTTGTATAAGAAATAATTAGGTTAAAAGAGTACAAAAGACCTATATTATAACTGGGCGAGAATAGCCCCTCCTTGCTTAGGCGGAATAGCCCCAAATGTTGAACTTTTGAAATTGCGCACCATGTGAGAGCTATGATAAAAGAAACGCGCCATCTGCTATGCATGGACGTAACACAAACTATAATCTACACTGACACTGATTTTCAATCAAAAATCTCTCTATCTGCAGATACTAGACCCTAAGTTATAAACGGTATTTCTTATTCAGGGCAAATAACGCATTATAAGTTTCTTACCTTGTAATCTTCTTTTAATACTACTAAAACATCAGCCTAAAACCTCAAGCAAATTCATACAAACGTCGCACAAGCACCAAGCTTGACAGTGAACTGGCAGGCAAGTCATGGCTGCCCATGATTGTTGGGCAGTAAACCAATTTGCTTATTTCGGGTGGATTAGCCCCTTGAGTGGAATAACCCCGCCCTACCCTACTGAAAACATGGCGTTTGAAAGTCAACGTGGGGCTCTACCAAAGTGGTAGAAGACCGACTACGTGGCTTTAAACTTGTGATTTAAACAAAAATCGACAATGTAGATTGGAAGTAACAAAAATGCAAAAAAGGGTTGTTTGGAGGTTTTCCTTTTTTGTTTGCCAAATTCCATAGGCATATTGAGTTAAAGACCTAAGCTCATATCGTGCTATCCAAAGGGACACTCCAAATGTGAGCCTAATACTCTACTGTCTGTGTTATCCTTTTGGGTAACGTGTCCCTCATTTTCTAGTTTCATAGTTGTTAACTTGTTGGTGCCAGCAAATTAAGTAGCACAATATTAAAACATTAATACCGTTAATATAAAGATTTCTGCTACATTTATCTGGTGCGGTGCTGTTGGAACGGATTCCTATTAGAGTTACATCATTTTGACAGGAAGGAATACGAGTGATCATCGATACTTTGGCCATCTCTTTAACGTATCACAACATGAGATTATAATTGGTACCCCATTTGAAATCAATGCATTATGTGGCACAACAAAGTATTTCAGTTAATCACATAGGTATAAATCTGCACCATAATGAAAGTACAAATGACTACGTTTATTTGAAGTACTGGCTGTAAATATTTTATCTAATTAGTGAGTAAATCTAAATAACAATTTTACGGAAAACTTAGCTGTTACTAGATTTAATAATAGGCCTGTATCGAAGTTCACTTACCTTTAGAATACCTTCCTAATGTGAAAATATCCTATCTTCGAAAATGAAATAAACAGAAGTGATTTTGTAAGTATATGTGAATGAATGCACAGACACGAAGAAATTGCTTTGGGCAGTGGTTCAACAGATATAATTGTTAACATAAAAGAGAAATGCACACTATTATGTGTTTCAAATGGGAAGAGTTCTCGCCTGTAGCGAATCAGATGCGCTTGAGCCTTCAGCGTTGCCATTTCGTTATCCCCACTATTTTTATAATCCCCTCTCTCTTGCACACTTGCTAGGGTTCTTGGCGCTACACGTAAGGGGACGCAAACTGAACTTTCCAAAGTTTTATAATAATGTAGTTGTTCACATCAAAATTGCAACATGGATATTCGTATATTATGGAACTTGTTTAAATATTCAGTTTAAAATTAATTAAGTTTTATGAATCACTTAATTTTCTAATGCAACGAAAATACCAGCGGTGCATCCGTATAGCTGTGAATGTTACTTACGTTAAGAGAGAATTCATTGTCATTGTCATTGTCTTCATCGTCTGAGTACTACAAATTTACGAGAGTTCCAAAATCTCATTACGTGCTATTTCTTTCCACTTCTTGTAGTTTATCTGATGTCTCCTGCAGTGTTCCCAGTCTTGTGTTCCTTGTCAATTTCTTCGTGAATAAGTCGTTCAAAGTCAGTTTAAAAATATTATTTCTGTTTGCAACATAATTTGAGCCCACATTAACTCAATTGGATTGTTCTGGCAGTGGTAAGGGGGAAGGTGGATCGTGTCTCATTGATCCAGCTGATACACTTTTTCATGGAAGAGTATTAGAACTGTATAATACTGATTTGAATTCTCTAGATTAAGTAGAGATTACGAACTAATCATAAACAAAGATATAATGTGACCAGACACGTTCTGCCAGACCAGCAGGAAGTGTTTGTTTCCTCTCATCGAATTTAACAAACACCTTGGCATATTCAAAGTACATATTTCTTTTATTACGTCATGTCAAATATTTACCTCTCAGCTCTGAGTAATTTAAAATATACGTTGACGTATACATGCCAACCAATAATGAATGGTATCTACTTTATTTATTTGTATTAAGAAAACTATTTGAGCTAAAAATATAGGGTTTTTACGGTTATGTTAAATACATTACTCTCTCCTTCTTCATGGACCAATTTTTGCGAAATTTGAATTTTTGTCTTAGCGCGAATAGTATTTATTACAGATTGATTAGGTTGGCGCTGGTCACTAACTAGTTAGGGGGAATGCAATACGACAACACCGCAGCACTCCGATTGGTTGCTCACCTAGTACGCTCAAGGACATCATCCCATTTGAAACACATAATAAGAACGCGCTGTATCAACATCACTTATTCACGGTAATGATTATTTTATTATTCCAAATGTAATTTTAGTAGTAACTCTGCATCTATTTTAACGGTTGAGTACAGTCGAGTTCATGAATGACACTGACATAATGCATAGTGGTTTACGTTGGTTAGGAAATACTAAACTATCTCTGCCACGCCCAGTCCGCACCCCTTTCCTGGTTTTAGCGCTGCACTTTATGTTTGCTTTACCCATCATCTTTTCTTTGCTCCTGAGCCTGAAACAAAAATGTGTTCATAGGTTATGGTTTGAGTGGCCGAAATTTGACATCAGAATAACACGAAACGGATTAATCCAGTGGTTGATGTGGACAATCATTGCCAAGAATGACTGCTAGCCATTCAATTGAAGTATTTCCTGATCCCTACCCCTTTTACCAGACCTTTAGCCTTACCTTCGTTCATAGCTAATGTGTTGTGTCAAACTTTTATTCAAACCAATAAGTGATTGGCTCACCCAGTGGAACACAGATTGATAAAGAGTTTTTGTTAACACTAAAATAAAGAAAAACACCACAGCAAGCTAGAACTGTTTCTATGTATTCTTGCATTCCACTGTATCTTCAGAAAATAAAATTAAGGATAAACTATTACTATTACAGACACACCACGTTTCATTCTACGTAAAACTGTCATTGTGTAAGGTTTAGTGTTTGACACCATCTCTAACGTGAAGAAGAATGCACACCTTGAGCATGATCTTTCAGATGACAATGGAACAGGAAACATTCACATTTTAAGAAGTTCTTAGACCTCTCAACCAGTTACCAAGCCTGGGCGACTGATACACCAACGGAATGTTGTCTCAGCCAGCTGGAGAACCACTTGACCCCGTTCAGAGTGTGTCACAAGAAAACCGCTTGTTGGGAATGGAGCAAGTTGGTGTTTATGATATTTAAAAGCCCACGGATTTGTTTTCGGCCAGTTTATTCAGTTTTTGATGCTGACCGTCCTGTTTTAAATGTAATATTGAATTATATGCGCAGTTATCAAAAGAAAGACATTATTTTCTGTACAATTACAGTTTTGGTCGAGGTAAAGGCTCTATGATTTCTGGCATAAACTTATACTTGGTGGAAATGTCCTTTTCGACAAATGGTAAAGATAACACTAGACAACAAAAAATAATTTTTGAATGTTTCAAGCATTTCACGAGGCAATTCGTACTAATTTTGGGATAAGAAAAACAAACATGACAGTGAAAAAATGTTATTAGCTCTAGTTTCTATGATACACAAAAGGTAGAAGTATTACATATTAACGGATTGAGAGAAAAGGATACATTTTAATGACATACATGCTAGCAACAATGAAAGTGCATTTGATTTTTTTCAACTGGTACTTACATGCTAAGAGTTCTAATTTGCTGGAGAAATACTTCACAGATAGACGTGTCTGAAGAGCATCATGTGGTGGCCTATTGATTGCGTCGTCTTTTAGCTTGCCTCTTATGATGGAGTTCCGCAGAATCCCTATACAAAGACGAACAGTAATCCGCAAGCATTACTTCATTCCAAAGGACCTGATATCTTTGTTGCATAACAGAAATGTCCTGATGGAATCTCTCCTCATGTTCATCACTAACAGCTCCACAACTAGGAGGGAAGAAGTCTAGGTGGGAGTGGAGAAAATGGATCTTAAGAGACATGTTGCATCCAAGGTTACGGTATTTTTGCAGGAGCACTGTCACCAAATGCTTGTAGTTGTCATCTACGGTATTTTGATAGGTGTGCCAACTCCCCCAAAAAGTTCCCCCAAATTTAAAGTCTTCACTCTAAAAAATGAAATGTCACTCTGTCTTCAAAACAAGAGCTAATCTATCATTTTTATGGTAATTTTTGAATTCAGCAGACGGAAATACATGTAGATTCACTATTTTTAAGCACGAAACATTTTCATTGTTGCCCAGTGTAATCAGAAAAATGATATTAAGCAAACAGTTGGTGAAGAACCAACCAAGATTTGGCACTAAATTTGGGATATGACCCAAGGACACTTGTAAGCTGAATTGCTTTTTAACCTCTTATCTGATTCAGTCAGATGTTCAAGAGCATATTGTCTATTTTAACACTGCACATACCCTATAGGTTCCCTCTGACAGCCAAAAGCTTGATTGAAGTAGAATATGATTGCAAATTTGTATATTCCTGTTATATTTTTTGCATTTAGAAGGCTTGTGTTTATTATTTGGTTCACTCTTTGGCTTCCGATGACACACATCTCTTATCATTTTCAGTGATTATTTGATGTACATAACTGTTCAAAACAAGCATTTTTATTGGTTTTACTGATCAAAGCTTCTGGAAGAAGGTGTGTCAAAACACATATTTGTTATTTTATTTGGTTTCAACCAAATGTATTAAGAACTTGATCTCGTACGTCAATACGTTTTACTGCTACTGTAATACATAAAGGTGTATAGCTGCTATTTCAAAGTTGGATTCATGTAAAGACAAAATATTCGATCTGTTATGTAGAGATAAAGGAGCCATACCAAAACCAAAGGAGTTTTGTAAGTTATCGGATATCACACTTAAGTCTGGTTCTGAGTGAATGGTCCAGAAGTCCTCAGCTTCACATTTCTAGCCGTCTTATGTGAGTTTATTCTACTGGCCAAGGTTTTGTTTTCAAGGCTATAGCATTGGCGTATTCAGCCTTCTCGCCTACTCGCTTCATAAAGCCATTGTACCTGAAGGTTGCTTAGATGAGGAAGGACAAATTGTCCGTCCCGTGTGAGACATCGGTTGGTGCACTTGTCTGTGGCTAAGGAACACTGGACTCATTTGATATGAGCCAAGTTTCCTTCAAAGGAGACAGGTGTGCATGCTCGTCTAGCACTCATATTACATTCCAATTCTTATAGATGAAGATACCTATACCATGCCTTTTATCTACAATGAACTACTGTAACAATAAGAAGTTTATTTAGCTGCAAATAAACTAAAAAGTATTTCATTAAAGTTTAATTATTTACAAAGAATATCTGTGTTATCAAAAGGATCCGGATTCTGATGACGTCATATTTTAAGTATTATATCATAGAGATTGCTAACATGTGTATAAATACTTATTATGCGTCCCAAATTATAAAAAATATTATTATTAGCCCACATTTGGCCATTTTATACCAATTAATGTTTTACCACATATATTTTTAGTTCACACCACTATTTTGTATTCTTTTTTGTCCTTTGCATCTTTATCCAGTCACTTTCTTGCATATACATTGATTACGTAAATATATTTTTATTACTCACATTTTACACAGATATAGCTTTGCAATTAGAAAGGATACTAATATAATTTTGAGTCAAACTAGTAGTCAGAGTTCCATTTATTGCTAGTCTTCAAGGAGCCCAACATTACTTTGGCTCCACAGAATAAATTCAGTGTACAACACCTTTTGAAATCATATAATACAAAGGAGATAACCACAGACGAGAAAATCTGGTGTATACCGGATAAATTGAAAGGGCTGTGACAACTTTTACATTGGAAAAACTAAAACGAATTTGAAAATTAGGCTTAAAGAGCATTTTAGGAACATCAAGAACAAAGAAATAGATAAATCGGCGGCAGCGTACCATTTTTGGAATGATAAGCACGATACCACGTGCGAAAAAATATTCATAAATAAATATCAAAGAAAACTATTCAATTTCGACACTATCTCTGAAGAGAACCCAAACTTCAAGTTCATAAAGATACCGACAGAGACGCACCTATCATCTCCAAGGAGTTCACCAATCTCACATTCAATAGTCGACATGTTAGAAAGGTCCTAACGAAACTCGTTCTAGGTAAGCACTGGCAATAAATGAAGCATTGAATACTAGTTCGACTCAAAATTATATTAATTTTGTGTTTCATGGTATCATAATCCTTACTCATAGGAAGAAAGGTTACTGTTTAACTAAGAAATTACAGCAAGTTTGTGCGTGGTTTACTCGCATTCTTGGAAAAGAAAAACGTCATTTTTTATCTAACGGTTAGTGTGAAAGAGATCGCTTGGGGGTAGAGCGCTGGCAATTGTCAGGGGAGCAGGTAAGAAATGAATTCATGTCCAACTTTCCTGTTAATTTGTGCTTACAGTCCTTATGCTTAGGCCAGGCATAGCTTGTGAAGTCCTTGTCACTGGCTGTACATTTTGTAAAGCTTTAATCTACATAAGTGTAAAACCTATTAAAAGACAATTTTTTAAAATTTTCTTCAGACAAGAACATGAAATAAATATAAGTATATAATGTCAAATTTATCTCGTCAGAATTCTTATTCAGAATTCATTTTTCTACTTTTATTGAACTAAATCTCGGTGTTAGGTCGTTTTTTGCAACGATTATGTCAATTTTTAAGCACTGTTAGGTTATCTAAATCCAGGCTCATTCGGTTTTCTCTAATAGTTGAGTTTGAGAAATAATTATCAGACATGATACAATATATTTCTAAACCGTTTCTGGCCTCCTAAACAATCGGAAACAAAAATGAGATTTGTCCTTCGGCAAAAAATGAGATTTTTCCATCACGAGCCTAAAAGAGCCGACAGTAGTAACAGCTGTTGCTGGTAATGTGGACGATTTGGTTTACATGGTTAACAAGTTCTCTATTACGTAGAAGCCCACCTCGGTAGCGTAGACGGTAGAGTGTCTGCCTCACATTCAAGAGGTCCCGAGTTCGAATCTCTGTCAGGGTGACTTACCTGGTTAAAGCTTTCCCGGGGATTTTCCTTGTCCTGAAAGACGATATATCAGGTAATTTTAAGCTCCATGGACCCCGGGCACATTTGAGCAACATTTCACCTATTTCATTCATCATCCGATATGACAACTTGGGGGACGTAAATTACACACACACACACACACACACACACACACACACACACACACACACACACACACACACATATATATATATATTATGTAGAAAACTATAGTATGACTGCTGTTGTAGTATTTAATGTCATTTTAAATGACTTACGTCCTGCAAATCTGTATATAATAATTACGACTAACAGGTGCTTAACTTCCAGTAGGAAAAGTTCATTTTTTGTAGTATATTGAAAATTGCTGTTCTTTGAACCTGATAAATGTTAATAGTGAGACGTAAAGTTAAAATATTTAGGACGTCATTTACTAAAAAATAAATTAGTATTTTCTTGCTTCAAATGTTTTGACGCTTGAAGGTTCGAAGTAATAAATAAGAAATAATGTTCAAATTATCTGGATTTTATATATAAAATATGGGGTTTGAGGTGGTACTCTGCACATCCTGAAACAGAGCTTCAGGGAATTTTCCTGTACCAGATCTGCATATATACTGTTAGATTCTTACCTTTGTGCGGTTTGATTTGTTACCCAAAAGAATTTTGTCAAGTATAATGGTCTTCAAATGTTTATAAAGACGTTGTAAATATGTGTGAGTATTTGTTTATGATACCTTCAGCTGTCATTTCAAAGGGCGCACAACATTCAATGAAGGAATAAATATTCACAACTGAGCATATAAAGAACAATAAATATTACAAGACTAAATGGATAAGGGAATCTATCAAGTCTTTAAATACATATTACATCATATGCGATTGTTTTCCTTGCCACTACAAAGAAATATGTTAGGAGACAAACTTACTCATATTTTATCAGTGCTCAAAAATGAGTAAATACTAGAAAGCAACAAGCTATGACTATTCAGTACACACTAGGGATGCTATACTGAAAATGTGATTTTATAAAGTTTTCAGCCAATTTAGTTGAACATTTTTAAATGTTGTCTTATTGTATACAACATTTTGAAAACAAACACATTAACTACGTGATTGTTATACACAAATCTTTCCGTTTACTTTAAATTACTCTCATTTGATCAAAAGAATATATAAATATATAAATTCTTTAATCTGAAATTTCAGTTGTTTAAAATTCTATATAGCTTTATAAATTAATAACTCAAAAACTGTTCAAAAGAAAACACATTATTGATATTTTAGGAATCTAAATGACAAATTTTAGAAGAACTGAAATAAAAATACACCATGTGGAACATTTGGAAGAAGTGCATGTTCTGAATGCATGTTTCAAAAGGAAAACATTATTCTGAATTTGTAACCTATTTTGTATAAAAATAGGTATTTTTTATATAAAAATTCAAAATACATTTGCAACTTATGGCGCCTAGGTCTTTTTAAAATGCACGAATACAAATATTTATTTTGTCAATCGGATTCATTATGAAGTGCTTGGAACTGGTGAATGAATGAATTAGGAATGAATGAATTAGGAATGAATATAAAACAGTCTGACAAGACCATGTTTCTTTATAAGCATAAACGATAACGATTCATCCCTCGTTAATAAGGGTTGCAGTTATGGCCAAGTTGAAACAAAACAAACAGGGCTGGTAAGTGATAACCAACCCCAGAAAATAGGGCCTATGTAAACGCTTTGGTGAGTTAGTCTGTATGGAAGGGAGTAAAGCAAAGTTATAGTTTAAGGAAACGAAAAGCAATTCATAACAAAGAAGAAAGCTGCATTGAACATGGAGACAGAAGCGCAGATAGGTATTCGCGACGTTGTGAAGCTTCACTTGATTAAGGCTAGCTGGGAATTTTAAGAAGAGGAACCACTGAAGTGGCACGAAACAGAGATGGGCAGGTCTTTGAGTACCACACCTGGAGCGATAGACATGCAAATCACCTTCCCAAGAGACTCCTCCCATCACAAAGTGTGCTGTCAGTGAACTGTTTGGTCAGGTGTTTTGTATTCACCTTTCATTTATACTGTACAACGTTTGACAGGGAAACAATTGTCACAGTTCTCGACACATTTTAAAAGAGAACGGTGAAATTATTTCTTTGTCTATTGATTAAAATGCAGGAAAGACATATGCCCAACGTAATAAAGGACTAACGCTGTTATCATTATCATTTTTATTAAGAATTACTCAAGTAAAATTACCTGGCTGTACTCTTTAAAAGAAATAACATACCATGTTACCACAAATTCCTAAAACACGTAGCTCAGTAATGAGTAGTAGTTCAGTAATCAGAAGATATATGCATGTTCTGGTTTTATTGACGGCAGTAAAAATATTTTCTTTGCTTATAGTCATCTTTGTGTGGCTTGTTTACCACAACCCGAGAACAGTAAAAATAACGTGAACGAAAAAGTTAACGGGACCCCAGGAATGAAGACTTGGTCAAGTTAGGTGCTTCAGGTTCTCGTCCCTGAGTATGGCACAGATCCATGTGCAGCAATTATTTAAGTTAGTCACGAGATTAAACAGCCGCTATGTGCAAAGTTTTAAATGTAAGCTGGGAGAAATTCTAGCAAATAGTATCCTGACTACGGCTCCTGTCTCCCTTGGTTCTTTTAGCAAAAGCTTCCTATGCAATTTGTTTATATGCAACTCAGAACTGGTAATTGCCTCAAAAACAGCAACAAAAGCTAAAAAGAACAGCAATATTTGGCATAAATTACTAAAGAAGGACAACCAAACATTAACGTAGTTGTTTAGTTTTTGAATGAGAGTATTTTAAACAAGACAAGTGTATAAGTTTCACGAAAATGGAGGATTTTGAAAAACGAGTTGTGATTAAATACTTCCATTTGAAAGGCTTAACGCCTAAAGAAATCAAGGAGGAAATAGACAGTACATTGAAAGACTCTGTCCCTTCATGTGCAATGATTAATAGGTGGGTTGGAGAGTTCAAAATGGGACGTACGAGCACTAGTGATGAGCCTCGCTCTGGACGCCCTATAGAGGTCAACTCCAGAGATAATTGAAAATATTCAACGTTTAGCACTCGGAGATCGCAGGTTAAAGTTGTTTGAGATAGCAGAGGGTGTTAACATATCTAAATAATGGGCGCCGGGGTAGCGCGGTGGTTTCGTTCGCGGCTCCCGTTCTAAGGGTCCCGAGTTCGATTCCCGGCTCTGGGGTTGGCGATTTTAAGTCGGCCCTATCCACGCCTTCACCTCTGTCTAGCACACGTGAAGTATCCCCTATGCCCAACGTGGTTCGGAGTCCACGGTAAAAAATGTAGGTCCTCTCACCTCACCGCCATCTTCACTATCACCCTATCATCGGAGGTAATGGACACCGCCCTCTGGGTGCCTCCACCTGAGAAATGGGTCCGGTCATCACTTGGTGGGGTGAGGTTACCCCGAAGGCCAAGGTTGCCATGTGGGGAGTGTTAGTAACTAACTAAAATATCTAAATATCAGGTAATATTTTAAGTAATGTTTTGGGCTTTCTCAAGGTCTGTGCAAGATTGGTGCCGCATTTCTTGACATCTGATCAAAAGTTACAAAGCAAACTGTTTTTGTTAAGAATTTGGAGCTGTACCGTAAAGCTCCCAGTGAAGTTTTGAGACGGATTCTTACCATGGATGAAACTTGTATACATCACTACACTCCAGAAAGTAAATCACAATCAGAGCAGTGATTTGCGCCAGGTGAACCAACTGCAAAAAAATACAAAGTCAATTTTATCAGCTAACAAGGTTAGGTTGAGTATTTTCTAGGATGCGCATGGAATTATTTTTATTTATTATTTGGAAAAGTGGAAAAATATCACTGGTGACTACTACGCAAGCTTACTACAATGTTTGAGTGATGAGGTGAAAAGAAAAAGACCTCATTTGGCAAACAAACAACCTTTTTTCTTAATGACAGTGCTCCGGCCCATCGTTTAGTCATTGCAATGAAGGAAAAAATGTGTCAATTAAAGTTCGAATTGCTTGAACAACCACCCTGTTCGCCAGATCTAGCACCCAGTGACTAACACCTGTTCCCGAACCTCACAAAAATTCTTGGAGGATGAAGATATTACAGCATCGAGATCATTGATGTGGTAAACAGCTATTTTGAGGACCATGATAAATCGCATGACAAATCTAGCTTAATTAAATAAGAACTTCGATATAACAAATATATTTTTGCCTTTCTGGAGATTATTTTGAGAAATAAACGGAACAAAAGTAATTTTTATTGTGAGCCCGGGACTTATCAACCGACTCTTAAACAGCAGCACATGTTTAAGATATTTTCATAACAAATGAAATATATATCTTGAATTTTGTGCGTAAAGCTCTGAGATTTTCTTCATTCAGGATGACCTTTGTATAACTGGTAAACTGTAAAGGAAAAACAAATCTTACTGCACAAAAATGTAGATCTCATTAAAACGTAGAATTCATCAAATATTTTTGTATAGAGGGGGGGGGGGATAAATATTTTCCAGATATTCCTTGTAATTTGTTTACATTTTCAAACATCTACACCTTTCTCGTTGTTTTTAAATGTCCTGTCAATACAAAGGGCATGGCATATGAAAACCACCACATAGTGACTAACTCTTTAAAGAACTGAATATCCGTTAAGCTCACTGTATTCTCCTCCTGTCTCATTTATAAGGAAATACTTAATAGATCCATTTCTGGAAATATTTATATAAATTTACGTCCTCCAACATTAAGTCATATCAGACGATGTATGAAATGTTTGAAACGATGCTTAAATGACCCCAGGATCCATAGAGCTTAGAGTTCCCCGACATTCATCTTTTAGGATAAGGGAACACACCAGAAAAAAGTTATTCAGATAATTCGAACTCGGGACCTGTTGAACGTGAAGCAGACACGCTGTCACTTACGCTACAGGGATAGGCATTTGTCTTCATTATTTTGAATTAGCTGGTAGAATAAGCGTTTCAAAAATATCTTGTACAATATTGAGTAGAAAATATAATGGGAGTGCACATGTTTTATTAACGGTGTACCTATACTTGTGTGTGTGTGTGTGTGTGTGTGTGTGTGTGTGTGTGTGTGTGTGTGTGTGTGTGTGTGTGTGTGTGTGTGTGTGTGTGTGTGTGTGTGTGTGTGTGTGTGTGTGTGTGTGTGTGTGTGTGTGTGTGTGTGTGTGAGGCTTTGACCTTCTTTTATTTTGGCCCTAGACCCCTTGAATCCATTTAAATAGTACATTTTATATACATATAGTTTAAGCTCCATTATTCTCAACATATTTTCAATTTTGAGGCTTTAGCACACGTTATATACGGCAGTGTTGTACTTAGTTTGAAATTTTCATAAGAGCTTCACGTATTAAATAACAACAGAACAACTTCAACACTTAAATGTACTCCATTGGATTCTTGCTATGAAATTCTTTTCCAATTTCATCTTCATAAAATGAAATACATTAGATGCATAAAGCAACTATTTGTCTTATAATAATCTGACTTAGATTTCACAATATCCTCTAACGATTTCGTCTTCTAAAACAGAATTAAATTATTATTGATAATTTAAATTGCCGAATGCGTGAACCCTTTTCATAAGTGAATATATTTCTATTGCATTACATACTGAAATAATATCTAAATATGTTGACAAGAACTCTAGAATCGTGTTTTGTAGGTAACAATTTCAGCTTTAAACACATAGATATACTGCCTTAGAGGCATAGGTCATGTTAAAATTTTAACAACTAAGAACAGTAGTTGTAAAACTTGCTAACTTAGAAAAAAGATGGAAAATTGAGACTTTTATTTGTAATCTACGTCCTCCAAAGTTAAGTCATGTCGGATGATGTATGAAATGGGTGAAATGATGCTGAAATGAGCCCAGAGTCCATAGAGCTTAGAGTGACCCGACATTCGTGTTTCAGAGTAAGGGAAACCCCCGGAAAACCTTATCCATATAAGTCACCCTGACCGAGATTCGAACTCGGGGCCTCTCGAACGAGAGGCAGACACGCTACCATCTACGCTAACGAGACAGGCAATTGAGACTTGATTTGTGAAATAGTGTTTTAGCAAAATGTTTATTTGCTTCGTAGCAATGTGTCAAAATGTGACCTTCCTTTTTCCAAACCTTGCTTAGTACGTTTCGATTTATTTCATCTCTATAATTCATTGAAATTAACTTACAATTCAAAAACATGCCAAAAACTTGAACTTTAGCTACCTTTACTGGACTATTAAAAGCCATTTATACCCCCAGACGAAAAAATAGGTTATGTATGCTATTCTACAAGAACTATGTCAGCAAGACAAGGCGAAGATATTAAGAAACTGCTGTCTTATTTTGATATTCTAGTGACTCTGTGAAAGCAACTTTCAAGATAGCAAAAAAGAAAGAAAGCAAAACAAAACAATATATAACCCACTGTTGAGGAACGACTTAGTGTATCCTGTGTTACTCTACGTTTCTGCGACACCGAGAAACCTATTTCTCACATACAATCTGATGTTCACAAATAATTTTAAATATGCTAAGTTGTAGATTGCAATTTTTGGACAAATTACACAAATATAACTATTTGCAACAAAAACTTTACTTATCTTAAGAAAATATTGTTAATTCTTCTTTCTGATTAAGATAGATTTCACAAACAAATTGCTTGCATCGTCAGTCCATCAACACACTTCGTGGTTAAGGATTCTGGTTACCATATTATTATGTTTTTTCAGTATTACCAAAATCTGAAAACGAAACAAACCTAAAAACAGAATCAACTGCTGGTATTTCAAAACTCATTACGCGATTTTTTTTAGTTAATTGATGGAAATTTATCATTTCTCCACACTAGCCGTATATAGGCTAAGGTTTTTGATACGGCTAGTGTGGAGAAATGATTAATTTCCATCAGTTAACTAAAATAATACGAGTTAAATGATGAAGACTGGGGCTCAAGTACTTACGATAGTAAGTCGCCATAAACGGTGTATCTCGGATGCGAGACCCCCTAGTGTTCTACCGGAAAAATATACGAGTCAACTGGAGAATTTAATGTCAGGATGGCCCGTTGGCCATGGTAGCTCAAAGGTTAAGAGCGACTGGACGAAAACCAGGAGATCCGTGGTTCAAATCCCGGCCATGGCATTGAATTTTACATGTTGATTCTATCTATCATTACACGATGTTTATTTTTAAAATAAATATATTTTCCCAAACCATTAAATCTATCGGACTATTTGTTTTAATAATTTAACTTCAGGATTTATTTCATGGGGAAATGATCAAAAATGATCTGCTGCGGCCGATTTATCAGTTTGTTTATATTTAATGTTACCAAAATGTTCTTTCGTTCTGGTTTCCAAATTACGTTTCGTCTTTCCAATATAAGCCTGATCACAATCTAAACAATTAAATTGATAAATAACAGAATTTTTTATTATTATGAATTTTATCTTTTTTTAGACAAATGTAGTAAAAATTTATTTTGAGCAACTAAAGCTATACCAGACTCTTTATTTTTTTTTTTTTTGAAAATGTTTATTAACCCAAGGATATTAAGTAAAATTTTTAAAATTATAATTGTCTTTTATTTTTAAGGGTAAAATATCATTAACAGTTTTTTGAAATATAATTTTTTCTATCTTCTTTTGTATAAAATCTTTATTAAAAACAGTAATTAAAACAGTATTATTAATATGTTTATATTTTTTATTAAATTCAACTTTACTCAGGGTTACATTTATTAATCTCTAAATCAAACTATTGAAAACAGCAAATATACGTGAAAAAGGGTTAAAACTTCTACTTTTTATGTAATTGTCCGTATGAGTATACTTTCTATAAATACCAAAATCTAATTTATTATTATTTCTTATTGTCTTCAAATCTAGAATAGGAAGAAATCCATTAATTTAAATTTCTAATGTGAATTTTATAGCTTTATCTTGTAAATTTAGTAATTTTAAAACATCGTTAATTTGTTTATCAGGAAAAATAGCAAAAATAGCAACATATCTATACCAGGTTTCCTTTAAATTAGAAAGAAGAATTAATATAATTTTCTTAAGATATGTGAAGTTTTTGTTAAAAATAGTTTTTTTTTTTCGTAATTTACGTCCTCCAACGTTGTCATATCGGACGATGAATGGAATGGGTGAAATGGTGCTCTAATGAGCCCGGGGTCCATAGAGCTTAGGGTTACCTGAAATTCGTCTTTCAGGATAAGGGAAAACCCTGAAAAGCCCTGAAAAACCTTTACAAATAGTTATATTTGTGTAATAACCATATGCTAAGTTGTAGATTGCAAGTTTTGGACAAATTGTTGAAGTTGTACAAAAGAGACTACTAAATTAAAGTTAATTATATACAAACATGCTAGCAGCCATCTATTACTTTAATTGATACGAAGAAAGCACAATTTATGAACTACTTGCCTCTGCTTAGCTTTTGTGTCTCCTGAAAAGTTCAATTTCTTCAGTTAGCGCGTTTTGCCAGGTTAACATCTCTAAACAGTTAGTACTCGAAAATCCGCTGAGGCCGGAGGCGGGACATGAATGCAGTACTAAAGGTTTGGAGGCACCACAAGGCCAATGACATGACCATGTAGAGCGAGCGCCTAAGAGCATGATGACCTGCACAACAGCTATGCGCTGTGACAACCGTTGTTTGGCCTATTTCCTGCCTCACGCCTCTGTTGGCATAACCCTGCTCGGCCACTTATTGTAGAAAACGCTAACGTCAGCTATAATCTCTACGGAGATACTGGCCACCAAAAGATACATTGTACAAACGACATGGCAGCTGTTAAAGAAATAGGAAGTACAAAAATGGAGAAATTCCTGAGATGCCTTTAAGTATTATTTTATGACGGAACCGTTTGGACCTGAGCTATACTATAACACATAATGTTAACTCCTCTTTAAGCATTCTGTTATTTACGTGGTCCAATAAAGGAAAACTTAGCTTATACATCCTTAGTACATACGACCAATATTAGAATATAGCGCTGCATGCTGGCATCTATATCGCGTAGGGCAGAAACAAACATTAGAAACACTCTCTGGGCACTCTCAAAATCTGATGAAAGACAGCTTGTTATATTTGAAAGAAGGATTTTGAGGCAAATTTTTGGGCCAGCGGAGGAATACAGTGTCTGGAGAAGACGATATAATCACAAATTGTATAATTTATGTAGCGAACCAAACATTGTTAATTGCATAAAGATCAGAAGGTTGGAGTGGACAGGATATGTACTGCGTCCTAAGGACAGAATGATAAATAAGATATTTAATGCAGTGCCAGAAGGAACCAGGAAAGTTGGAAGATCAAAGCTAGGTACGGTGGGAAGACGTGGTGATAGAGGATGTAAGGACAATTGGGATAAAGAACTGGAGGAGCACTGCACTTAACAGGAAAAAATGGGGAAAACTTCTTCAGAATGCTCAAGGCTCACAAAGGGCTATCATGCCAATGACGAATGCATGAAGTTATTTTGGCCTGTTAGTTTGTACTATTTGGCTTTCCTGTATTGCTGTTGCTCTGTTTTTACTTTCATTACCCCCCCCCCCCACACACACACACACACACACACACACACACACACACATAGACAAGATAAGTTATATTCAGGAGTCGAACTTATAGTCCTCCACACTAAGGTACACAGAAGCCAAAGGTTTTACTGACCATGGCCTCGAGGTATATTGTGCATTACAATGGCGTTTTCACGTATAACAAGGTACGATAAGGAGACTGAGGAAGAATTTAAAACTACGTGACGAAGTCAGGTATCTGTTAGTTCTTAAATTCTCCATTACATATAGCGTAAGTGTACGGTATATTATTCTTTCGCCAACAGTCAATATCGTCGTGAGGCATTGTTGCGACTGGCGTGGCCGGCGCGCGCAAAGGGACAGATAGTGCAGCGCAGAGATAAAAGCTTGCCAAAACAGAGAAAGAAAGAGACAGATAGCTGACTGAAACATTCGCTTTCTTGTTTGTTACAGAATATTCCATTAATTTCTAGAAAAATGAGTAGACGTATAAAAAGAAGCCGCGGTTTGTTGTCACGGGAAAGTCGTAATCGGACTCGATAATTGTGTGCGTGCAGCTGTGATTTGAAAGTGAACTCTTTTGTTTATTCACGTGTGCAGAAGTTACGAGAGATTGTGTTGGTGTATGTTACGTCATTCTGCTGCCAAGGGTGTACAAACTGTCTCTCTACGGAAATAAAGAGCATTTTTGAATCTCAGCAACCTGGACTTTAATTTCTACGAACCCACAAAGTCACAATAATAATTAGACGAAAGTAAAATTAAGACTTTACTAACAGCTGCTGCACATGATGGTTCAGTACAAGGTCACCAATCACTTTGGTGACCTTGGTGGCAAATTGATTATGGGTTTTTGACCTTAAATCAGCCAATAAATTGCATAGCGTACACGGGTTACGTCTTAAGCAAATATTAATAAATAAAAAGAGGTAAAGAATCAAGGAAGCTTTTAATTTTAAATTAGAAGGCTCAAATAATATATTCGACTTCTGAAATAGTAAATATATCAAATGTTAGAGGAGTTTAAAATAATTCATGCACATAACTGTTGTAAAATAGCCGGAAATTTCCGGAGAGATACCATAAACTTAGACTACAACGTTTTCATCTCAATCCTTTTCCCAAATATGATTTCACTGTATGTGTCATCGTTGCCCACTGCCTGTGGTGAGGCATCTAGTAAGAACGGACTTCAAATAGTACTACGAAGTAACATTGTTAAAACATGAGAGGTAAGGTTGGGTTAACTACTGAATTCAGGAAATTTAACTTTCCACCAAAACGGCACAAGCGAAAAGTTCTTCTGCCTGTTTTTCTTAACCCATTGCACTGGTGTTTCTAGGTTAATTGGATTTTGTGAAAAAGATTGCACTTATTGTGTTTTAGCTCTAATATTTTGCAATAGCAAAACACTTTAAACTGTACTTAGGGCGTTTTACAAGGGGGGAGGGCGATATTTCACATAGAGTATAATCCATATATAAGGTGGAATCTTTTTTGTTTCTGTAGCGTCTCACAGGGTTAAATGTGTACCGAATTATCATATCCAAGTAATAGAAACGTGAATTAGAAATATAAACATCCTCCATAGTTATTCATTTGTTTCAGTTGTTGAACATTCTTCTGTTACAGCAGCAATAAAGGATATCCGTAGGTGACATTACTAAATCTTGTAGCTTTTAACCTAAATATTTTAAATATTTTGTAATACACTGCTCTGTCACATCATTATAAGCGTTTTAGAATTCATGCAATTGTATTTTTATTGAGATAAACTGCATTGTAACCTCCCTATGTTAGTTAACAGATATTTAAACGTTGAAAAGACACGAAAACTACCATGTAACTTAAATATCAATATACAACACTATATGTAGAACTTCATTAGATCTTTTGGTTGTTTCAGAACAAAATGTAAGCCTTGAAACGTATTTTCCAAAAGAATGTATCTTGTATGATCAAATTAATTGTATCATGTTTGTACATTTAATCATCTATGAATTTGTGCTGAAAATCCGAACAAAAGTAATTATAAGTATATAGGCAGAGGCAAGAGTTTTTGTTTTTAGCAACTTTTTCGCGAAATTTCGCGAAATTTCCCTTTTTTCGAGATTAAATTATTATTTAGCAATAAATGAGAAAATTTCTGTTACATTTATTACAAATTGCACAAATATAATTTAACATTCATGTCTTCATAGCATGAAGCTAAAAGTCGTGAAAAATGTTTACAATTTTAAGAAAAGCAAGATAAAATTTAGTACTTTAACGAAGCCAGTACAGTGACACCATCTTGAAAGCTACTCTCAGACATTACATTAACACGAAAATATTGTCCCTCAGGGCTTAAGAATGTGTTCCGAGATGCCCAAAAGTTGCAAATTAATACAAACAATGGCTTACTGAAAACAACCCAGATTATAAGGCTAAACTGTTCCCATTACCTGTATTGACATACTGGTCTAGTTGGTTTAATTCAGTAGTTTATATTGCCAGCTATTTTGATGAAATTGTCGATTTATTTCCTAAAAAGAAAAGTTTTCAGTTCCTGCACAAAATTTGTTAAATGAATTTTTGTGAAGCCAAGTGCTGCAATATTTTAAAGGTACAGGCAGTATTTGTTTCTGAAAATCGCAGATTGATTAAGATTAGAATTTCAGTCTAAACAAAGAACTATGGCTCATCTTGTTTAATCCCGAATTAACTCGCTGAGAGCCAAATGTGAAATATTAGAGAGTAGTCACTTTGGAAACTGAGTAAGTGCACTTGTAGATCATATCATGGATCCTGGTGTTAGAGAAGCAGTAGAAGAGAATCTAAAAGTTTGCTGCCGAATGACTTTGCCTAAATTAAACTCCATTATGGCAAAAGAAACTGATGATATATTAACCATAAAATCTATATCATTTGTTTGAACCTTCTAGGCTAGTTACTAAATCAAGTACAGGTGATTTAAATAATGTAATGGCAGCATTTAAACAATTAAACGCATTTAAAACCAGTGGTATTACTTGTGATTCTGATTTACTTCTTTATTACAAAGAGCTTTGTGACATTGTTGAACAGCAAGCCATGATGGTAACAATAACAGATTAGATGTAGTAACAGCACTCCTGGCATTGAACGTAAAAGCTGATTCTTACCGCAATTTCTGTGAAAAGTCCCTTCAATCTCTTTGGTTGCCGATGTCAAACGCTGACAGATTTTTCTCTACTTATAACTTAGTTGTGACAGACAACAGAACAAGTATGAAAAGCGAAAATATCACAACTTGTTGTATGCTCCAATTTGGCGATGTCTGATATGTGTTATTTGATCTTATTCATGTTACCTACTGTGTGCTGATTTAAAACAAAATGTTTTAATTTAAAAAAAGGGGGGTTAAACAGTTATGTTACTCTAGTTACCTGTTGGTTTTTATTTCAGGCATGTTATGTTCACCACAAAACACCAGCAATTAAAATGATTAATGCGAATTTTATAAATAATTGTCAGCAGAAAATCTTGTCTCTGTATATAGGCAATTATGTTGTGTTCCTGTGCATTTAAATTGCCACGTGTTGTAGCCTAAACGGGTCGAAAAAATTAACTGCAGCTATATTTCCAGATAGAAATCAAAATGAAAGGTAATTTTTCTGCATCGTCTTTTAAATCCTTAAAATACATTTTGAGGCTTTAGTTTTACCTTCTACCGAGAATGGTGGCGCTGCAGTAACGAGCCCTACTTGCATTCTAGGGGTTTCGGGTGTAAATCTCCGGGGCCGACCAAACGAATCGAAGGTTTTCTCGTAGTTTTCTTCGGTGGTTAGGCGAATGCTGCTTTGGATAATTTGATACACGTTTTTTTTTTATCATCTTTCTTATCACTACATTTAATTTTCTCCTCCTTCAATGCCATACCAGGCATTTGGCTGACAACCCATGCTGGATATACATAACCATCGGAAGTATTAAATCTGCGATTAGTGGAGTACTGCTGAGGAAAACGTTATGGTCTATAGATGTCTCTGATAGGCCGCATTCACTTGTTTGCCAGCCAAGCAGAAAAAATGTAAAAGCATTTGAAAGACGCAGAACGCCGAACCATTACTGCGGCTACTGGAGCCTGCGCCCTAAAGGCACATTTTTCAGTTTGAAGTGAGCAGGTACTTAATCAGTAAAACCTGTTTCACCTCACGCGCGCGCGCACACACATACACGCCCGTTATCTAACCTCGTCCTCGTTGGAAGGGCTTGAGATCTTTGTTCAGTAAAATATGCAAGTTATACCTGTAATATTGTTTTGGATTAAAGCAATCAACTGTTTTCTTGGAACCACCATCTTGTGAGACTGGAAATTCCATATTCTTAACATACCTCAAATAACAAGCTGGAAGTTTTCATTATATGAAGAGGAGGGGTTAACATTTGCCATAATTATGGGCAACTATAATAATATTATTATTATTTATTATCCAATTTTTTATTCCTATTTTACTCAAAGATATATTAGGAATATATTTTATGAATATAATACAATTTACAAAAACATAACAAAATTCAATATCAAGTTGACAAACAGTAAACATCAAGATGAATCATTAAGTATAAGATATTAGTAGAATGATTAATGCAGTAAATAATGGCCATAAGTTTAGGAAATTAATATGTGTATTTAAAACGCTTTAGGATAAATACCGAGATTCTAAACTCCGAATTACCCTACTGCTAGCACTGCACATGATATTGGCACATTCCATGCACTTAACTGTTCATTGTTTCTATATGTAAAGAAAATTGTGTAAGAGATGGGAAAGAAAGCAGTGAATACAGTGTGAGGTGATACGCTGTTGCTCTGTCACTAAAAGAAATATAAGTTGGTAAATTATAACCTTAAAATTACCATTCTGACGACACAGTTGAAAACAATGTACGGTGATTGCAATGAGTGTGAAAATGTGTTAAAGGGTTTGGTTTCAGCTGGAGGGAACTGTAACGTAACAAAAGCAATTGTTAGTTATATCGTAACAGGAAGTTAAGGGAGATGGCGTGACGTAGCATAGAAAGTTGGGTCTCCATGTCTTGCACACTCCTTGCCTCCAGGTTATCTCTCCCGCCCGCATCCTTCCCCCTTCATTCAATGGCATTATTTACCTGCAGACTCCAAATGCACCTTTTCTTTACTGGGCTCGAATTTCTTAGCAGTTACTACCTTTCCATGGGAACTGAAATCAGCTCCAATCCCCATACTAAACACGATCTTCCTTTCTTCCATATTAAATTCAATACGCTTTGAGATCGATTTGGATAGTTTAAGCATTTATATTGGTCAAACCAGCAAAACGTATGTTGGTTTGTTGTTCTCTGTATTTTAAGCAGGTTTTGAGATCAGTGAATGTTTTGGAAACAAATGAAGAGGCTTTGCTTTTTACTACGCCACTTCCACAAAACAAAATGACGAGCGTTAGCTGTTGCAAAGAGTGTAGCAGAAGAGAGCATCTTTGATGTATTCAGATCGATTTGAATGATGTAAGCATTTCCATGCAGCAAATTTCGATCCGATCGTACTGTCCAAGAGGACAGGATTCAAGATTCAATATCAACTGTATTCAAACCAGAAAGAGGACTTAAATTGACCTAGTTCTCTATGGAAACGTAGTGACTTTCCTATGTTGCAACTTAAGAACACATATGCTCTGTCTGCATCTCAGCCTTTATGAAACAACTCTTTGTAGTTCAGAGACTAGCGGCCTCTTTCACAATATTTATAGTTTGCATACTAACAATTTTCAAATAAACAGGAAGAGATTACCCGGTTTCAGAAAACATTGTCAACTTGTAAATTTTGAGGAACTTTATAAAGCCAGATAATTGACGAAGTAACTATCATGTGCATTCTGTCGTATTCCCGGTTCGATGCATCACCATCTGTGCATCATATACATCGCTAAATATTTATGTTTAAAGCTCGTCGTATACTATCCAATTTTTGGCAAAATCATTGTTTTACAAGACTTCCCAAAACGTTTCACAACTTTACGACGTTTCTCGTCAAACTGTTTTCAATACTTTTAAAGCCTTGAAAGTAAATAAAGACATGATCTAAACTGTCAATAACCTTACAAAATGGCTACCCAGGCAAGGAATGTCCAATATAATTTGATTACTGTCCTCCACAGGAGAGTAAGTCTCCGAGGTCTGAGACGCAGGAGTTTGGCGAAGGTTCCCACACCCTCCCTGGACAGGTTTATGACACCCCATGTCAGTACAGTTACAGACTATTCAAAAACGCTCTGACGGCTTCTACTTTTGTGAATGAATCTTTTAGGTTTTAGTGTACAGAGTGAATAGGGCACATCTTTTTTAACAGTTCTGCTCCTTGTGTACTAGGCGTTCTCTGCCACACACATTCGCTGTCCTTGCCCCAATATGTAAGACAACACATTCCTTTCAGGGACTTTCTTTGCGTTGCTGGACAGTAGGCTATGCAAAAGCTGGCCAATCTGTATATTGTGGACTCTATGGAGTACAATAAAATGTGTAATCCTTAATCACAATTTCGTTTAACGAGTTGTAATACCTAAACATGCTATGTGCTTACGCAAAGAAAAGTATTTAATTGCAAACAGTTCTACCGTGATGCTAGCAGTATATCTGGTACGTGGGGTTCAGTTTGACTAAGAGACAACGTGTAAATGCATACACATTTCTGATATTGTCAAGTCTTGTCCAATCTGTCAAATATTTTTCAACGTTTTGTTATTGTTCTTATAAACTCCTGATTTCAGAAATACGTTTGATAATGTAAGAGGGAGTGAAGTCTCGAAGGTTTTAGCACAGTATATAAAGATATTCTAATGCATTCTAGCTACGGAGTTACATATTCTTGCACTGTAGTATATCATGCGAATGACATGTGATTTGATAGGTTGACTGCTGAACATACTTTATTATGCTGTGTATTGCGTTGATTGGTCTAAGTTTGAACGCGGAGTTTTCACTTTCAAAGTTACGCATTTTAAGTTCACATACGGAAATAAAATTGTTTTTTAAAGACAATTTGAGGAATGTAACTATATAAACAACTACATTATCACATATGTTAACAGTCGGTTTCCATCAGGTGCCCACAAAGGTTAAGACAATATGACGTCCAATATCGTGCAACAGAAATTTCATTTGAAATCTCTCATTCAATGTGAAATCATTATCTGTTCTTAGCACTAAATTTTCGTCCTTTAGCCTTTCTTTCATGAATACCATCATTAGCTGTTATTAAACGTTATTTTTCGTAGTTTTCAGTAATACTGTAGAGTGAACTTAATATCGTTTTTGGCTAAAATATTATTAAATGGAACTTTCTTTACAACAAATAAGCGATTTTTAAATAAGCTGCTTACTTTATCAATGCAAGTTACAAATATGTGATATTGCTATTTGTGCGAAACAGGACATAGTCAATTCTATAACGTTTGGTTTGTAAACGTTTAAGCTTTATGCAATTATACATACCTTCATTGTAAAATTGATTTTAAAAAAATCCAGATACAGGGGTTAACGGAAATTAATTGTTCTTTCTCGCTGGCCGTGTGTAGGACGCACTATGAAAGGGTAGAGCCAGACTGAAAAATGCAATGCCATAGCCGGCATTTGGACAACGTCAAGCCGTTCTAAACCATTGAGCTACTATGGCCAACGTTCTAACATGACATCATTGGCCATAGTAGCTCAATGGTTTAGAGCGGCTGGACGCAGACCAGAAGATCCGTGGTCCAAATCCCGGCTATGGCATTGCATTTTTCAGTCTGGCTCTACCCTTTCATAGTGCATCCTACACACGGCTAGTGTGAAAGAACAATTAATTTCCATTAATTGACCTAATAGTGGTCCGAACTCTAAAGCCCGCGCCTTAAAGTACTTACAGCATAGTAAGTCGCCATTAAAGTAGTTGTCTCATGTGTTTATGAGAACTCCTAGTGGTTTACCGGGAGAAACACGAGTCAGTTGGAGAATTTAATATCATGTTGGCACATTTCAAAGGAGTTAACGTTGTGAAACCGGTCCCAAGACCCTTTTATTCGTGATTCCATACCCATGTATTTGTAAAGTATGGCTTAGTACCATTTAAAACCCCGGTTAAGGTATAAACTTCAAAGCTTCATAAATATGAGTCAGACATAAACAGCGGCATGATATTGGTTAATAAATACAAACGTGAAAAATTCAAAATTCAATGCTTTAGAACATTTTTGAGACATTGTTGATTGTTTAGCTTGTAATGTAATTTTAGCTACAAGCTTAGAAAATTTTAAATACTTTTTGGGAAACTCATTTTTAAGTATCTAAAGACGATAACTCTGAGCTCCTCAAGTACAATTTAAAGCGTCACAACATTACTTCTGGTTTTTATTATTAAATCAATGACAAGCTTTTAAATGTGATATGCTTTCATGTTTTAACTAGCAATATTCGTTGGAATAGCAGAGATGTATGATATTTCATTTGTTCAGTTGTCTAATGAATGAATGAATTCCTGTAATTCCTCAAGTGGTATAGTAGCCTCGTCCATTGAATCCCAGGCGGCGTCAAAAGCTTTCCCTTCTGACCACGCCTCCTCACATGTAAGCAATTATAAGGGTTTTCCACCCTTAAACATATGGGTGGCCCTTCTTAATACGTTCACCAAGTTAGAGCGCTGTTGCAATATTTTTCTTGTGTCCTCAGAAATTATCTTAGACTGTGCAAACGTGCTTCCTATGTGTGTTAATTAAGCTTATATTTATAGGAGTTACATAGTGTTTTACTTAGTATAGTATTATAAATTTATTTTTGTTTAATAGTTATTTGCGTTTAGCACTTGCGTAATTTAATTAAGATGTGGAAACCGTGGGTATCGAACCTAACATGGATATGCTAACATGGATTTCCGTTCACACTTGTAATATATATATCTAAAAGTATCTAAACTTTTTCGAGTTCTAAAGCGTTTATGGCATATTTAATTATTATGCGGAATGTACGTGGTTATTTATTTAAATTGTGTTTAGCAGAAGACCCACCCCCCATAAACAAATACAATGCTTAACTTTATTCAAACTTGTAAAATTAGCAGACATCCTTGTAAAAAGTTTCGAAAATTTGAAAAGAGTAATAGAGTTTCCTTACTAGTTTTTCTTTAATTCCTTGGTTGTTTTTTTTTTAAGTGTTTATTGCTTTGTTAAATCAACTGAAATTCACCACCTGTAGCTACCATAGAATAAAGGAAAATGTTTTAGGATAAAACGGCTCACGATTGCAATAAACAAAGCTCTAACGTGCAATCTTTGCTTATAAATTATTATTAACTACCAGAATATCCAAAGTGCTTCTTTAATTCGCAAGTAAATATCCCTCGCAAATTCATGCACATTGATGCAGTTTAACCCTTTTAAAATTGTAATGATGTTTTACTAAACTTTCCTTAGATATTATGCTAATAATACGCATTTAGTTCTTCTACGTAATAGAAGTACTAATACCATAACAGCGTAGGTGATATATTTCTTTTCAGTTATGTTATAAAGAGTTGTAACATTATGTATTATGATAGGAAACATTAATCATTTAAAATTTATTTGAAAAGATCAATGACGATTTCTTACAGTGAATTTTGCTTTATTTATTTATATTTTGCCTCTAAAAGTTAATTTAAACAACGGCAACACTGGATATCCTCAGCTGTAAACACGAGCCTAACATTCTTCACCTCTGACCCCGGTTGGTGTTTCCTAAGATGTTTATGACATTGTGGTTAGGGGGAAGAACAGTTTTTCGCTACAAAGAGAGCCGGTTGGGGATGGTTTAAGCGCGGCCACTATACATAGGGTCTTCTGGACCACGCAACCTCGAGGCCCGTAGCCCGCCTCGGTAGCGTGGATGGTAGCGTGTCTGCCTCACGTTCAAGAGGTCCCAAGTTCGAATCTCGCTTAGGGTGAGTTACCTGGATAAGGTTTTTATGGGGTTTTCCCTTATCCTGATGGACGAATGTCGGGTAACTCTAAGCTCCATGGACCCCGGACTCATTTGAGCATCATTTCATTCATCATCCGATATGACAACGTTGGAGGACGTAAATTACAAAACAAGCAAAACAACTCGAGGCCCGTAGGCAACGGGTTGAGAATGAGAGGTTTCCTGATCAGAGAGAATCCGGGATGAGGTATCAGCTCAACGCCGGAAATGAAAGTATGTGAGAGATGAGATGATAAGAAAGATGATGATCGAGTAATAGGAGGAAACCGGAGGACCCGGAGAAAACCCAATCCACCGTCATGTTGTCCACCACAAATCTCACTTGGCAGTCGCCTGGGATCGAACCCGGGCCACCTTGGTGAGAGCCAAGTGGTCTAACCACTCAACCAATGCCACTTTTCTATATTCTATTATGAATAATTAAGATGGAGGTTTCTCCTAAACAGTGACTCTAGGGAACACATCTTATTATGAAGTAGGAACTTCCTGTCTGATTTAATTGCAGTAAAAGGAGACATGGTCAAATCAACAGCACTATCAACTTTTGAATTCCTTTTAGTTTATTAGGAGCGATGGTCACGTGATATTCTGAAGGCTGCTAAAATGTCTAAGCGTGTACCCACTCAACTGACTGATGCACTTAGATGTATAGGAAGTGAGATTCCTTGACCTGAATTTTTCTGCACACGGTGGTTGGTTGAGTGAGTCATATTTGCCAGAATCGTTACGCTATTCTCAAATGTCCTGTTCAACCGTCTCTAACGTCACCTTAACTACCCATAACATAATGGCGAGATAGCGGATACGGCACTCCTTTCAGTGTGACTCAACTTCCTCCTAGCAATTGACACACTCTTGGTGAAATGTTTGTGGTCACCCTGCATCAAAGTTGAACTATTGCTCACCTCCCGCAACTACACTCGCCTCATACCACATCGGTACTGCGTGTATTATCTCTGCCAAATGTTCAGCAAAGTCTCAAACTTTCATGTCAAAACCTGCAGTTTATTCTGTAGACTCCAAAACATAACTTCCTGTCTCAGATAAACATTTCGAAACCCAGCTTCAAGTGCTGCAAATGGCAATGCACTATATCACTGAGGTGGTTATTCAGATGGGTTAGAAGTGCACTATCCATGATTCACTCCGTCACTTCCAACTCGTCAAATCCACTCAGTTATAGGAGAACTTACCTCCGACTTTTGCCAACTTGATAACAATGCAACATGGGTTAGCACATCTACGAGGGCTGTTCAATAAAGAATGGTCACTTTTTTTTTTTTGACAATGTACCTTTACTCATCCTCACAATTTTGATGGTCATTCTCAAAATAGTCTCCCCTGAATGCGATGCACTTGTCCCAGCGTTTCTGCCAGTCTTCAAAGATATGCTGGAAAACATTTTTGAGAGATCCTTCGAAATCGCTTCCTCAGCCTTCACCATTGCTTCTGATGATGGGTAATGCCTCCCACGAAGGGGTTTCTTCAAGTTAGGGAATAGAGAAAAGTCACATGGGGCTAAATCCGGACTATAGGGAGGGTGAGGGATGCACTTCACGTTGATTTTTGCAAGATATTCAGCAACAACATTGGCAATATGCGGCCTCGCATTATCGTGGTGCAGCATCCAGCCTGCTTCACGGAAATGTGGTCTTTTGCACCTGATATGGACTTGCAATGTTTCCAGGACATCCCTGTAGTATTGTTCAGTTGTGTGCAGGTACAACATGCTGATAAACCATTCACCTGAATATCAAATAATGAGCTGACCATAACTTTTCCAGCAGAAGCAACCACTTTTAATTTTGGGGGTTGGTGATCAAGGAGATTTCCACACTGAGCTTTGCTGTTTGCTTTAGAATCAACATGATATAACCAAGTTTCATAAGCAGTGATTACGTTTGAAAGAAACTCCGGATATTCCTCTAACATCAACTTTAACTGCGTGCAGACCTGTATGCGAATGTCATTTTATTCGGGAATGAACAGTCTTGGAACCTATCACGCACAAACACGTCTCATGTGAAATGATTCTGTCACCAACGTGTAGGTGGCACCAAATGAAATGTTCAGTATTTCAGAAAGTGATCTTAAGGTAATTCGTCGATCCTCTCTCACAATGGCAGCAGCAGTGTTGATGTTTTCTTCCGTAACAGAAGTAACTGGAGCACCGGGTCCACCTTCCTTTGAAATTGATTTCTCCCCTCTTTAAACATTTTAAAACACCTTGGAACTGTGCTGTAGGGAAGAAGAGACTCTCCATAGGCCTCCTTTAACACTGTATACGCCTCAACTGAAGATCTGTTGAAACGAAAGCAGAATCTCAAAGCCGCATATCGTTCCTCGCGTGTTACCTCCATTGCAGCGGTAGGCGACACTGAACATGTATGAATTTGCCTGGTTCTCACAGACGAGAACCAGGAGTTCTCACAGAGGAGAACCAGGAGTACCAACAATGAAACTACTACGGCGTGTTTGTTTCACGTTAAGCTAACAGAATATAATAAAATTGAATTTTAGTGCGAAAAATCATGACCGTAAAAATTATGATACTTCTTTATTGAATACTTCATATTTTCTGACTGTAGAAGTTCTAAAACAATTGAATATTCATTAGGTTTGAAGTTAACACTTGTAATATAATGATTTTCCTCGAGGCTAATGAGGGCCTAACAATCGAAAGTAACGTTAAGGTATCTAATGTACATACCTCTTACCTGTAGTTTATATGTTGGTATTGACTTTAGATTTCGGATCCCTGATAACTGTAAGAATATGTAAATATGGGCATATGTCCTTTTTCTGGTAAATCACGTTTCAAAAGCGAAATTTCAGAATAGAGTTCGACCTGAAAGGATTGCTACTTTCCATATGACATTTGCATTCAGAAAATAAAAAAAACGTTATTTAAACTTGGCCTATACTATACCACTTTTTAAAAGAAAATGGGACTGCATTCCGCATGCACGTAATGATTTCAAGTGAAAATGCTGCATGGTCTGTAGTTGTTTTTTTTTTTTAGCAACTCCTAATCGGATTCGCAACGTTAAACTTCAAGCTGCCTCAAGGATATTAGTTAACATAAAAACAGCCAACAAGGGCAATGAGAATACTTCGCTTAGAGCTAACCTAATTGAACATAAATCAGAGCACGTGAAAGCAGGTCTGTCGGGTTAAGAGAAACAGCACAGGATAGAGATAAGTTTTTTAAATACAGAATGATTATACACAAGACAGCTGATAGACGGTAATCTTTCCAAAACACGGTGCTATACAAAGAAAATAAATTCATTTGTTTTATCACAAGATTTATTTACAATGAGAATAAACGATGGAAAATTACCGTTTGGGTATATCAGGTTAATACAATTTCATCACAATGACTCTCAAGCTACCAGAAATACTCAGTGTTGATTTCAAAATGTACCTCGACATTGTTGTGAAACAATGTCACCTCTAGGGGAGGGACTTCGAAGATGTTGCCTAGCAAGCACAGTATTCTGTTTTGAAACATAGGGCGGATTGGGGTCTCATTACGGAGGGAATTCGGTACGTAGGTCTACATGCTGGGCCCTTTAATTCTATGCCCCCAAATGGGGACACCCCCGGGAGGAAGGATGAGGTGAAGGAGACAGAGGGCGGCCTACCCAAGGAGCCACGACAGTACAGAGGAGAGGGTCCCTACAGTTTACTTGGATAGAGACTTCCCCCGACAGGCCAGGACAACAAACCCGCTCACCTACTGCGGAACTGCAACGAGCCCAGCAGCCGAGCCCTAATGGTCCCTAGCTGGCGGTCCCTAAATGGTCCGAGAAGAGGAGCTGAGGCCGGCAACCGACCTTCCGGAGGAGGAAGTAGCATATGATCCTGCCATACACCGCCGAGACACCCGCCGACACTTCTACTCTCGAAGAGACCACCAGATGAGAGATGATGTGAAATGATGATGGAGATGAAATGGAAGAAGAGGAAATTCGGGGGATGGAATTAACCTACCCAGCAATTCGCCTAGCGATCTACCCCGGTCAGGTAGATCGGCCAAAGAAATCGAACCCGGGCCACAGAGAAACCCGCCTGAGCCATCCCGCTCGGTGAAACATAAGGGAGAGTGTCCTTTTCGGACAATGGGGAGAGAATTAAGATTATCGCTTATTTACATGTCTTCGGCGGATAGCATGAACCATGAGCAGATTTTTTTACTTATCTTAATGAGTAAGGACTATGATTGATGTTTATCTCCAACTGTAAAGCTGTCAATTTGTATATACATAAAATTTATACAATAATATTTACAAACATGTTTACAAAGTTGAGAAGTGTAAATAGCATATTCTACCTAATCCGTTTATATTCTTCTACGGAGTAAAATACTTTCTGTAATAAATAAGTTTTGACAGCCTTTAGTTTTGTTTTCCAGTTTGTTATCTGTTTGACTTCAGCCGGTAGGTGGTTATACAAATCTTTGATGCTATTTTCTATGCATTTTTTATTTAGGATACCAGTAAGTTTGTTTCTAAAATAATTATCTTTTGTTCTGGTGTTACGTTGTTACTAGTTTTGTTTTGATCATAACTTTTTAATGTAAGTTTGATACATTCATATATATATATGATGAAGGTAATGTTAAAATATTTAGTTTTTTAAATGCATTTCTACATGTATCTCTTTTCTGTATTCCTACCATCAAACGTATTGCTCTTTTTTGCAATCTAAATAGTCTTAAAGCTAAAGTTTTTTGTATTGTGTCCCATAATACTTCATCCCTTCATCTTCATCCCTTGTTAGGTACTGCAGTTTCTCATAAATCATAGCGCAAATTATGTGCCTTGCACTGTCTCGCGCAAAAGCATAAAAGGGAAATAGAATAAAGACTCAAACATGCGAAACTTTCTTGAATAATTTTTCCAATATTTTCTTATTTCTTATAAATATATTTTTGTTTATATTAAAGAAATGTAGCCGTGATGATTTCTATTGAAAAATTTATATTGCTTTACGCTATCCATAACTATAATTTTATTTATTGGTCGATCAGCAGCGTTGCACTATAGGCCATTAATAAACATTAACAACATAACATTAAAACAATGGCTGAGGTTGACCATAAGGTTCATCTATCATAATGAATTGTATGTGTGTAATCAGGGACGTATTTAAGGGGGGGGGGTCCAGGGGTTCCGGAAATGAAATGAAATGTGTAGTGTTTAACGCCCGCTTTTACTACATACGGCACCACAGGCGATGACACTGATGATACATGAGATGAAGATGGAGCACCGGTGGAATGAGATGGCGGGGGAAACCGGAGGTCCCGGAGAAAACCCGCCCCAACTCCGTGTTGTCCACCACAAATCTCACTTTGCGGTCGCCTGGGATCGAACCCGGGCCGCCTTGGTGAGAGCCAAGCGGTGTAAACACTGAGCCACGGCGTGGCCAGGGGTTCCGGACACCTCCCAAATGAATAGTAAGTTCAAAGTTTTAATAAATGTTTGAAATAAAACTTAGTTTAAAATAAATAAAAAAAATTGATTCAAGCTTCTCATCTTAACGTCTCTATTCACTGTCAGGCAAACATGAAGTTATTTAAGAGATAAACGAATAGTTACTGCACAGTAGCTGTAGAACTCGTCAAAATACATAAATAATGCCAATTGCCTACAATAATGTATTGCAAAGTTAACCAATGCCGATATATTATAAGTTGTTGATTACAGTTCCCAGATACTTACTTAAAGGTATGTAATATTTAACTTCTAAGTTCCTATTCCCTTTTTCATTCAAGGAGAACTAATACTTCAAATGCACCAATTAGTGCATCGCTTTCTAAATATCTGACTACTGCTTATATCGCTTTATCCCAGGTATAGGAACAAAACATGTGCAATGTGCAAAGAAACAAAACAAAAACAAACTTTTCTAAGAACAATCTGTAGAAGCTTGTGTGGAGAAAGTCGTGTGAATATAATATACGTATTACATGTGTTTTTATTTTTTACTAACATGATAAAAACACAATCTGATTAATTGTTTATTAGAAGCAAATAATTCCACGTATATTTTTGGACGTCCCGGAAATTGACTTCTAAAGATATATAGTCATATCAGACGATGAATGAAATAGGTGAAATGATGCTCATATGAGTCCCGGGTCCATGGAGCTTAGAGTTACCCGTCATTCATCTCTCAGAATAAGAGAAACCCCCGGAAGCCTTATCCAAGTAACTCACGCTGACCGAGACTCAAACTCGGGACATCTTGAACGTGAGGCAGACACGCTCCCATCTACACTACTTAGACGGGCGTTTAAGTATAAATGTAATACAGTATTTACAATGGCAAGCATGGTAACAAATAATTATCAAGAAAATGAAGAACTGTACAATTTACAGCTGTTAGTTGACGAATAGAGGCTGTATGTGCTGTCATTTTGTAAAGCGATGATAGAAGTGAGGTTAGAAATTCCTGAATTGTTGGTAGATGTGAGGTTAGGTATGATATGGGGTGAGAGATAAATGTTTGCAAAAGATTAGTTAGTAGAGAAATATTGTGGGATCTGAAGTGATAAGTATCCTACTTAAAACTGTCACGGAACTTGGATATCGAAGGTCAGTAAGGCGCTTCACAAAATTCGAATAGTGGATCACGACGAAATATTGGAAAACATTAAGTCAACTTAAAGTGAAATAGAACACTTAAATTTTTAAAAACCACAAATAAGACAGGTAATATAATATTACCGTAAATGTTTGAAATTCCCAAAACGTAGACTTATAATTTTTTAAGTTTCAGACAAAATATGTGTTAAAACTAAGAGTTGAAAATGACCTAGGTCTTGGGGAATCTGCCTATAGATCCAGTGTACTTGAGAGCGATTAGATGCGATCTCGTCGAAGGACAGCGAGCCTGTAAAGTTGTAAACACATTTACATACTGGTGCCAAATGGCGGTAACTAACGCTCAACAGCATCAACATTTACAACAGTTCTGTTATAAATACCTTACGCTTGAGAATAATCATCAGTTATGTTTGCTAACCGGTTTTATCTCGATGCTAGACCAAGCACAAATGATGACATACTCTTTCTTTATTTTATTCCTTACGGATCTGAGCTGAAAAATACGCAGAACCACTCTGCAAGATGCTCATTTTTCCAATTGCAACATACTTCAGTAATTGTATACTTCAGAACCTTTTAACCTGTAAACTTAACAAATGTTAAGTGGTGGGCGTGACAAAAATGGTTAGTATTTCATTACCAATACAAACCACTACATATTATATCGCGACGATTCTATGCCCTTGGCTGTATTTTCATCGAACCTAATTATGGCTACTGGCGAAGTGTTTAAAGCAATTTGGAAAATGGAGCAGGTGGAAATTCCAAAGTGGTTGGGAAGCTCGCATTAGGAAAGCCTAGGTTGATTCTGGGATTCAACCACTTTTTGGCTATTTTCCCAGCGAATATTGTAATCCCGCGAATTTTTCAGTCTCTATTTGCTGTTTTTTCAGGATCAGAGGATCGGGCAGCATGGGACAGTAGCATACAGTGTGTGACGAGCTCCCAGCGAACTCCTCTTGTGTGAGGAGGGCTGGTGCGGGCGATCATTAGGGAGCGGATTTATAGGCACTAAAAGTGTGTGAAATAAGCTGGCAAAAAGGCACTAAAAATGTACTAAGTAAACACTTAGAAATAAACAACTTTAGTCAAATGGCTCTTAAAATGCACTATAAATGCACTATAACAAAATGACAATCATCACAACATATGCTGCAACAAATTCGCTAAACACATACTATTTTGCGGTTCCCTAGGCAAAATAGTTCTACATTTATTCCAAATTTCATAAATGGCTCCACAGCATGTTAAAATAACAGATATCGTCCTCTAATTAAAATGCATATAAATCCACTTTACTGATAACCATAATGTGCAGAAAGATGTGAACTAATTAACTATGTCAGAAAATTAAGAACATCGGTTTTGGGGGGGGGGGGGCTTAAGAGTGAAAATTATAATACTGAAGCTTTTGCTAGATTTGTTTCAAATTTATACCATTTATTTTTATGATCGATCAAGAATGGAATAATACCAAGTTTCAGCTTTCTAGTTACAATTTGTTTCTAAATTGCAGAGAATTTCCAAAATGTCCCACATATTGTAATTTTCAAAATTAATGCTTGGGGTATAAGTTTCTGCACCCATTTAACCTATTAATGTCCTGTACCTATATGAAATATTTGTCTTCGCCATATCAACGAAGGGAAAAGATAATCATACCTATTTAACAATTTTTATTTTCCTAAGTGTTTTCAGTAAGAAGTAAGCATTATAATCCTTTTCCAATACAAATAACAAAAACACAACAAATGGAAATGGGTACACTTAATATGCAGTTGCCCTTACAGACATGTTTAGAATTTCATACAGATTAATAGAAAACTGCATCCTGTGGTACATTTTGAAGTTAGGAAAATGAAATCTAAGAAATCTGAGGTTAAAGTTACGTAATAGCAGCTACGATACAGGTTTAGGGTCATTTAAATAGTCATGTGACGTTTTCTGTAGTGTCGCTAGGGGAAAAAACAACTTTATATTAGTGGAAAAGGTCTATATTAATTTTAAGACCAAAGAAAACTAAATTTGGTATTATTGTAAGTTTTGTGTCAATTTGTACAGATATGTCTCCTTAATAGGCCCCTTTTTGTATATCGAATGTGCAGCAGTAAGAAATTTCTCTTCCCCGAAAACTTCACGTTGAAACCAACAAATGCAAAAGCTGTTGTCACAAATTACAAGTAGAAGAAATTGTCTAAAAAGGCAGTTTTAGGCACTAATAAGCATAATAGGCACAAACGTATGAAATAGGCATTTATAAGCACTATAAAACTAAGAAATTAGGCTAATAATTGTAGGAAACGTGCTTATAACTTAAAAGCCCACGTTTCTGAACTAAGAAATAAAATAGGCAAAATCCGCCCCCTTGTGATCATACACCTCAGACATTAGGGACCCTGCATGCGTTTGCAGGTTGCTTCTCCTCTGTGTCCTTCGGTATACCTCTACCCCGTGGAGGAAAATTACCTTCCATTGTGCCTGCCTCGCTCCTCTCTCCAACATTCGAAATGGGAAATAAGGAAGATGAAAAATAATGTTTAGACTCAGCATTCTTGAACTAGTTCGTGACAAATCATGTAAATATTTATGCATGACCAAATACAGGGAGCCAGACCATACACAAAACAAAAAAGTTTTGTAAATAACACCGTTGGAACAACTGAGAAACACGTTTCACACTCACTCACTGTGCAGTGGCTATGTTGCTTTGTTCATTGAACTGTAATTCCATTGTCTAGATATTTTTCTGGAAGTTATGTGACTGGCGATTTAGCTCCCTTTTGTGAGACAAAATACTCAAGATCCTGAAGTTAAATCACAGGTGCGTAATATTGGACGTCATGCTCAACTGTCTTGAGATATGTAATTTGTGTGAACATTTTTTTCTGTTAATTTTTGCTTAACGCTGTCTTAATTTCATCATTATCAGTAACTTAGTCTCAATTTTTTGATTGAGTTTTGCAATAAATCAAGTAATTACTTTCAAGGGTTAATAATGAGAACATTCTAGTAGAAATGAGCTTCCCAAAGGGAATAAATATTTGGATGAATAATAAATTACAGGTGTCAGCGGAACTTTATAGTGTAAGCATTAATAAAGCAGGTCGTGAAAAGAAATGTATTTCATCATGTTCGTCACTGCAACAAAATAGCCTTGCATCATACAAAACGTGACTTACTATTTACCAACAAATGCCCGGCTATTGTCATGCTTCAGCTGCAGACCTGGCAACGTCTAAACAAGCAGACCAAACAACCTATAACTTTTTGTCTCCACCAAGGCAATGTTCTGATTCTCTCTGTTTTCATTTATGACAGTAATTTTCCTGCATTACAAGTGAAACATTTCGTTGCTTCCTAAGGATACGATCAATAGCAAGTGCATTCATTATTGGCTGGAATAGAGTTCATTGCGACTCCGCTTCCATTCGCTAGGAATCGATTCATATCTAACTTTAACTATTCATCTTGCTCACTTGAAGGAAATCATGTGATAGGAGCTAGTTTCGCGTTATTGCTGTAAACATCTTAGTTGCGATGTCAAGTTTAATTAAATGGAGTATAAGGACAGTGGGGACCAGTTTATGGATGAAACGTCAGGAAAGACCTTGAGTTTAAATAAAACTGCCCTAACCAGTCCACGGTCACCTTTTACATTGCCTTTATCAAGAGAACTGTTCATGAAAATTGAACCCGTGAATTCGGAAAAGTCACCATAGAACCAGCGGAAAGATCCTATGCTATTTTTACAAACGCTATCTCTATAAGTATTTATATTGGTGGATTTGCTCAGATGTTTCTTGATATTCAGTAACAACCGGTTACATAACCGAATGCTGTTAATATCAAAAGTTTATTCACCAGTGATTTTGAGCATGTGTAGGAATGTTCAAAAATCACACATTGCAACTCAGACTTTGTAAATACAAGTGACAAGCTCAACAAATGCTGGTTTTAAGAAAAATAATATTTGTCTAAATTATTTAAATTCAACAAACATATCCAATACAAATGCTGTACAACTGATAGAAATACTATTTATGAAGCAAGCAAATGGGACTGTAAATGTCTCCAGTCTTGTTCTACCTCGTTGCCTTTGTGAGGTTGGTCTTTGATATAAGACAACTCACAGCGTTCTTCAGTTTTGTAGGGACCAGTGCGTTTTGGAGAAATAATTCATGAAAATGAGAGAAAAAAGAAATCCTCCAGTATTGCGTTCATCGTTCATTTATCTTTACAATGCAACAATTTTTGAAATTCTTCCAATCACAAGAATGGAAGGTAATTAAAATATGAATAATTAACTTCAAATTTTGAAGGTGGGAGGACTGGGAGACTACTCAACACTGCTCAGGGGACACAGCATTGTTCACTAGGAGACCTAAAACCAATGATGGAACAGATGCTGGTATATATGGAAGGCATCTCAAGCTGTAGAAGTGGTAACCTTTGGGAACTTTGACAGTGTATTCCAGGCAGAACTGCATGCCATTAGAGCTTGCGTGGAGGAATGTGTGGGCAGATGCTACGCTAGGCGGGATATCTGTATATACCCAAATAGCCAGGTAGCATTTAAGGCACTCTCAGCATCACTTACGAGTTCAAAATCGTTGAGGAGTGCCGAGAAGCTCTAGGGGAATGTAATAGACTTACACTAGCAAGGATCGCTGGCCACTCTAGAGTACATGGCAATGAAATGGCAGACAGACTGGCCAAGAGGGGAACACAGACCCCATTTATAAGCCCAGGACCTGTCTTGGGTATTACCAGAATAATGGTAAGATCTATTCTGTTAAGCTGGATTCCAAGGGAAAAAAATCTGGAAAAAATCCAGAAATAAAGGCATGGATAGCTAATGATGCAACGACCATGTCCTGAAAGAAGTACTGCAGTCCTGAAGTTAACTAGGAGTTCAATGCCATAGCCGGGAATTTTTTCAGTCTGAGTCAATCTTTCCATACTTAGCCTACACACGGCTAATGTGAAAGAACAATTAATTTTCATTAATTGACTTAATATTGGTTCACTATAAATCCCGGGCCTTAGAGTACTTACAGCATATTCTGTAATTTTGAACAACTGTACTCTGATCAGGACGTCCATATAAATGGAAAAAGGCACATGTCATTCTTATCTTACAGCTTAGTTATCTATAACTGGCTGATACCTGAACATTCCAGCATACGACTTAACATGTGAGTTTAGTAATTTATATTAGCCATTTTAATTTATATTGGAATGTGCTGCTCTTTTACATTTTGGTGGTAAGAACTTCTGGTTCTGCAGACGTCACAGTTTAGTCAGATTGAAAGTTCTGGGCAGTTGTATACACGTTTGGGAGTTGAACGCCCGTTCTTAAATAATGCGGTACCACAGGCGGTGGCCAATGATGTACATAAACTAAAGTCATACTTATAAAAGTAAATGTTTGGGCCCAGTTTCATGGTTTCTCCTCGCTATTTGTTCATTATGAAGACGGGATAAAACCATAGTCAAGAAAAACAATCCTGGCAGAATTTGAATGGCGGACCTCCCAGTCACGAGTCGACTTTGACCACCAAGGTCGTCTTTTGAAAAAATAAAAAGACATACTAGAGCAAATTTATTTTGTTTTATTTTTAATTTTCACTCCGTTACTTCACAAAAACTGTTCTACATTATTTATTGCATCATTTACAATACCATACGATTCGTTGTATCCATTTTCCTAGCGTTTCTCTAGGACTCTAATTTTGCATCAAATTTTGACTTTGCATCAAAGTCAAATAAAATATACTTATGTGTATACTACCGGGTAGAAGGCACTATCATTAAGGATAAGCCTTGGAGGCGGGCACAATAATTTGTTCAGTTATCACATTTTGATATGAGAGAACAGTATAAAAATATTAAAAATACAAATTCCATAACTTAAAGTTAATAAATTCTAATATTCTCTTAATGAAGTGTAAATTTTAAAAGAAATTAATTGTCCTTTCACACTAGCCGTGTGTAGAACGCACTATAAAAAGGTAGAGCCAGACTGAAAAATTCAATGCCATAGCCGGGATTTGATCCACGGATCTTCTGGTTGCCGTCCAGCCGCTCTAATCCATTGAGTTACTATGACCAATGTGCCAAGATGACATTAAATTCTCCAACTGACTCGTGTTTTTCCCGGTAAACCACTAGGAGTTCTCATAAACACATGAGACAACTACCTTAATGACGACTTACTCTGCTGTAAGTACTTTAAGTGGTCCGAACTATAAAGCCCGGGCTTTATGAGATCATCTCATGATAATCCTTCCAAAAATTAAGTTTTTTATTACAAAGAATAAATGTTATATTAGAGTTTCAGCTACGAAAAGGTACACACCATTATATGCATCATCAAGTGAGTATATTCTACTCCGGTAAGCCTGAACCATATTTCTATATAAAGCTTACGGTTCTGCACAAAGGAACAAGCGTGTATGGCACTTATCCAGGAGTTTCTAGGTTCGTTGTCGTAGATGTAGGTGGCCATAGAGATACAATTGTAATGTTTATGTCGCATACAAATAAGTCATTGTTGCCGCGACGACAAATTGGAAGCAAATCACGCATGGAAAACACGGATATGGCAGAGATCCGGTCTGTGTAGTTACTGCATCGTACGGTACAAGTGACCTACTGTATACCTACCTACCCGGATACACACTTCTCTACTTTTCCAGGTTATCGCGGATTTCCTCTGAGTGACATGACTAAGGGTTTATCTCATCTTTCCGCGCACAAGTCATGGATTCCAGGATCCACGTCATTATTAAAACTTCACACTTTCATCAAGAATCATCAAAGCGAGGAAGCAGTGATCATCTCAGACTCACGTGTGTTTTAAGTATAAAATGATTGTAACTTTAGAGTTCGAACATAATTTGCCAATATCTAAATTTTAATCAAAGCTTATATAAAGGCTATCAGCCCTTTGTCACTCTGAATAATCTTATTTCTTCAATGCCAACACCCATTAGTCATTTCCCTTCTAACAGATCAGCTCTTTTTAAACTATGCCCTCAAAAATTTACACGAACAAATATTTACTATTTAGTTTCCAGATACAGTATTGAAATATCAAAGAAAATACTGAAGTGAAGAATGACTACAAATTAGAGCTGTAGATACCATGTTACTTAAATCAATTAACCTATCGATTAATCGAGATATTATCCAATGTCCTTTTGTTCGGGAATCAACAGTCGCGCACAAACACGTCGCATGTGTAATGTTTCTGTCACCAACTTGTGGGTGGCCCCCAATGAAATGTTCAGTATTTCAGAAGGTGATCTGGAGATAATTCGTCGATCGTCTCTCACAATGGCAGCAGCAGTATTAATGTTTTCTTCCGTATGAGCAGTAACTGGAGCACCAGGTACATCTTCCTTTGAAATTGATTGTCTTCCCTCTTTAAACATTTTAAACCACCTTCGAGCTGTGCTGTAGGGTAGAATAGACTCTCCATAGGCCTCCTGTAACATTGTATAGGCCTCAACTGAAGATTTGTTGAGACGAAAGTAGAATTTCAGAGCCGCATATTGTTCCTCACGTGTTACCTCCATTGCAGCGGTAGGCGATACTGAACATGTCTGAAATTTCCTGGTTATCACAGACGGGAGCCAGGAGTACCAACAATGAAACTACTGAGGCGTGTTTGTTTCACATTAAGCTAACAGAATATAATAAGTTTGAATTTTAGTGTGAAAAAGTAAGACCGTAAAAAATTATGATCATTCTTTATTGAACAGCCCTCGTAAATTCTGAAGTTAAATTATTGGAACAATTAAATGTGCCGAGAGATTTAATGGTTTGGGAAAAGATATTTATTTTATAAAACAAACATCGCGTAATGAATTTTGAAATACCAGCAGTTGATTCTGTTCTTAAGTTTGTTTCGTTTTCAGATGTTGGTAATACTGAAAAAACATAACATAGTAACTTCCTTAACGACGAATGTGTTTTCACGACTGTTCGTGAAATCGATTTCAACTTCAACTAATTCAACTAATAAGAAAAATTGACATCATTTTTCTGAAGATAAGTGAAGTTTCTTTGCTACAAATAGTTATATTTGTATAACACTTATTGCTTCACTGTAAATAGCTTCATTTTCTACGTAATCATGATTTTTTACCACATATTTGAATGATACAGGATTTAAAGAAGAGTTAATACAACTCGAAATCAAGAGATATATTAATTTCGATAAAAGATTATTTGAGCTATATCCGCGTAATTCAATAGGCTGTATTTTACGAATACCTACAAGTAATACATATTGTGACTTTGTGGGTTCGTGAAATTAAAAGTCCAATTGTACAAACTCAAAATTTTATTTACACGAGACATCAGTTCAGTACATATGCTGAGAATGACTTTATGAAATTCTGTTACACCAAATCTGAATTTGAATCCCTTTCTATCATTGATTTAGTCGGTATTGGTATTTCTTCTAGTAGGTTTACTCGCTCTAGAGAAACAACTTGCGTGACGAAGTTTCAGCACACCGAATGGTCCTGAGAATTAACTACGTTGTCAACAAACAGAAATTTTATTTTATTTGTTAAGAATTTGTTAAGAATTGTTTGAACTGATGTAACTCAAAGCAATAGTATAATTTTTAAAATGTCCGTGTACATTTAGTTAATACAAAATTTAAGTATATTACTGATTACAAAATAATGTCCCTAGCTATCAGAATGTTCGTGAAAGTTATGGTCAGTTGAACTAGTTGGAAGTTAGCCACATCCTTTAAAAATGATTTCAGTGCATGTGGCAGATAGCCATGACAGCATTAAAGTGCATTGCACCCGAAGTTATACGGATACTGGAAGACGTTTCGTTCTTTGCTTCCCTATTTTGCTATTTTATCATGACAGATACGTAAATACTCCACTGGTCTGTGTTGGACTGTGCTGTTCCTACATGCGATGGTGTTTATTTTGTTATACAAACCTACGAGGGCTGTTCAATAAAAAAATGATCATAATTTTTTTACGGTCATAATTTTTCGCACTAAAATTCAGTGTTATTATTTTCTGTTAGCATAATGTGAAACAAACACGCTGTAGTAGTTTCATTCTTGATACTCCTGGTTCACGTCTGTAAGAACCAAGCAATTTCTGACATGTTCAGTATCGCCTACCACTGCAATGGAGGTAACATGCAGTTAAAGTTGATGTTAGACGAAGATCCGGAGTTTCTTTCAAACGTAATCACTGCTGATGAAACTTGGCCATCATTTTCATCCTAAGAGTAGGCCGCGCCGTGGCTCAGTGGTTAGACCGCTTGGCTCTCACCTAGGCGGATAGGGTTCGATCCCAGGCGACCGCAAAGTGAGATTTGTGGTGGACAACACGGCGCTGAGGCGGGTTTTCTCCGGGATCTCCGGTTTCCCCCGCCATCTCATTCCATCAGTGCTCCATCTTCATCTCATGTATCATCAGTGTCACCGCCTGTGGTGCCGTATGTAGTAAAAGCGGGCGTTAAACACTACACTATACACATCCTAAGAGCAAACAGCAAAGCTCAGTGTGGAAATCTCCTTCATCAGCAACCCCCAAAAAGCAAAAGTGGTTGCTTCTGCTGGAAAAGTTGTAGTCAGCTCAATCTTTGATATTCAAGTGAATGGTTTATCAGCATGTTGTACCTGCACACACATCTGTAACTGAACAATACTACAGGGATGTCCTGGAAACATTGCAAGTCCATATCAGGTGCAAAAGACCACATTTCCGTGAAGCAGGCTGGATGCTGCACCGCGATAATGCGCGGCCGCATATTGCCAATGTTGTTGCTGAATATCTTGCAAAAATCAACGTGAAGTGCATCCCTCACCCTCCCTATAGTCAAGATTTAGCCCCATGTGACTTTTTTCTATTCCCTAATTTGAAATAACGCCTTCGTGGGAGGCATTATCCATCATCAGAAGCAGTGGTGAAGGCTGCGGAAGCGATTTCGAAGGATCTCTCAAAAATGTTTTCCAGCATGTCTTTGAAGACTGGCAGAAACGCTGGGACAAGTACATCACATTCAGGGGAGACCATTTTGAGAAGGACCATCAAAATTATGAGGATGAGTAAAGGTACGTTGTCAAAAAAATTGTGATTATTCTTTATTGAACAGCCCTCGTATTTATGCTGTGCCCTGAAGTATGCGGTATGCTACAACTCACTCACTGTGACCCACGCAAGGTTGGCACTTTTACGGAACCATGTCCTTAGGTGTCGAAGGTGTACTTCGCGAAGTGCAGCTGTTGTAAGAGGCTGTTACAGGAAGTCGGGAAACAGCACACTTTAACACCCATTGGTTTCAGTATTATCTTATTAAGGAATCTAATCCTTTCACTGATCACGTAATAGCCAGCGACTGGGTAATGGAATCCAGCACGCGAGTGTTTGCGAGTAATAACAGAATTGAGTGAAGAAGGAATTGTATTTGAGCTTTCTCCTGTTGACAAGCATCTATTTAGTTTTGAGACTTGGTGTGTGTGTAGCACGTGTTTTGTTTCTTATCTTATAATGAGAGGGAACAACGCTTTCCACCACCTGACTGACCGGTTTCGATCTCACGACCAAGTAGTATTCGGGCAGACTTCCTTTAAATTCTATGGCTTCTCTTGTCAATGCTCCGTTATACGTTATTGATGACGTTAGCAACTTCTGCTTCAACTATGCCCTGCCATGATCATCAAGCTAATGTTTGGTACAAAACCTAAATAAAGGATCCATTGCTTGAACTTCAGGTAAGTTTGCTGGGAAACTTGTTGACCACTCATATCCGAAAGTTAGATATCACTGTGACAGTGACGATTAGTCAGGTAAATGACGGGCATTCCGATACTTGACTCACATAAACATATAAGTCAACCACATATTTACTTCTTTAAATTGTTTGGCCGCGCCGTGGCTCAGTGGTTAGACCGCTTGGCTCTCACCAAGGTGGCCCGGGTTCGATCCCAGGCGACCGCAAAGTGAGATTTGTGGTGGACAACACGGCGCTGGGGCGGGTTTTCTCCGGGACCTCCGGTTTCCCCCGCCATCTCATTCCACCGGTGCTCCATCTTCATCTCATGTATCATCAGTGTCATCGCCTGTGGTGCCGTATGTAGTAAAAGCGGGCGTTAAACACTACACATTTCATTTTTTAAATTGTTTGGCCCGCGTCCTTACATAAACGGCATCATCGGGATGGACACTGAATCTTTATGCACCACGTTCCTTGAAGAATTGAAATCGATTTGAATACTGTACACCCACAACAAGAAGGCAAGCTATCGTAATCACTTTTGCTGTCCCAACGGTGTTTATGGTCGACCTCCCAGTATGACAAGCATGGAAGGTTCGTTTAAAATATACATGTGATATCACATAACTCACCCATACATAATACCCATCATTGCATTTACTCCAACAAACATTAGATCTAGCAGTATGGGTACTCATATGCACTCTCATACAGTCATTTTCTAGTAAACAGATCCGCTACCGGAGCAGATAAACAGTTCAAGCTCCTTTACCCTTCAGTCCCTGCTATCCTTCTTGTCGTGGACATACAGCACTCACTCCTCATTGAACTCTACGTGAAAAGCAGATGTAGGTTATACTGAATCCTGGATCCTATCCTCTTATGCCCGACTTCAGCAACAGATGTTAAAATTGACGTTAACAAATGTAATGTAACAATTGTCACAGCGCCAACACTAATGTTAAATTTCTTGCACTTCACCAACCAGTCTTCTGAAAATGTTAACAAACCTGTGTTAACGCCAAAAAACTTGTAAACATTACAGCTATAGAAGGCTATGGATGAATCGTATTAGTTTCTGAACGTACTGTGATGCGCTTTTGTTTCCATTTTCGTCTGCACAAGCTGAAAAATGGCGGATGAACAAAATCGTAAACAAAAGCCGTGAGACAAATTTCTCGATGGAGAAAGAATTCTTAATTGAATTGGTGACGAAGTGTAAGGATATCGTGGAATATAAGAGGACGGATGCGGTGAATGTAAAAGAGAAAGATGTCACAGGGAAAATATTGGAATTGAATTGAATTCAAATGCATGTGTCACTATTACAAGCACCAAACAACTTGTCAGTATTACATAAATTTAAAACGAGATGCGATGGACAAGTGACCCAAACGTTTCAAGACGAGAGGTGGACAATATATTATCCACATAATTCAGTGAATTATAAAATCGCAAAGTTATTAATACTTCAAGCAATGGCGAGATCGCCACATTCCTTTTGATGTATATTCTAACTCATTATTACGTAAATTTAAAACGAGGTGTGAAGGACAAGTAACATAAACGTTTCAAGACGGGAGGTGAACAATGTATTATCCACATAATTCTGTGAATTATAAAATCGCAAAGTTATTAATACTTGAAGCAAAGGCGAGATCGGTATATTCCTTTCGATGCATGTCCTAACCTCTCTTGTACTTCCGCAGTAACCTTTATCACAACTTGTTTTGACAGTCTATATCTCTGTAGAAAATTTTCTTCGGATGTAGTTCCTCAAAATCATTTCTCCTCATAGGCCGTACTCTATTACGAATGCCATTTAGACGGTCTTAAATATAGCAAATCGACATCAACAGCTGAGTTCATGCTCGCTATCTTGACTATTTACAATTGTTAAGGACTTATCATCAGAAATTTGGCTTGTTAATTTAAACAAATATTTAACACGAGTGTTACGCTAACACTTGTTGGTGAAATGCAATTTTTGTTTTACCTATTGCTAAACTCGTGTTAAGTCTTAACATATGTTGGTGAAATCGGGCATTAGAGAGCAGGATTGGATCGAACTTCTGTTGCATGGAAACACGTACCGTATTCATATCGTTTGAATACGCTCGTCATTTTGTTTTCTTAGCAGACCTGATGTACTGAAACATACAAAAATACTTCAAAACCTGGTTGAAGTACACAGAACAACAAACCAACATTTATTTCACAGGTGCGCCAACGTAAACCAAGTCAACCAACATGAAGTTGTGAACAGTTTATTCTCGAACTATGGGTATGCAAAGGAAATGCGGATTGTATTCAGATTAGGATAGGGTCAAAATCGACTAAAGCTCCTCATGGAAAGGTGGTGATGAACTGATATTGAAAATGGAATTTTTAAACAAGAAGTTATAGGTCTAGAGAATACCTCTCCGATATTTGCTAGTTATGAGAACTAAGAAAAGCCTAAAAGTTTTAGATCCGTCCCTTAACGTCCTGGACCATCTCTTGGTCTCCAGGAAAACGTGATTGTAAAGGAAGGAAGTAATCGTATAAGAAACTTCTTTGTCTTATATACGTTTTTTTTTTCCACAAATCCCAATGGATTGTAACCCTCCCAGCCCACCTTCCCCAAAAACAAAGTAAACTGCAATAGTTCCGTTGACCGCACCAATTAAGGTTAGTAGTGTTCAAATGTATAAATCAATACGACTTTCACTTAGAAAGCTACATATTTAAATTTTTAATTTGAATGAAGGGATTACTTATTTTTCATTGCATTTTCTCAAATGTGCCAGTGTGGAAAGCATTTCATACAATGTCTAGGCTGTTACTTAATCATCGTTAGGAAACTCTGCATTTTGGTAATTGCCTGGTAACTGTATTTCGTCAGGCTTATCGTGCAAGGTGAGAAAATGAAATGAATGGGTGACAGCTAAGTCCCACGGTTTAAGAAAAGGTAATGGCACCATCAAAACAACGCATACCTTAAGCTTTCTCTCTCAGCAATTGTTTGCGTGTACAACGGGTTTTCACTTGTAAGGAGGAGGCAGTTTTCACACTAGCCAGTTTTACTCCCTTAAGGGAATTGCACATTGCCCAGATGTGTCTGTTGCAACACATCAGTAGTGCAAAGTTTTCTGCTAGCCTTACAGTATCCTTATCGTGTGAGAACTTGATTTCTGCACAGTTGAAGTAACTTTTTTTTTTGTCGCTGTACCTTATGTTTATGCCCATGTCAGCCACAGAGCGGGATGGATCAGGCGGTTTCGTCCGTAGCCCACATTCGGGAGGCCTGGGTTCGATTCCAGTGACCGACCTGGGATTTTCGGGGGTTTTCTCGGGTCGCTAGGCGAATTCTGGGTATGTTAATTACATTCCCCGAATTTCCTGTCCCTCCATTTCAGCTCTATTATCATTTCACATCATCTGACATCTGGTAGTCTCTTTCAGGGTAGAAGTGTCGGCGGGTGCCTCGGCGGTGCATGGCAGGATGATATACTCTGAGGAAAACTACTTCCTCCTCCGGTAGGTCGGTTACCGGCCTCCGCTCCTCTGCTGGGACCATTTCGGGACCACCAGCCAGGGACCTTTGGGGCTCGGATCGCCTACCTGGGACTATTAGGGCTCGGCTGCTGGGCTCGTTGCCGTCCCGCTATAGGGGAGCGAGTTCGTTGTCCTGGCCTGTCGGGGGAAGTCTCTATCTAAGTAAACTGTATGGACCCTGCCCTCTGTATTGTGGTGGCTCCTTGGGTCGGCCACCCTCTGTCTCCTTCACCTCATCTTTCCTCCCGGGGGGCATAGGAACAAAGGGCCCAGCATGGTGGCCTACGTACCGAATCCCCTCCGTAATAGTCCAGTGGTGTCAGATCGAGTGATCTAGCTGGCCATGGAACTGGTCCCCCTCCACCAATCAATTGATTTGGGTGTGTAACGTCTAGGTGATTCCGCACATATCTATCAAAGTGTGCTGCAGCTCCGTCATGTTGCAGCCACATTACCTGCCGAAAGTTTAGTGAGACGTCCTCCAATAAGGTAGACAAAATATCTCTAAAATGCGAGGTAGATCCGTCCTGTTAGTCTGTTTGGGAGTAGATATGGACCAATTATATGGTCAGAAATTATTTCAGCGCATATGTTGCCACTAAACACGTGTTGGTGACTGTGAACGACTTGCGCACGTGGATTTTCATCCGCCCAGTTCTCTAACTTTGACGTTCTACAGTATCCAAACCGTGCATTTCAGGACATTGGGCCCTGCTTAAAAAATGATCAGTTTGCTGTGCTGCCCAACATACTGATTAAATAGCTTAAATATGATCTTCACCTGCTTACAGTTGTGTACATCTTTGGGTTTTCTTTACTTTTGATAGTTATTTTATATTCACACACATTCACATACTCATTCATTTTCCAACACTCTACAGAAAATGCCGAATAATTCTGGTTGACTAAACTTATCACCTCTACCAGCCACAGAGGCCGTTCGTTCTCCATGTAACTTCTCAGATATTAGAGATGGCTATAAGCAATGATGACGTCTGTGCCACAAGGAAATTATATGTGAATGTTTAACAGCAGGTTCATCAAGAAATAAACCAACCTCATATGCTAACTCACGCCTTCTTAGACATATCACACATTGTAACGTCAGAAACAATTACTAAAGCGTCTTAGGTTACCTAGCACTTTCTTTTTGTTCCTTCTGCTACACAGGCAATAATCATCTTCTGCCATCATCATCATCATCATCATCATCATCATCATCATCATCATCGCCGTCGTCCTTGCTGTGATAGAAAGTACATACTTCATGACGTCACATACCCAGCCTTGAGCTGTGATTCTGGGTGTAATTACAACAAATGACTCACTTGAGCGTTAACACATTAAAATCTGTACAAGTTTCCGAACAGTGTCCATAGAGGGCGGGGCACCGGGATTGCATCAAACGTTTGGAATGCTACTACAGAAAAACAGTGGAACAGCCTCACGTTCCAACACATATACTGATACAGAGATAAAACATACCTTGCCTCACGATTTTAATTCCTGGACAATATGACTGTTGAAATGTTCAAGAAATTGAGGTGCACTTTCAAACGATCATTCAAATTCATTGAATCTATCCTCTAGATCAGTATCGATCGAGATGACTCCACGTTATTATGCGAGGATTGCATTCTAAAGCTCCTGGGTTCGATTCACGATGAGTGGTCACTCTAATCATGGGCTTGAGCGTGGTTTATTGGTTCACAATGCTCACGTTTGAGGCAGCAAGGGTCCACTATGGCTTATGTGGTGTTGTACTCAATTTACTGGAGGTCCCTCCGTCTGACGATTTCTAGCTTCTGACTCCCCTGGATAAGTAGGAGGTAGACCCTTCAGAGTGGTTAGTGAAGGAATGTACGAGGGCTGTTCTGTAAAGAATAATCACAATTTCTTTTTGACAACGTACCTTTACTCATCCTCATAATTTTGATGGTCCTTCTGAAAATAGCCTTCCCTGAATGCGATGCACTTTTCCCAGCGTTTCTGCCAGTATTCAAAGACATGCTGGAAACCATTTTTTTCAGAGATCCTTCAAAATGGCTTCCGCAGCCTTCACCACTGCTTCTGATGATGGATAATGCCTCCCACGAAGGTGTTTCTTCAAGTTAGGGAATAGAAAAAAGTCACATGGTGACAAAATCCGGACTATAGGAAGGGTGAGGGATGCACTTCACGTTGATTTTTGCAAGATATTCAGCAACAACATTGGCAATATGCAGCCGCGCATTATCGTGCTGCAGCATCCAGCCTGCTTCACGGAAATGTGGTCTTTTGTGCCTGATATGGACTTGCAAAGTTTTAAGGACATCTCTGTAGTATTGTCCAGTTACTGATGTGTGTGCAGGTAGAACATGCTGATAAACCATTCTATGAATATCAAAGAATGAGATGACAACAGCTTTCCCAGCAGAAGCAACCATTTTTGCTTTTTTGGGGGTTGGTGATGAAGGAGATTTCCACATTGAGCTTTGTTGTTTGCTCTCAGGATCAAAATGATGTAGCCAAGTTTCATCAGCAGTGATTACGTTTGAGAAAAACTCAAGATTTTCCTCTAACATCAACTTTAACTGCATGTTACCTCCATTGCAGCGGTAGGCGGTACTGAACATATCTGAACTTGCCTGGTTCTCACAGGCGGGAACCAGGAGTACCAACAATGAAACTACTACGGCGTGTTTCACATTAAGCGAACAGAATATAATAGGATTGAATTTTAGTGCGAAAAATTATGAGCGTAAAAATTATGATCATTCTTTATTAAACAGCCCTTGTACATAGCCTAAATGTATTCTGTAGTTTCAATTGCTGTAGAGACGTATTGAAGGTGTGTGAAGCCTATGAGGGTGTCCTAACTCCGTCTCTAAAATGCAGGGAGCCACCACAGAAAACTTCGTGTGGCTTTCATTGGGCAATAACTTATGTTTTAAAAGTCTTTATTAAACAATCAATTAAGCCGTATTAATAATATTTTCATATTCTTTATTAAATTCCTCTTTATTCTGGGTTATATTTATTAATATATAAATCAAACTATTAAAATGCTGTATTTCTATTTCATTTCGTTGCTAAGAAATAGTGTTTCACATGCTGTATACATCAATTTGAGACATGGTATTCTACGTTTGTTATCTGCTACTGTTTGTATGTTAGGTTTTTGAGAAAACAGTTGGTTTCAAAATACCCAAAATTTCATGTTATCTAATTATGCAGGAATCAGTCTTATGTCACATGTTCAAGGAAGTTGTTTGAATCTTTCAACTACCGTAGACATTACAACTCCACAATCAAATAATGAGACTTGTCTATAGACACTTATCTATACAAAAACTACACACGAATTTAATTTTCGCATAACAGCAATGTTTCATGTAAGTATGATGAGAGTTTGTGTAGCTCCTACTTCAGGTTTTATTCCCTCAGTAATAAAAATAATATGTGTTCTTCCGGTGTCCATGAACTCAAGCAGGCCTCAGTTATCACAGGAAAATTAGAGAGCTTGGATGGAAAATAATAGCTTTGTGTTTCCTGCAAGTATATTCGTGCATCTAGAACTCCATACTCTTTTCTTCTAATTTGATCCAAATTGTCCCCAAATTGGATAGTTTCACCAAGATTGGTAGGTCCCCACAACCATATGGAACTGAAATGTTCGGATTTCTATTGTTTTTGACTGGAATGATGGTGAAGAAGATAATGATCATTATAATGGTAATGATGATAGTCAGATTGCGGATTTGATGGGATTGGGATTTCATTACGGAGGGGATTCGGTACGTATGCTGGTCCCATTGTTCCTATGCCTCCGAGTGGGGGCATTCCCGGGAGGAAGGATGAGGTGAAGGAGACAGAAGGCGGCCGACCCAAGGAGCCAAGACAGTGCAGAGGACAGGGTTCCTACAGTTTACTTGGATAGGGACTTCCCGCGATAGGCCAGGACAATGAACTCGCTCCCCTACAGCGGGACGTCGATGAGCTTAGCAGCCGAGCCCTAATGGTCCCAGGCAGGCGATCTGAGCCCCAAAGGTCCCTGGCTGGCGGTCACGAAATGGTCCCAGCAGAGAAGCGGAGACCGGCAACCGACCTACCAGAGGAGGAAGTAGTTTTATTCAGAGCATATCATCCCGCCATGCACCGCCGAGACTCCCACCGACACTTCCACCCTGAAAGAGACCACCAGATGGGAGATGACGTGGAATGATAATGGAGGGACAGGAAATTCGGGGGATGTAATTAACCTACCCAGCATTCGCCTAATGACCCGGGAAACCCCCAAAAAAACTCATGGATCAGGTGGGTCGGCCACGGGAATCGAACCCTAGCCTCCCCAATGTGGGTCACAGACGAAACTGCCTGAGCCATCCCACTCGGTGCGGATTTGAAAGTTAAAGTGTTTGAAAAATTGTATAAATGTCTAACATAAAACAATATCTAATAATTAAAGACGGTACGCTATAGCAACCATACAATTAGAACAATGCCTATCTCGGTAGCGTAGATGGTAGCGTGTCTCTGTCACGTTCAAGAGGTCCCGAGTTCGAATATCGGTCAGGGTGAGTTACCTGGAAACTGTTTTTTCCGGGATTTTTCCTCATCATTAAAGACAAATGTCGGGTAGCTCTAAGCTCCATGGACCCTGGACGCATTGAGCATCATTTCACCCATTTCATTCACCGTCCGATATGACTTAATGTTGGAGGACGTAAACTTAAGTAAAAAGAATTGGAACAAGCATGTATAAGAATACCTAAAAACGCTAGGAAATTAATTATATGTATTTTTAAAAAAAAATCTAAAAAGAAAATCAAGAACATTATTTTTAAGTATATCTTACAAAATTGTAATATGAGTTCCCAAAGTATTGTCGCGAGCATTGCTGTGAGCGGCGCGGCTGACGCGTTCAGACACCTACAGTGTAGTGCGGAGATAAAAGCTTGCCGAAACGGCGGGGGGGGGGGGGGGGGGGAGGAGACGGATTCTGGAGAGTTCGTCTTTCTTCTAGCGCCGTCCTGATTGTTTGAGAACATTTTACAAATTTCCGGAATAGTGAGTAAGCTATAAAAAGGGAGTCGCAGCGACTCGTGTGCGTGAACAGCTGTGTTTCGAGAGTGAACTTTGCAAGTTGTGTATGTGACGCAATTCTGCTACTGTAAGGGTTGACAAAAGTGAGTTTCTACGGAAATAAAGAGCAATTTTTAGTGTTCGCAACAATTTCACGAACCCATAGGTCAAAGTATACAACATTCATGGCGAACGAAGAGGGTTTCACAGCCAGTAACAATATGACTCAATAACAGCAACCTGACCTAACTCATCTCTAGTTTGGGATATAAATTCATAAGTGTAATTATGTGTACCTGCCGCCCTGACAAAATGGTAAAACCCATCACTCCACCCATTTACATACCCGGCATTAAAATTGGGAATGCAATTTTTATTTTAAAAATCCCAGTAAAGGATGTACAAACTGAGTAAAAAGGCACACGGGGACGAGTGAGTCGTTTTGGGAGAGCTTGGACTTGAATCTCATCGATCACTCACTCTGACCATGGTTTTCCAAGGTCGGTAGGCAAATTTTGGGGTCATTTCTCTTCATCAATGATTTCCGTTCCATTATTTCTATTTCATTCGCTTTCATTATGTTTCAAGTGTTCTTGTAAGTTTCGTGGCGTAAGGTGGTGCCAGACAGATGACGCGGATGCTTATTTCTAAAGAAAAAGTACTCCTGGTGGACCCTAAAGGGCTGCTGTGCAACTCAGCCACCCATACCAACCGTAGTGGCAGGGATTTCCGTGCGTCTATGTGGTGTCTCTACCCGAGGTGCATAACCTCCTACGGTTTCTTCAATAGATCCCTTCCTCCTGGGAGATGGTAGCCGCAAATAGATCTCTCGAGCTACTCTCCTGCCTCATTTACCATACACCTTAAAGGATGTACAAAGTTACTGGTATATCACAATTAAATAGTGGAATTTCTTATGGTTGAACAGTTATCATACTAAAATATCAACAATATATACTCAGAAAAAAACTAGGAAAGGGACCAAATAAAACCAAAAGGGCAGGAAAATGTTAATTACGTAACTTGAAAAAATGTCCTAAAACTAAGAAATGAGGTAAAGTATTGTCGCGGCTGCGGCGAAGCACAAAAAAGGTTCGGTGCAGATAGATAAGGGACAGATTGTGCTGGGCGAAGATAAACAGCTTGCCTAAGCAGATAAATATAGTGCGGAGATAAAAGGCATGCCAAAACAGATAAAATGAGGTAAATGGAACATTCTACAGTCCGACCGCTGTATCTCCGGCTCTGACGTTTTGTGACTGCAAGACGTGGAGGGGGAAGGTTAATAGTACCAACATACAGTAATGAGCAATTGAAAACATATCCTCAAAATTATCTTTAGAATGAAAATATAGGACTATATTAGCTTTAAAACACTGAAATCCAACTTGCAATTTCATTATCATGCAAGATATTTATTACTCACTAACTGCATCTGTCTGTGGATCCGGTGTTGTGGTCATGAATTTAAAACTGTCTGTTAGCGCCAATCAGCATTGTCGCTGCTAGGCGTGGCTTCCGAACCCAACACCATGTTGCCAGCTTAAATTTGTTTGAGCCACGTGGCCTTTTAGCTGCTTGCGCTGGTGAACTTTCTTTGCTATATTTTGCGTGCGTGAATTCCGATTTTTAGTGTTCGTTAGTCCTATTATTATCGCTATTATAATAATATGGCTACTGGTTCGTGAAATATTTAAAATCCGCATTGTTCCTCTGCTTGAAATTCCCGCTAAAGAACTGGCAACAGCCTGCTTCCCCCTCTCGAGAAAGAGCGGCCGAACTGTAGTGACATCTTGATTGATACAGAACATTCGATTTCGTGTTTGTTCCAGGAATATCTAATAATATGAGTAGTGGTATATATATAAGGAAGCCGGGACTCGCTAAGACGGGTGAACAGTCGTAAACAGTTGTAAACAGAGTCGTGACGGGAGTTGTAATTGAAACTGGTGTTTTGGAAGTGAACTCTTTGTGGTCAATGACCTTGAAAGTTAGTATTTTTGTACGTTACGTAATTCTGCTGAAATCAGAAGTGTACCAAGTGTATTTCTACGGAAATAAAGAACGTTTTGGATTTCTGCAACTTGGACTTTTAATTCTACGAACCCACAAAGTCACAATATACTAAAATGACCTAATAAATGTGCATTTTCATAACATGCAACTTATGACAAGGATTTATATACACGATAGCAATGCTTATCATTCAGCAATTAAAATATAATGATAACGTTATGATATTAATAATAGTAATAATAATAAATAGTTTTCTGTCCAAAGGCATATTACAAACCAAGCAATTTACACCTTCTCTCTTAATAAACTGGAACAAATCACTTTTGCCTTTTAAATAAGAATTATCTATTTAAAATCAAGTTTAAAACAAACTTCAAATATTTGAAAACAGTTCTGCGTAAATATTTCAAGACGTTGAAACAAGCCCAAAATTTATATTATTAATCTATGTATGTATGTATGAGTGTCTGTGTGTGTGTTTGTAAGAAAGAGAGCAGAGAAGGAGGACAAAAAAAGTCCTCGTTACTTTACACGAGACTAAAGTAAACAACATACCTGCCTTAAATGTACAAGGAAAACAAGTCATTATATAAACAACATCTTTCTCGTATTTTTCAAAGATATCTACTGATTTATTTTTAGATTACAGTTATTTAAAACGTAGGAATCACAAACAGCATATCAATGTTAAGTTTTCTGTAAATAAGCAAGTACATCCTCACTGTGTTCCAGTTTTTTTTTTTTTTTTTTTTTTTATAAACGCCAATAGAGATGGCAAATACTTCAGGAAAAAGTAAGGTGTCTTTAAATCGAGAACATATTGGATTATTACTATCCGCTTTAGAACATTCTCTGATTTATGTCTACCTTCTTCCATATTGGATTTCCTTTAACATTTTTAAATGCGTGGTTTTGTGTCTTATACTCTAATTACTGGCGCAATTGCGATCTTGTTTGCTCTTTTCTGGCGCTGAAATTAAGAAATTTAATACTCCTCAAATTGAAACATTTGAAATAGATTTAAATTGAACCACTAGTTCCTGGTTAAATGATTTCTTAGCGAACACCTAACTGCTAAGAAGTTAGCACAAAACTCGAAAAGCTGCAATATACACTACCCAAATGGTATGCGTAATTACTGATTTCTGTTGAATAGAAGTGGTCACCGAATCTTTAGTTTTATGGCATAGATTTTCTTTGTTCTAAACTGCTTTCCTTCCCGAACCACTCCCCGTTCCTTCCAGTGCATTTTTTTTAGTAAACAGTATCCGTATTTCCCAAATAAAAGGTCTTGCACAAGTCCAGTTATGCCCAAATGCTGAAGGGTGCAAGTTAGCCGACTATTCCTGTAAGTTTAGATTTAGTTAAATCCAAAACCCGCCTCGGTAGAAAGATCCGTGGTTCAAATCCCGGCTATGGCATTGAATTTTTCTGTCTCACTCTACCTTTCCATACTTTAGCCTACACATGGCCAGTGTGAAAGAAGAATTAATTTCTATTAATTGACCTAATAGTGGTTAACTATAAAGCGCGGGCCTTAAAGTACTTACTCGTTGTAAGTCGCCATTAAGGTAGTTGTCTCGTGTGCTTATGAGAACTCCTAGTGGTTTACCGGGAAAAGCACGAGTCAGTTGGAGAATTTAATGTCATGTCGGCACGTTGGCCATAGTAGCTCAAGGGTTAGAGCGGCTGGACGGCAACCAGAAGATCCGTGGTTCAAATCCCGGCTATGGCATTGAATTTTTCAGTCTCACTCTACTTTTCCATGCTTTAGCCTACACATGGCAGTGTGAAACAACAATTAATTTCCAATAATTGACCTAATAGGTTAACTATAAAGCCCGGGCCTTAAAGTACTTACACGTTGTAAGTCGCCATTAAGGTAGTTGTCTCATGTGTTTATGAGAACTCCTATGGTTTACCGGGAAAAACACGAGTCAGTTGGAGAATTTAATGTTATGTCGGTACGTTGGCCATAGTAGCTCAAGGGTTAGAGCGGCTGGACGGCAACCAGAAGATCCGTGGTTCAAATTCCGGCTATGGCATTGAATTTTTCAGTCTGACTTTACCTTTCCAAACATTTATGAGATTTCCCACAGGTAATGGTACACAGTTTATAGTAATCTGGGCAATAGGAATTCGAGAATAACATACAAGTACATGAATGTTCAGGGCCGTCAGAGATAATCAAGGTGGTTAGACTCAAATTCCTCCAGGGCTGTTCTATGTGACTCAGGTTTTCTTCAGTTGTCTTAACTGGTAAACGGCGAGATTGTACCCTAAACCTAGGCATTGGACGTATTCTTCCCAAATTGAGTTTCCTAACCATCATTTCGTTTCATGTATAACTAGTGTACACCACCTGTGGTGCCTTATGTCATAGAAACTGGCTTTATACACTGCTAAAAGATGTAAAATAAAACGAGCACGTTTTATTTGTATCTACAAATGCCAAATTTATTCTGTTGTGTCAATGACTTGAATTTAAATGAACTTTTTAATGAACTCCTACAGAATCATGCTGTAAACATATTATTGGCATGAAGTAGAGCTCCTGTGTCGAAGAGAAAGTCAGGACTGGAAACTTGGCCTTCAATGCATCGGCAACAGGCACTTATTTTGGCGACAGGCTTTGAGTTGCATGTTGACCGTGGCAGGACGTAGAACAAATAACCACGCAATAGCAACTAGAAAATAAAAAGAATAAGAGCACCTGTTTCCTTTTCCTACATGCGGAACGTTGTATAGGTGCGCCTATCACAAGACCGTGTCATGCCCCCCCCCCCCCCCCGGCTCCTTCTACGCAATCAGTCTACCGTTATACCGCTTACTGTTCATTGGACTGCGTAATCACATCACCGGCACCTCGCTATTTACTGCTAGTTAAACATGAGCCCATTTTATGCTTATCTCGATGCCCCTTTTAAACATTCATTGCTGTTATACCTACGCCACGTTTTGGTAACCCGGATCGCAAGCTTCTTTCACAGCCAGCCTACAAATTCAAAAATCTAGTGAGCCTATGTTAGATTAATTCATTCACACATTTCGAATGTTAAAATAAAGTAAAGCACCTCAGATGGTTAGTTTATAATGATAAGAAGTGGGACATTTGTAAGCACAATCAAATGATGAAGTATGCAAGCATATAGACATGAAAAATGAAACAAAGAAGCACAGAAATAAGCAAATAAAAATAAAAATTTAACGATAAGCATATTTTACTTTACGTAAGCTTGTTACCGTACACGAGGGTGGTTATCTTGAGATTTTCAAACGCTGCTGCGTTTGTCATTAAAGAATTTTTTATATATTGAAAAGGAACCCTCAAAGTCACACAACGTTACAGGAAAACGTAAAAAGCACCGCAGAACTTGAGTGAATTCCTCTTCGATATATGTTTCTGTTCCAGAAAGCTGTTTAGAAATTTTACACAGTGTTTCGTAACCAGGGTTTTTTGTTAATACCTTACTGAGTTTCTCAAAGGCAGTTTTAGCAATACCGCGAGTCTCTGAAGAGAGGGTACTGAAATTTCATCTATAAAAAAGTGAATATTCCAACGTAATACAAGGTACGTCCAGAAAGTAAGCTCAGTTTGGTAATAAAATTAAATTGTGTACAGATACAGAAAAATTATTTATTGCACAAAATTCTACAACTCTTAAACTACTTTTCCACATAACTGCCGAAATTTTGCAGGCATTTGTCATAGCGAGACCTTCTTCGTAGAAGTTTGCCGCCTGTGTCTTCAACCATTTGGAAACATTTTCTTTCAGCTCTTCCTCATTGTTGAAGTGTTGACCACCAAGGAAAGATTTGAGATGCAAAAACAGATGAAAGTCGCTAGGAGCGAGATCAGGGCTGTACGGAGTGCGGTCAAACACGTCCCAGCCAAATCTCTTTGGGATGTTTTTCGTCGCATTTGCAGTGTGTGGTCGTGCGTTGTCGTGAATAAACACAACACTTTTTGACAGCATTCCCGGGCGCTTATTCTGTATTGTGCAGCGCAATTTCCTAAGTGTCTCGCAATAAACATTTGCTTTCATTGTTTGACCACGGTGTAAGAAATCAATGAGTAAGATGCCTTTCCTGTCCCAGAACAGTTCCCGTAGGGGAAGGGATCCGTCCCTTTCAGCTGCCAAAGTGCGGGCGCTGCGGACCCTTAGCACTCGTGGTACCTCTGACGTTACTAGAGGAACCTCGGGCCGAATAGCCGAGCCCCTCCTTCGGGAGTTGTTCGGATTGGGATGGTCTCGAGGGGGCAGTGTGTTCCCGATACCCGTGGGAGATTGGGTACGTCTTCGGACGGGGTTGAGGGAAGCCATTAAGTTTCCGGGTACTAGCCTGCTTAGCTAGTAGAAGGTGTGCTAGATCACCAGGCGGCCCCACCGAGGTTTTTCGGTAGTCTTCACCTTTGCTGTTGGCGCGCGTAAGTGGCGTATCCACTTTCATCCCGTCTTGAGTCCATAGGACCAGATGGGGGGGGGGCTTGTTAGTCTCTAGGTCTTGCCCTATGGAAAGCCCCACGGAGGACGCCGAGCGCCCTTTGGGACAGCTCGGATACTCCCTGGTCGAAGGAGGCCCGGGTCCAGTTCCTACGGGTTCAGGACTAATGGGAGTAGAACCTCTGGGCTAAACTGTCCCAGAACAGTCCCCGTAGGGGAGGGAATCCGTCCCCTTCAGCTGCCGTGGTGCGGGCGCTGCGGACCCTTAGCACTCGTGGTACCTCTGACGTTACTAGAGGAACCTCGGGCCGAACATCTGAGCCCATCCCTCTGGGAGTTGTTCGGATTGGGTTGGTCTCGAGGGGGCAGTGTGTTCCGGATACCCGTGGGAATCGGGTACGACTTCGGACGGGGTTGAGGGAAGCCATTAATTCTCCCGGGTACTAGCTTACACATCTAGTAGAAGGTGTGCTAGATCACCAGGTGGCCCCAGCGAGGTCATATCGGTAGCCTTCACCTTTGGTAAAGGAAGTGGATACGCGTAAGTGGCGTATCCACTTCCATCCCGTCTTGTGTCCTTGGACCAGATGGGGGGGAGCTTGTTTGTTACCTAGGTCTTGTCCTATGGAAAGCTCCACGGAGGACGCCGAGCGCCCTTAAGGGACCGCTCGGATAACTCCCTGGTTGAAAGAGGCCCGGGTCTTGTTCCTACGGGTTCAAGACTAATGGGAGTAGAACCTTTGGACTCAAACTGTCCCAGAACAGTGTGCACATCAGTTTTCGGGCTAATTTTTCTTTTTAATTTATTTGATACAGTTCTTTTATAAACACACTTTCGGATTCTATTTTGACAAAGTTTCAGAGACATATGCTTCTGCATGTAGTCTCACTACTCGCAAAAGTCAACAGGCATTTGTGGCGCCCTATGATTTGGAATCAAATTTCTATTTGTCGTAAATATGAATTCGAAACAGTTACTGGAAATTTCTTCCGCCGGGAGTCGTAACGGTACCGTATTCCAGATGATAAGCTTACAAAGGCAACAACATTAGTAGCGACTGAGTTCTGTGCAGTGAAGGGTCGGCGAAGGACAGTACTCCGCTTAGTGCATTGACAAGATACTTCTAGTTTTTCGTATCACAGGAACTTCGCTTGTTGGGCATGGCATACATTTAAATTATGCACCATTGTGGTAAGCAATTACATCATTACATCTTAAGACTCACCCAGATTTTTTAGGTGTTCCGTATTTTATGGGTTTTATGGTATTTTAAAATGTAGAACCTTGTAATTTACAGACAACAGGTAGGGTTCGGTTAAATTTAATACCCAATCGCCCGATTTCACCAACAGATGTTAAAATCGACGTTAACAAATGTAACGTAACAATTGTCAAAGTGCTAACACTAATGTTAAATTTCTTGCATTTCACCAAACTGTTTTCTGAAAATTCAAAAAATGGATTTATTTGGAACCTGTTGTTAAAATATCAGACCAAAATTTAAGTTAACTTGTCGCAACAGACTTTTAGGTGACGTATCCAAAAATAAATAAATTTGACATATTTTCGAAACTATGAAAGTGAAATTGACAAAATTTGGGCTGTATCATATTTGCACTAAGTTGCATCTGTGGCTAGCGTTATTAGTTCAGGATTTCAAATTTTCAGTCATGGGTATTCTTAAACCAAGAAGATGTGTGTAATGTGACTGCATGCACGAGGTCTGTTCAATAAAGAATGATCACAATTTTTTTTTTGACAACGTACCTTGACTAATCCTCATAATTCTGACGGTCCTTCTCAAGATAGTCTCCCCTGAATGTGATGCACTTGTCCCAGCGTTTCTGCAAGTCTTCAAAGACATGCTGGAAACCATTTTTTGAGAGATCTTTCAAAATCGCCTCCGCAGCCTTCACCACTGCTTCTGATGATGGATAATGCTTCCCACAAAGGCCTTTCTTCAAGTTAGGGAATAGAAAAGAGTCACTTGGGGCTAAATCCGGACTATAGGGAGGGCGAGGGATGCACTTCACGTTGATTTTTGCAAGATATTCAGCAACAACAATGACAATATGCGGCCACGCATTATCGCGGTGCAGCATCCAGACTGCTTCACGGAAATGTGGTCTTTTGCGCCTGATATGGACTTGCAATGTTTTCAGGACATCCTGTAGTATTGTCCAGTTACTGATGTGTGTGCAGGTACAACATGCTGATAAACCATTCCATGAATATCAAAGAATGATATGACCATAACTTTCCCAGCTGAAGCAACCCCATTTTTGCTTTTTGTGGGTTGGTGATGAAGGAAATTTCTACACTGAGCTTTGCTGTTTGCTCTCAGGATGAAAATGTTGTATCCAAGTTTCATCAGCAGTGATTACTTTGATAGAAACTCCGGATCTTCCTCTAATATCAACTTTAACTGCATGTTACCTCCATTGTAGTGGTAGGCGATACTGAATTTGCCTGGTTCTCACAGACGGGAACCAGGAGTACCAACAGTGAAACTACTACGGCGTGTTTGTTTCACATTAAGCTAACAGAATAAAATAAGATTGAATTTTAATGCGCAAAATTAAATCCGTAAATAATTATGATCATTCTTTATTTAACAGCCCTCGTATATTCCTTTCTAAAGTGTCGTCATTTTTTCCGATGTTAATATGCTGGTATCATCTGCAAATAATAAATATATTATACTGTTATTTTGATTGTTATCAACAGGATCATTTATATATAGGGTCTTTTGCATCTCCAATTTCCTTTTGCTGTATGTATATGCGGCCTTATATCTTCTTTACAGCTCAATCACTTCTTCAGTAACTTCTTCCAAGTACTGCACGCGACTGTAACGGCATAAAAGACCAAGCATATTCATAGAGAAAGCCAAATATATTCGTAACTGTTAATTATACATAAAAAGACATATTGACACTTTGGTTTGAAATATTTATGCAAATACAGAAGACATGAAATCCTGTGCTTAATGATTTACAAGCTGTCCACTTTCTACTACTTTAAGAATCTACGCACACTTGTTTTTACAAGGTAAACAAACAAAAGGAAGGCTCGAAAGAGGAAAGTATCTATCGAAGCGCTAACACAAGTCTGACGGGTATCTGGGTCAAGATCTCTTATGCAGGTGCAACGGCTAAAAAGGATAACGCGGGGAACCAAGAAAGAAAGGATCTATTCTAGAAAAAAAAAGGAGGTCAGATACCTGAGCTGGGAATAAAATAGTAATGGGACAAATTTCTGATGTGTTACACACTCACATGACTTTCTCAAATCCTATAAGAGCTTCTCGCTTTGTGATGCCTTAGTAATAACATCCTCTATACATGGCCAAGAAAGAATAATATATTCCTATTTGAAAATTCAGACCATTAACAACAAATATCTCGTAAACAGTTTGCCTCACAACAAAATCTGACACAAATCGTGCACTTTAAAGAGTTCTAAGTTATTTTTCTATACATTTATCTATCTCTAATAGTTTACCAGTTATGCGAAAACCACCCAGACTCAAGTTTTAAGAGGCTACTCCAAGAAAATAAAAAAAGAAATCAGAAAAAGAATCGGACTGTATTAAAAAGTCCGTATTCTTACACCATAATTGATATTTGATATTTTTGTACAGTATCTATTATATTGACTTTAACATCGAACTTACTCTATTACACATCCTGTACAAATACATGAAATTGTTTACTCGCTGACTCATGTCCCCTGGCCATAAGCCTTTGGTTTTCCTGAGCAGCTTAGTGCCATTTCTTCCTGATCTTCGCATCTTTTACCCTAATCCACTTTTCTCTTAACCTATATAAGAATTCTCCTATACATCTATTTTTCTTTTCACCCATCCACGTAGGCCGCGCCGTGGCTCAGTGGTTAGACCGCTTGGCTCTCACCAAGGCGGCCCGGGTTCGATCCCAGGCGACCGCAAAGTGAGATTTGTGATGAACAACACGGCGCTGGGGCGGATTTTCTCCGGGACCTCCGGTTTCCCCGGCCATCTCATTCCACCGGTGCTCCATCTTCATTTCATGTATCATTAGTGTCACCGCCTGCAGTGCCGTATGTAGTAAAAGCGGGCGTTAAACACTACACTTTTCATTTCACCTATCCCCGTTAACATGCGTAACGTCACTACCTCTTTGCTCACGCTGTCTCATTTCTTATCCTATATTTTTCTCCTGCAATTTGTTAACTCCTGACATTCTACCAGGTAATGAACAGTTCTCTCTTCATCTCCACAGAATTCACATATTCCTACCTCATTACTTCTCAACCCTTTAAGGTATAATATTCCTACTCTCATCCATACTATGCCTTCTCTTCCAGTTTTCTCACATTGATATCAATATTTTCAGTACCCCATTCTGTCTTTAATTGCTTATAAAATTTCAACGATTTGTTTTCTTCTGTACTTTCCCATATCCCCTGTCTACCTATGTCTTGCACTCTAGTTCTCACTTCCTTCCAAAAACCGCTATGATTTGACTCCTCTGTTCTCCATAAATCTCCCATGCCTATCTTCGAAAACACTCTTTCCAATTCCGACCACCAGCTATGCTTTTCTGTTGCTTCATGCACAGATTCAATAATTCCCCTTTCTGCCCTTTAGTACACTCATACCAGAATTTCAGTATTCTCTCTATTATTATTCCCTCCTTTTTGTATTTCCCAACTCTAGTAATGCCACTTCTCTTGGTGCTGATTTTGGCAGCCCTGGTAGTTCTGTACAAAGCAGTCCATACATCTAGTCTAATTGATGTGCCCCATACCTCCGCTGCATACATTGTTCTGGCTTCAACGACCACTTCGTACATTCTTTCTAACCATCTAACTGACATTTCCAGTTTATGTTTACATATTCTTACCCCTGACATTGCCACCCTGCCATTAGCTATCACTTTTCTGGCTTGTACAGCCCATCCTCCACTGCTACACATCCTTACACCTAAATAGTCATACTCTTTATCACTTCTACCTTTTGATCTCTTATAAACCACTCCTCTCCTTTCCTCAGTATCGATCCTCTTTTAAATACCATTTTTTTTATTTTTTTGCTGTTTATTCTTAATCCCCAGTCAGCGCAAAAGCTAAGAATTGCCTCAATAAATTTTTGTAGACCTATTATAGAAATTGCTCCTACAGTTAAATCATCCGCATACAATGAACCAAGAATCTCTTTGTTCATTATTATTGGGCAATGGGCATTGCTTTCCTTTTCCCTTCCTATTATGTCACCTATAAATAAATTGAATAGAATAGGACTCAATTTACAGCCGTCTTAAGCCTAACTTCTGTTCGGCCGTTTACACCATATTATACAGCCCTCCTGAAACAAAGCAGGTGTCCAGCATTCAGATGTTTATCGCTGCTGTATTTAAAATTGTTATTTCCTACGCCATGTCTGTGTACGTCATAAGACCAGAACATTTGCATGGAATTTAAAAGCAGTCAGTTTATCACGGTGCAGGGCTGTCAATCTACTGAAATAAAACACAAGTGAAGAAAAAAAAAACAAGCAGGAAATGACGTAAATCATTTGCGATGCTAAAAAGAAGGAAATCTTGAAGTCTAGTCATTATGCTACAACACGATGACGCGAATTTTGTAATATGTACATTTCTTAGCAATGACTTCTCACTCTACTGTCAACAGGCTAGCGCTGCTACAGCTAATGACGCAAAACTTACTGTAGACCCACGACAAGAAGGCAAGCTAGAGGAATATGTAGCGTAATCACTTTTGCTGTCCGAACGGTGTTTACGCTGGACTTCCCGGTATGACAAGGATGGAAGGTTCGTTTAAAATACATAAGTGTTGTCACACAACTCACCCATACATAATACTTATCGCTGCATTTACTCCAACAAACATTAGATCTGGCAGCATGGGTGCACTCTCACACACTCATTTCCTAGTAAACAGATCCGTTACCGGAGCAGATAAACAGTTCAAGCTCCTCTCCATCTTCAGGCGCCTCTAGCCTTCTTGTCGTGGGCATACAGTGCGTGGTGTCAAACACGTGGTGGGTTGAGCCTACTCCTAATTACTTACAACAGGATAATTCATGTCTGTGATAGAATATGGCGAATTACTATTGCTGCTGGCAGGGAATCAAAACAGTCCCTTGGTCAAATAGTCCACAAATAATACTCTTTGTCTGCTCAAGGAAATGGCGTACGTTACTAAACCTTCCAGACTACCCGAAATGTATATTCGATTAACAGCTGTTTTTGTGACATTTACGTCCTACAACGTTAAGTCATATCGGACGACGAATGAAATGGGTGAAATGATGTTCAAAGGGAGTCCGGGGTCCATAGAGCTTAGAATTACCCGACATCTGTCTTTCAGGATAAGGGAAAACCCCGGAAAGAACCTTATCCAGGTAACTCACCCTGACCGATGATGATGTTTGTGTTTTAAGGGCGCTCAACTAATGTCTTAAGAAAGACAAGTGTGTTAAAAAACTAAATAAAAGTTTAAAACACTAAAATACTACACGCCAAGATAAAAGCACGGGCGTAACGGTGAGGCAAATACTAAAATAGAACTTAAAACCATAAAACCAGCAAAAGGATAAAATGGCTAAAATGCCCAAAGTGTTTGGGCCTAAATTCTAAAACCGACAGCTAAAACAAACGCTAAAACTTTGCCCACCGCCGTCTCGTCATCCGCGAGGATCTCAGCCAAGCTGGCAGGCAGCTGGAGAGACCTGCGGAGACGTGCTAAGCTAAAACAATCTAGAAGCAAGTGACGGACCGTCAGGTCAGCTCCGCACAGCGAGCAAACGGGAGCCGGGGATATATTTAATAAAGCTATGGCTAAAATAACAATGCCCAATGCGCAACCTAGGTAATTTCCTCCCGCCGCGAAAGCCAACAGGAGGTCGCCCAGTTGATCGGAAGCTCCTTCACCGTGCGAAGCCCGTTGCCACGCAGAGCGGACCACTCATCGCGCCAGCACGAGAGCAGCGCCCTACGGACAACAGGCCCAAAGTCTTCCGCTGTAACGTACGGGATGGTACATACGTTGCCTCCTTAGCTGCCGAATCCGCGAGTTCATTTCTGCTCGTCCTGACCGGGCCGCGTCGTGGCTCAGTGGTTAGACCGCTTGGCTCTCACCAAGGTGGCTCGGGTTCAATCACAGGCGACCGCAAAGGGAGATTTGTGATGGACAACAGGGCGCTGGGGCGGGTTTTCTCCGGGACCTCCGGTTTCCCCCGCCATCTCATTCCACCGGTGCTCCATCTTCATCTCATGAACCATCAGTGTCACCGCCTGAGGTGCCGTATGTAGTAAAAGCGGGCGTTAAACACTACACATTTAATTTCACCCTGACCGAGATTCGAACTCGAGACCTCTTGAACGTGAGACAGACGCGCTACCATCTGCGCTACCGAGGCGAGCAATTAGCAGCTGTGTCATAGTATCAATAAGTTTCTTAAGCATTTAAAAATAGGTTTTCAAAATATAATAGAACACATAGATGAGGCTTCTTATTTATAGCTTTTTTTAAATTATTGGGAATCCGTGATAATAAAAAAAGTATACATACTAAATGAACCAAAACAGGAATAAACCGGTTACAAAGAGATCATAATTAATAAAAGAGATTTACAGATAAGGAAAATATGGACTTACAGTCTTACAGTGAAAGAAAAATCTCTAATGAACAAGCATAAAGCTTAACAAATCCTTTAATATAGCAAAGAAAAGAGGATGTAGAGGAAAAACAAGCAGGATTATCTAAGAGAAAGCATTCAGTAAAGGTATGATATGAAGTGCTTAAAAATGTATGCTTCAACAGCATAATGGATAGTTATCACTTAAAGCTTAAGCATTACTAACAAACGTTATGTATTGCGTAATGATGTCTGTGTACTAGATGTCTAATTTACAAGAGTTAAGTGCGGAATGACTTAACAAACAAAGCGTAGCTGTTACAGACATGATCAGTTTCCAGCAAAATAGCATTTACTGATTGGAGCCGTATTACGATGCATGTGAGTTTTCTGTTATGCCGTAACTGAGAGTTAGGTCCAAATTTGTGTTAAACAGCTAGCCGGGAGTTATTCTAAGCATAAACCAAGTGACATAACGGGTAGCGGTTAGGTTAAATATGACCTAAAGCAAAGATGCTAACCCAATATTCATAAAATGTGTAACATAATTAACACGTAATGTTCGCAACTATATGAACTGAAAAATGACTGTCAAACTACCCATAGGAACAAACTACCAAAACCTCATATAAGTTGGTATTCCGAAATATCTCAACGTATTTCCACATTAACCTACACGAGTTTACTAAAAGGTGAAACCGTTCGTCATATAGAGTTTCCATTATTTCTTTGTTTGTAGGGTTTTCTTCTAATTTAAACATTAAGGTTCAATTAATAACCTACATCGAACATTTTGTTATTGTTGTTGTTGTAATTTACGTCATCCAACATTAAATCGTATAGGACGATGAATGAAATTGATGAAATGATGCTCAAATGAGCCCGGAGTCCATAGAGCTTAGAGTTACCTGACATTCGTATTTCAGGATAAGGGAAAACCCCGGAAAAAACCTTACCCAGGTAACTCACCTTGACCGAGATTCGAACTCGGGACCTCTTCAACGTGACGCAGACACGCTACCATCTACGCTACCGAGGCGGGCACATCGAACATGTTAATAGCAAATTTCGTATGATGTTTTTGATAGATACAGTCAACAAGAAAAATTCAATGACACGGCCGGGATTTGAACCACGGATCTCCTCGTTTCCGTTCAGTCGCTCTTACCCGTTGAGCTACCATGGCCAACTTGCCGTCATGACATTACTTTCTCTATCTGACTCGTATATTTCCCCGGTACACCACTAGGGGCTCTCGCATTCGAGATACACAGTTTGTGGCGACTTACTCTCGTAAGTACTCGAGTCTCAGGCTTCATGTAACTCTTATTATTTTAGTTAATTGAACGAAATTATAAATTTCTGTACACTAGCCGCATACAGGCTAAGGTTTTTTATCGATAGAGTCAACATAAAAAATTTAATAGTAAATATATCAAACGAAAATGATTTTGAGAAAAAGGATGCGAAAACTGCAGAGAGATTCATGTTAATTAAAACTTCCTTTTTTTTCACCACACTTTATTTATCATCAGAAGCAATGGCGAAGGCTGCGGCGGCGATTTTGAAAAATCTCTTTAAAAATGGTTTCAGCATGTCTTTGAAGACTGGCAGAAACGCTGGGACAAGTGCATCCCATTCAGGGGAGACTATTTTGAGGACCATCAAGATTATGAGGACGAGTAAGGGAACGTTGTCAAAAAAATTGTGATCATTCTTTATTGATCAGACTTCTTATTTTGAAGATCTAGTGCTGCAAATCACGCAACAAACTGTTGAAAAACTTGTAGTAAATGCATGCCTATACCATGGTGGCGGTATCAGTGGCGTACTTGCCAAAATTTGCACAAAACCATGCGCTTTAAGGTCATAACTGTCTTATCCCGAATTGTTCCCTCAGTATCCCTCTATAACTCCTTTAAGTTGTTCGGTCGAATTCTGAAACATTCTCTATATGCTAAAAAGAATCGGTGCTAAACTGCATCTCTGTGTTACAGTTTCAAAACTGAGAAAACTTACGTAAAAGCGCATAGATCTATGAAACAAAATGCCAAATCCTATTGTAGGTGTACAATTACATAACTGAGGTAGGAAACAGTAACACTAAAGGAAGCATTGTGGCGAATATCCTTTGCGGCTGTACAACTTTTGGAAATGACGAGCTTTCGAGGCCTCAAGGAACCTTCCTCAGTTAGCTAACAACTGGAACTCCTGATGTCGTTGATCTTTCCCATCTTAGCTGCGGTTGTTCTACACGCTTTCTCCATTACTTCTCTTCCCAAGCCTTCTTACATAACCAGCACAGAACTAGATTCTCTAGCATCATCACCTTTCGGATCTATTTGCACAAAGGACATCTAGGAAGCTGACAATCAAGACATTTGAAGAGAGGAAAATTAAATTAAAATGTCTATAACAGCATTAACTTATTAAACATGTGAATGGGAACGAATTCGATTAAGAAAGTATTCCACTGGATTAAAACTCAAAATTGCGATCTCACCATGAATGCCAGAGAATATTTATAATGCACGAGATTTAACGTGGCCCCTGGTTTTTAGAAAGAGAAAGAAATACGTATTCATGATCTCTTTCTAACTCTCCCCTCTTTTATGTCCTGCCAGAGTGGACAGACACGTATGTGCCGGATGATCCTTCTTCGTCCTCCAAATTTGGTTCCTGTTCCTTCTTTTCACTGAGAGAAATTTCAAAATTTTACTCATATTTCCTATCTCAATCATTTCCAAATTAATTATGAACATATCACTAGGTAATTACCACTTAAAAATGAAAAAAAAAAAAATATTAGCTCTATGTAAAAAACTGAAGCTGCTGACAGTGAAGTAAACTAGGTTATTAATAATAACTAAACACTAGTAACACAACTTCACTTATCTTATTTAAATCCTGGGACCGGTTTCAAAGCAAACATCTGCTTTATCCTCAGCCAGTAAGTGGGTGAGTGTCAAGCTGAGTGGCTGAGGATAAAGCAGATGTTTGCTTTGAAACCGGTCCCAGGATTTAAATAAGATAAGTGAAGTTGTGTTACTAGTGTTTAGTTATTATTAATATTAGCTCTAGTTTCTATGATACACAAAAGGTGGAAGTATTACATATTAACGGATTGAGTGAAAAGGATACATTTTAATTACATGCATGCTAACAACAATGAAAGTGCATTTGATTTCTTAACTGGTAATTACATGCTAAGAGTTCTAAATTGCTGGAAAAATACTTCGCAGATAGTCGTGTCTGAAGATAATCCTGTGGTGGCCTATTGACTTCCTCGTCTTTTAGCTTGCCTCTTATGATGGAGTTCCGCAGAATCCCTATACAAAGACCAACAGTAATCCGCAAGCATTACTTCATTCCAACGGCCCTGATATCTTTGTTCCATAACAGAAATGTCCTGATGGAATCTCTCCCCATGTTCATCACTAACTGCTCCACAACTAGGAACCGCTTGGCTCTCACCGAGGCGGCCCGGGTTCGATCCCAGGCGACCGCAAAGTGAGATTTGTGCTGGACAACACGGCGTTGGGGCGGGTTTTCTCCGGGACCTCTGGTTTCCCCCGCCATCTCATTCCACCGGTGCTCCATCTTCATCACATGCATCATCAGTGTCACCGCCTGCGGTGCCGTATGTAGTAAAGGCGGGCGTTAAACACTACACATTTCACATTTCATTTTCTACAACTAGGAGGGAAAAAGTCTAGGTGGGAGTGGAGAAAATGGATCTTAAGGGACATGTTGCATCCAAGGTTACGGTAATTTTGCAGGAGCACTGTCACCAAATGCTTGTAGTTGTCATCTCTTTTGTTGCCCAAAAATCCATGAACAATATCCTTTAAGGGTTCCCAAGCTTCCTTTTCTTTCCCCTCCAAAATTTGGTCAAATGCAGGATTCTTTACAAGTTATCTTATTTGTGGTCCGTAAAAATGCCTTCCATAACTTTTGCATCACTTAATTTCCAAAATTTCTCTCTGATTGTGTTTTGTTATTTGACAGATGTGCCCACTCCAAAAAAAAAATCCCTCAAATTTAAAAGCTTCGCTCTATAAAATGAAATGTCACTTTATCTTCAAAACAAGAGTTAATCTATCATTTTATGGTGATTTTTGAATTCAGCAGATGGAAATACATGTAAATTGACTATTGTTAAGCCCCAAATATTTTCATTGTTGCCCAGTGTTATAGGATTCAGAAGAGAAACGCGAAAATCAAGCAGAGTATTGAAGATTTATTATGTAGAGGACCGGTGAAACGAATTAACGTAAGAAACGCACAAAAAGATAGATTCTAAGAAAACATGTCTTGAAGCTTTCTGTTCCTTGGCAGTGGAATGAATATGTCTTCTCGGGCTATCAGCCAAGTGAACTTCGGAGAAAAGTCCAAGATGAGAGCGACGTTACTTCTCGAAAACTTGGCTCTTTCTACAAAGTTCCTTGGATAATAGCTCGGCAATACCTCAAACATTCCCATATTCTCCGTGCACCTACAAGACATTTTCTCCAACAGAAACTACTTTAGATGCTATTGTTGAGGAAAGCAAGCAGTCATTTGTGACGAAACCAAACTTGCACATATCTTTGATACCACTAAGTTTACGACGAAAATTACTTCCTGCATGAGAAACTCAAACAACGGGTTGCAACACGGTTTATGTATCTACTTACCACTTCAGCCAAGTTTCCCCTGATTCTCGTGTTGTACGTCCTTTGCTGGGTAGCCGCACAGCACAAATTACATAATGTTTATTACACTTTTAGGATTAGAAATGTTAGTGCAAATGGATGATCTGTATTATGCTTGATTACAATTTTCTGTTCAAGTTCTATATAATTTGTTTTTCGTGTTATTAAAGATTAGAGGATTATTTAAAAAAACACCATATTTTAATATAACATTTTATAAATATAATGCACTTATATCATTTTTCTAATTGCCACCGGAAAAGTAGCAAATATAGATAGCTATTCAAACAGGAATGATCACGGCTATTTTTGTATATTTAAGAGGCAATGATATCAATGAAACTGATTTTATTCAGATTAAATAATTAAAGGGAACATATTACGTTATAAATTCATTCATTTTTTTGAGCATGGCAAACATCTAATTGTGCAGCTGCCGAGCCCGCCTCGGTAGCGTAGATGGTAGCTTGTCTGCCTCAAGTTCAAGAGGTCCCGAATGAGGTCCGGTCAGGGCGAGTTACCTGGATACGTTTTTCCGGGGTTTCCCTTATCTCTGATAGACGAATATCGGCTAACTAAACTCTATGGACCCTGGGCTCATTTGAGTGTCCTTTCACCCATCTCATTCATCGTCCTAACGTTGGAGTACGTAACTTAAAAAAAATCTACAGCTGCCGATTACAGCTCAGTATTTGTATATTTGTATACTCTATAGCTTTGTATATAAAAAAGCTTTCCATATATAAATATTTCTTGGTTACTGGAGTAAAATACACTAATTTCATTGTGCCTATAGTTACTTACTTTCATAGTTCTTGCCCTTCCAAAGCTCAAGCAACTATTATGGGCAATGGGGACAATTGTCGAAGGTTTTGCCTTGCAAATTTTCTTATTTTTGTTATTACCAGCTATTTCTTAATATTATTTTCTAATGTGATGCTATCCTTAGTACTGCAATTAAGATTTCGCGCTCTGATGCAATAAGACATTGCTGACAACATGCTTGAGGAAATTTATAGTATCGGTATTCCTTTTGTAACGTCAACAGATGCATTTTTCATATAGATAATAATAAAATATTGGTTACTTAAAATAATAAAGCTTATCTAAAATAAGCTACTGCTTTATTATGTCTTCTAAATGTCGCCGTGTGAACGGTCTTCATGAGAGTGAGTGAGTGAGTGAGTGAGTGAGTGGGTGAGTGAGTGTGTGGTGTTTTAGGGCCCGTCGACAACAAGGTCATTTGGGCCCGAAGTTAACTCTAAGAACTAAAAGCTACACAAACTAAGTTAAAAGTAAGATAAAATAAACACTCAACTATTAAAAGTACATAAAAAACTCATCCCAGTACTAATAATTTAAAATCTCTAAAATTAATAAATATAAAATACAGGTCAGACTTGTTTATTAAAACCGATTTCAGAAACAAACCGCAGTGCCTTAACCACGGCCCCTGGGTCGTCCCCTAAAACACCGAGCAAGTTAGTCCCCAAGCCCAAAGACTGGCGAACGCGGGCGTACTGCGGGCAATCGAGCAAGACATGCCGCACAGTGAGGCGTACTGCACACGGAGCACACACAGGGTCTTCATGAGATCTATGATCTTCAGGAGTGATCTCGTTCCACTAGGTGGAGGAGCCTGCGAGCGGAATCCGTTGATGTGAGGAATGAAAGGACCTACAGCTTTTACCGTGGACTCCAAACCACATTGGGTGTTGGGTATATTTCATATGGGATGCTCAGAGCTGAAAGCTTGGATAGGACTGATTTAAAATGACACCCCTGAATGCGGTAGTTACGCTAACCCCCGAGCCTTATATAAGTCTCAACAAACTGACAGGATTTATCTTAGAAGTTATGCTTAAGTAAGTTCGAGGGTTATTCGTAAAGTAAGGTCCGTTATTTTTTATAAATTAAACCATACTAGATATTTACAAAACTTTTTATTGCATTCCTTACATATTTCTCTATTTTTCCACATAGTTGCCATATTTGTTTAAACATTTGTCATAACGTTCTGCAAGCTTGAGTATACCGACGTCATACACGTCTGCCGCCTGTGAGGATAACCAGTCTTCAACTGCTTCTTTCACCTCGTCATTCGTGAGGAAGTACTTGCCACCGAGAAGCTCCTTTAGGTAGCGGAACAAGTCAAAATCGCTCGGCGCCAGGTCTGGACTATGCGGTGGGTGGTCAATCTGTTCCCATCCAAAAGAGCTGATGAGATCTTGGGTTCGCCTGGCTGAATGTGGCCTGGCATTGTCATGCAGCAGCAACACTCCAGACGTCAGAAGGCTACGTCGCTTATTCTGTATTGCACGTCGGAGGTTAATCAGAGTGGCGAAGTAAGCGTCTGCATTGATGGTTGTCCCTCGTTCCATAAACTCGACTAGCAACACTCCATATCTATCCCAAAATACGGCTGCCATCACTTTCCGTGTTGAGATTGCTTGGCTTTGACCTTTGACGTTTTGACACAGGAGTCATGTGAGGAATCCACGTCTCGTCCCAAGTGACAATGTGTTACAATAGTTGATCTCCTTCCTCATGATATCGGCTCCAAATGTTCAGTGCACAAGTCATTCATGTCATTTTGTGTTTCTCAGCAAGCAGCCTTGGAACCCAACGTGAACACAATTTGCGAAATTGCTAATTATCAGAGACAATTTTGTACAGAGTTGTTCTACCCACATGCTAAAGTGGAAATTGTGGATCACCGGTTTCCGCGGATCTTTTCATCCACGGCATTGTCCAAATCTTCTGTGATCACTGATGGCCGGTCTGATCGCGGTTCATTAAGGAAATTGTTGCATCCGCCTTTGAAAGCTCGAACCCACTTACGCACTTTACTGTCACTCAACGCTTAGGTGCCGTACACTTTACTGATCTATCGATGAATGTCCGTTGCTGAAATGTTCCTTGCCGTCAAAAACAGAAACACAGACCGTATTTCACAGTCGGCACGCCGCTCGATTGTTTGAAACATTCTTCAACTGTCACTGTAACAGCACACTGCAGCACTGCCAATGCGAATGGTATCGTTTACGCGCAAGGCATGCCGGGAGTTGGTCCGTATGCGCGTTTCAGTGTTCACGCAAAATTCGTTGAGCTACGGTGAATCGGACTTTACGAATAACCCTCATAGAAAAATGCATATAATAATAGCAATTATTATAATATAATAATAGCAATTCGTGGTGTTCTTTGTGCGCGATGCTTGCTTAATCCACGTTTTTGTCACCATGCTGAGTAAACAAAATACAGTACAAGTTATTTATCATTTTCTGCTCCCATGACTGGCAAACTGTGACAATCCACTCGCAAACTGAGCAGCTAATTACACTTTTGTGTTTTTTGCTGTTGCATGTAATCAGTGCGTTACATTTGTATGTCCCTCAGCTCATTCTTAAGAACCGCTTTCCAGTTTATAGTTTCTTTCCTCTTAAAATGTTATCTCCCCACCCATATTTATCAAGGTCTTGGTGTCTGTAAGTGAAGTTTACTGGGCTTTCCCTTTACTGTCAGATACGTACACCTGACTTCGTGGTGTTGAGTAAGCGTGTTTGACAACCGACTTAAAGGACCAAAGTTTGACTTTCGATAAATTGCTTTGGATTTCCTTTAGCCTAAGTAGACAAATCTCAGATAGTATGGTTAGGAAAAATTGGTGCACATTATATCTAGATAAAGAACGTTGCCTCTATCGGTCATCGGCTTCCTTTAAGGAACTTCAGAGGCCTCGGAAATTATGGAGAGGCTTTAAAGGTGTCAAATTCGTTCAATCTGGAATCGCCCACGCCTTCACACGCCGCCTGCCGGATCTGGTCACCTCTCTCTCATCCCTCCCTCTCTCCTACCCAAGAGTCGCGTTCAAAGCACAGACGGCCAAACTGACACCGGTTGCGTGGTCCATCTCTGATATATAAAGGAAACTCACAAGCTTAGCTTTAAGAACTATGTTTACAATGACTAGTTATATTAATACAGTAAAACCTCTCTAAAACGGAACGCGTTCGTTCTAGCCTATAGAGGGTAGTATCTGAATACAAAGAAATTGCGAAATAGTCGCACAGGTTTACAGTGAAGGAATAATATAGAATGAAGTGTAAATAGAAATAGGCTGATATGGATTATGTACTATATTTTCAACTTCCATAAAATAATTGTAGTTTAATGCCTAGTTTCTCTGTCGGTTTTCAATTTTCTCTTTCCAATCTGCAACTCTCTGCATATTATCATTTGCTTCACCACCCACAACATTCAAAACAATGCCCGCCTCAGTAGCGTGGTGGTGGCACATCTGTCTCACGCTCAAGAGGTCCCGAGTTCGAATCTCGGTCAGGGTGAGTTACCTGAATAAGGTTTTTCCGGAGTTTTCCCTTATCCTGAAAGACGAGTGTAGGATAACTCTAAGCTCTATGAACTCCGGACTCATTTGAGCACCATTTTATCCGTTTCATTCATCGGTCGATATGACTAACGTTGGAGGACGTAAACTACACAAAGAATCCTTTAACAAATGGGTAGGAGATATCCCACAGTGAATATAAGAAATGGTTGACATGATGCTGCTGTATGACGCAATAAATATACCACCGATAATGGCTATCTTTTTTATTTTTCACGTTAGCAAAATCGCACCAAACGTCACCTACACTGACAACGCGGAACTAACCTAGTCCGTCGAACTTAGCGACTTTTTCCTCAAGCAAATATCGAGCTACCATAAAATTTAGAATAGATTACTGAACAACATCGATTTAAGGTACTCTTGTGGGTATCTTAATATTTCTACACACGTGAACTAAATTCACACATTTTTCTTTCTTTCTGAATAATCGTTATCGACACTAAACATAAGGCAGGGAAAACGGAATAAATTATTTTTGACCTCAGGCCCACAGCACTCTTTATTTTTCGTGAAAATGTCAATTTAATTCAATTGAGCGTCACATTTTTGTTATACACGGTGTTCATTTTTATCTGTGATTTTACCGCGCAAAATTTGACGTCATCAATAGCATCGCTGATGGAGCGAGTTTAAATAAGATTCCTCTAGCGGCTTGCGATCGTAATTGATGTGCTCGTAGCCACTTTGAGGCCTCCCTCTACCGGCAGGTAAATATACTATTTGAGAGGTGGGTCTGCCCGAGTAATATAAATGTGCATAATTTCGCCTGGTGCGTAGATACGATAACTGTTTTCAAAAAAATATATATATTGCAATGCAGTGCACTGCAAAGCTAATTATGCAGCCATTAAAGTATACTGTGAAGAATATACGGAATAATTCAATGAACACTTATTTCACAATGAACATCTGTTTTTCTGTTATAGTAGACCTATGTGCATATATTAAACCTATCACATAAAATAGAAATACTTCAATTTGATCTCAATTCTTTTCTATCATCCACTTTCCTCACAATGTAACTTCATTACAAACCAGAAAATTAGCAGAACACTTTCTAGGAACGAAAAATAAATTAGTGTTACAATATTACTAAGCTTTTATCCAAGTCTAAACAAGAAAATATCTCTAGTACATAGTCTTATGTGTCCATTTCCTTACATTTCCTTTCTCTGTTCCCCTTAAACACTGTCTGTATTGCGAGAAGGTATGCTTGAGGCCTTTCTGTCATAACATTATTTATTGCTTCTAGATTGGGTCCAGTCACTTTATAGCGTCCAGTGTCTCTCTTTTTGCGAGTAACTGATCCTGTATCTTGGAAATGTTTGATGCACCTATTGGCTTTAAAAGACATAAGAATACCAACATTAATAGACATTTTAATTAAGCGTGAGAATGACATATATCGTATACTGATAAAACGTAAAACGTTTATGTTACAAACAAACGTATGTCAATTTGACGGTACCTAGACACTTTTGACAACATTATGCTCCGAGGGACTTGTCTGAATGCTGGATAGCGTTGCATAAACTCCTCTATGCAGTGGTTTAAATTATATTTATATGTTGCACCAATTTTAATGCCGGTACAAATGTAGCATTCAACCATGAAGACGCAGTGCTCTGTGTTTATATCCAGGGGAGGTTAGTTGTATTAGTTACGAGCTCAACCACACTCAAGAGCGCTGTAATTTGTTTACTGTTGCGCAAAAAATACCGCTTCTTCTCCGTAAAGGGCACTATGATTTCAAGATAGACTCACCAGACAACTATGACGTCATTCTTGCTCAATCGGAGGGCGGGAAATAACGAATAAAAATGAACACCGTGTATAAGTATAGATCAGAAGCAGGTCTTCCCATATGCTTCAGTTTTATCTTGTCTACTAATGAGCTAACTAATTAAAAAACTTTATTAGTACTGGTTAAATAAGTCAAATATTTTAAGTACTCATACACTCAAAAATGTTTAATATTCACAGCAGAAGCAAATTTTTTCTTAATCGTCTTCTGCATAATGCTGGTAATATTATGAAACAAAAAATTAATTTAATTTTAAGTATGAATATGGAGAACTGACGAATATGATGTAAAATACAGTTTATTACATTTTCTTTGCACATTGTTACATTTATTGATAAGTGGCTTATCTGTCATTTCTCGGTCTAGACCATTAATCTTTGCGGGAACACCATTGGTACTACTAACTGGCATGTGCTGCCAACGATAGGCGTGCCAGCAAGTAACGGACTTCTCCTATGCCTTCGCCACACCATTCAGTGCCAAAGTCATGAGTCAGAGGAAAGAGACAACTAACTTCGTGCCAGATTCATATGGCACGAATCCATAGAATAGTAACATAGTAGAGTCCAAGCTGAGAATTTATAACTTCTGTAGTTTCTGTTCATATGCAATGTATTTCAGTGCGTCTTTAAAACAGTAAGCACAATTGCATTAGGAGCATACAAATAATTTAAAGCCCGCCTCGGTAGGCTAGATGGCGCGTCTGCCTCACGTTCAAGAGTTCCCAAGTTCTCGGTCAGGGTGAGTTACCTGTATGAGCGTTTTTCGGGGATTTTTCCTTATCCTGAAAGACGAATGTCGGGTAACTCTAAACTCTATAGACGCTGGACTCATTTGAGCCTCATTTCATCCATTTCATTCATCGTCCGATATGACAACGCTGGAGGACGTGAATTAAAAGAAGGAAAAAATAATTTAAAATCGTATTTCCAATCCCTTTTAAGGCAGTGCCATGACACAGAGGTACTATACCTGGAGCCGCCGCTGCTGTTGTCTAATAGCGGGCATATTAACGTCAGCAAAGGCTTACAATATAATGCAATGTGGTTCACAAGCTTTGCTTGATATAGTGGAATGGTCATTGGTTGGGCAACTGTAGACCACAGCAGTGAGTTGTTCAAATCTACTGGAGGAATGCAGTAATGCAATTACTATATACTACGCAATACACTACAAATGTTTCTCTTGTGTTGCAGGTTCACTACGGTGCTAAGATGCTGACGCGGCATCTGGTGGTGGCACTAGCCGTTGCGTTAGGGTGTTCAACTATCGTTTCATCTCAGGTAAGTCAATGTGTTTGTTATTCATGCTGTACCACGCAAAAATACTGATGCAAGTATCCAGCTTGGGAGAAACCGTTTTTAATTCGGTATGAGTAAGTTCTTGGGAGTGGCAAACCTGTATTCTATTGTATAAGGGATGACTCATTCGTCAAATGTTTTTCTTGCCATTTATTCACATATACCTTCTGTTCTAACGCAAGATACGGACGTGCTGGTCCGGTAGAGCACCTGCCTGCCGTGCGAGAGGTCCCAGGTTTGATCCCCGGCTTGTGATTTTTCTCCACCCAAAGTGATTCCCCATCTTCCCCGCAGTCTGGAAGTATGAATGAGAGTGCGCATGTGTGTGTGTGTGTGTGTGTGTGTGTGTGTGTGAGTGAGTGAGTGTGTGTGTGTGTGTGTGTGTGTGTGTGTGTGTGTGTGTGTGTGTGTGTGTGTGTGTGTGTGTTGTGTGATCGAATGATTAAAAGTCCAAAATACCAACAACTCCACGTCTACGAGTTAGCACCAATAGGCGATATGAGCACTGCAGTTAAAGGCGGGCTATAAATGGTGGGGGGAGATACATACGTTCACGTATAACAGAGTACTTCGAATTAAAAAGGAAACAAACAAAATTAGGAATTATCCTTTTTTCTACAAATGGAATTATAAGTTTGTTTTAACAGGGCGACTAAACCAGGGGGTGGCTAACTTATTTTGAGCGTCAGCCAGTAAATGGATAGATATCCAAGGCCCATCTAACTAAATGCATATTAATCAGTTTTATAGGTGAACCAAAGCATTATATACGTATCAGTAAAGCATTTATGTATGTGTAACTGTCTGCCGATATTTAAAAATACTTTTTTTTTTAAATAATGCTAAATAATTGGTAATGGATTGAGGTTTCTATGGGGGTAGTCGTCGATAGTGACAAAAGTATTTGGAAAATAATGCTAGCTGATTTCCCCCACTCTATCCTATGCAAGGATTTTGCATAGTTAATGCTGTTAGCGCTTTTGAAGCTTGAATTGGAAATTAATATAATGAAAGCTTGGCTGCTGAAAGTAGATCCATTTCTAACTGTGAGGATTTTTTTTTAATTTACGTCCTGCAACGTTGTCATATCGGACGTTCAATGAAATGGGTGAAATGATGCTCGGATGAGTCCGGGGTCCATGGAGCTCAGAGTTACCCGACATTCGTCTTTCAAGATAAGGGAAAACCCTGGAAAAAACCTTATCCAAGTAACTCACCCTGACCAAGATTCGAACTCGGGACCTCTTGAACGTGAGACAGACACGCTACCATCTGCGCTACCGAAGAGGGCAATGTGAGGTGGCCGTCACTCTTCTAAGCAAAGCAAATATTTATTAACAAAAGATTTGACTAACCTACCAGTGAGTTTATGTTTTGTAGTAATGAAATAAAACTTAACTTTGGATGTTACGTATAATTGCTTCATTACATATTTACTTACATATTTCAACAATCTTGGTTACATATTTATGCACATATTTTTTAATTTCATTTTACATAAAATCCGGGCCCTAGTTATTAGTAAAGCTGTACAAATTCTACTTTTTACTAAGAACAATAAAACAAGAGTTAAGTGGGAATGACATTAGAACCTTAGGTACACTTTGCATGTGCAGAAAATCCAATGACGTATGGCATAATATTCTGAGGAGGGAGTAGAAAGCTACTTAGTTTTTAAAATTTTAAAAAAAGAAAAATGTATAAGACATATCATGTCAGCAAGTAAATATGAGTTATAGAAACTTTTTTAAGGAACTAAACAAATCTTAACTTTACCATGCCTGCACATATACTGTTTATTATGATATACAAAACAAAATTATGGAAACATCACTACAAAAAAAAGACAGCTAAATACACATTCATGACATCAGAAACAAATCAAGCTTAAGAACAATGCTCCCAGAACTACACCTTGTTCCAAGAGGGCTAGATATATTGCAGCTGCCCTGTGAGATTCAATAACGTAATACCCATGCAAAGTTTCAAGATGTGTGAAACAAAAGTTAGTGAGAGATAGCTTTTATAGTGTGATCGAGTTTATGGATGGACTGTGATAGTCACTTCTCCCAGCCTCTACCTAAAAGAAATATTAATTCATGTTTAGTTATTTGGGCAACTTAACAATGAATACATACTGATGTAAATGCATATAACAGCAAGGAAAAAAAAAACTTCATATAAAGGCTTATAGAACTTAATTTTTTCAAAAATCATTTAACATAAATATCTAACCCACTATATGAATATTTAAAGACATCGAAGTTTAAAAAAGAAATTCACAAATTCCTAAACCTCAACCAGTTCTATTCAGTGGAAGAATCTGTGCCCTAATAATAACAATAAGAAGACATTAGTGGATTCTACAAACTTAACATAAATATTAAAATATAATTAATTTTTATTTTTTATTTTATTAAATGACTGTAATGAAGTTATGAGTTAATGATAGTTTTGAGTAGCACTAAATATAACTATAAGATTACAATGCTTATTAAAATGCACAAAAAATTCACAACTGCAAAATTAGTGCACATACTGCACAGAGGAAGCGAAGCAGTGTGGTGACTCCAAACCCCTTGTATCATATTCCTTTGATACAGGATACTCTGTAATTATGTGCAGTATCAAGGTCAGACATGTGATACCTGATTTACTAAATAAGTCGTAGTAACACTGAAGGACTTATTTTCACTTCCTTTATTTCATTCTTTCTCTTACCTATTGCACTTCTTTCAAATTACAGATATACTTCTCGATAGTGCTGTAATTGTATTCTTTTTTGCCATATTGTTAACCGAAATCTCGCCTATACAACTTCATAGTTTTATCCATATAACGTTCCAAATGCTATTCATACCACACATCCAATACGTGCGCCATAAGGTAAATAAACCTTTCCAATTACTTATTCTGAATAAACATATTTGTGAAAGAAGAACCGGTTTCATTCGAGGAGAAAAACCAAATAGCATTAGCTGTGTTGTTAATATTTCTTACTATCAGATTCTGATTCTTTCACAGGAATAACGTACGTTTAATTGGAACTGCCCAGTTACGTACGCTCTGCAACTCTTTTAATTCACAAAGGGATACCTGCTTACTGTCCACCCAACACAAGAAGGCAAGGCAGAGGAATGTGTAACGTAATCATTTTTGCTCTCCGCATGATGTTTATGCTCGCCTTCCGGATACCACGTAAACTACACAGTTTGTCACACAACTCACACACGCATGTTTATCACTGCAGTCACTGAAACGAGCAATAGATCAGGTGACCCTCATACACTAATTTTGTAGTAAATACCTTCACTATCAGAGAAGATAAGCAGTTCAAGTCCCTCTCCCTCTTCAGGACCCGTTTGCCTTCTTGTGGTGGGCAGACAGTACGTGGGCTACCTGGTATAGTAACACTTCAGTTGCAGTGGGTTAATTAAATATTCTAGATGCATTTCTTATTTAATAACAAATCTTACATCATGTGCATATGTGCGACTCGAACTACCAAAAAGAAATACGTTGTTTATCAAAGCAGCTTACCTCACGTGTTGATTCCTAGGCTCAGACATTAAAATAATGTCAGTTATTTCTTGAAAAATGTAAACCCTGCTCAAAACCTCTCAACTCTTCACAGCTGAATAGATCCGCTGACTAGTTTCAATAAGTGGTAATAGGGGTGAAACTAGTGCCTCAAATAACTTTTACAGGAACAAACGCGTGTCCAAAATGTAAGCAAAAAATGACATTAGCACAAAGTGTACCCTTTCCTTTTTCAGTGTCATTAAATATTTTATAAAACATAAGGGGTTGTTTATAGTGCATTTAGACAAAAAGTTTTTGCTGTGCACTGATCTTTAGTCTGATGTGAACATATGCGTCCTTTTTTTAAAGCAGAAGTTGAGCAAACTTTTCTTGATATTCTCCTTTGTTATTAAATATTCAAAGGAATGAACGTTTGTTCAGTACTCTTCATGTTTGCTTGATAAGTAGTTGGAAAGCTCTCAAAAATATTGTGACTTTGTGGGTTCGTAGAACTAAAAGTCCAATTTGTAGAAATTAAAAATGCTCTTTATTTCCGTAGAAACACACTTTGGTCAACCCTTACAGTAGCAGAATTACGTAACATACACAATTACATTATTCCAAGGCTGCCGTCCAGAAACAAAATGGCTCACTTTCAAAACACAGTTGCAGGCACACGATTCAGTTCCGATTACCACTCTGTCTCTCACTGGCCCGCCTCGGTAGCGTTGATGGTAGCGTGTCTGCCTCATGTTCAAGAGGTCCCGAGTTCGAATCTCGATCAGGGTGAGTCACCTGGATAAGGTTTATCCCGGGGTTTTCCCTTATCCTTCAAGACGAATGTCGGGTAACTCTAAGCTCCAAGGACCCTGGACTCATTAGAGCATCATTTCACGCAATTCATTCACCGTCCGATATGACTTAACGTTGGAGGACGTAAATTACAAAAAAAAAAAAAAGGTCGCTCACTGGCGATTGCAGCTCCTTTTTATAGTTCACTTGTATTTCTAGTTGTTTATAGAATGTTCTCTATTCACTGTTCCAGAAATTACCAGACGAAACACGGACCTTTCAGTCATCTAACTTTATCTGTTTCGGCAAGCCTTTTATCTCCGCGTTGCACTGTCTGTCCCTTATTTTCGTACTGTACTTTCTGTCTCTTTGTGCACTTTGGCCGCAACAATACTCGCGACGGTATTTTATATGTGCTTTATATCCATATTATTTGTTAAAAGATATACAAACAATCTTATTATTCCGCATGCATAACACTTTGCATAGAAAACGTGATTTTTGCAAAACCTGTAACATTTAAATTACGAGGGCTGTTCAATAAAGAATGATCACATTTTGACAATGTACCTTTACTCATCCTCATAATTTTGATGGTCATTCACAAAATAGTATCCCTTGAATGTGATGCACTTGTCCCAGCGTTTCTGCCAGTCTTCAAAGACATGCTGGAAACCATTTTTGAGAGATCCTTCAAAATCTCTTCCGCAGCCTTCAGCACTGCTTCTGATGATGGATAATGCCTCCCACGAAGCCGTTTCTTCAAGTTAGGGAATAGAAAAAGGTCACATGGGACTAATTCCAGTATATATGGAGGGTGAGGTAGGCACTTCACGCAACAACATTGGCAATATGCAGCCGCGCATTATCGTGGTGCAGCCTCCAGCCTGCTTCACGGAAATGTGATCGCTTGCGCCTGATATGGACTTGCAATGTTTTCAGGATATACCTGTAGTATTGTCCAGTTACTGATGTGTGTGCAAGTACAACATGCTGATAAACCATTCCAGGAATATCAAAGAATGAGATAACCATAACTTTCCCAGCAGAAGTAACCACTTTTGCTTTTTGGGGGTTGTTGATGAAGGAGATTTCCACACTGAGCTTTACTATTTGCTCTCAGGATCAGAATTATTTGGCTAAGTTTCATCAGCAGTGATTACGTTTTAAAGAAACTCCGGATCTTCCTCTAACATCAACTTTAACTGCATGTTACCTCCATTGCAGCGGTAGGCGATACTGAACATGTCTGAACTTGCCTGGTTCTCACAGGCGGGAACCAGGAGTACCAACAATGAAACCACTATGGCCTGTTTGTTTCACATTAAGCTAAATATAATAAGATTGAATTTTAGTGCGAAAAATTATGACAGTAAAAAAATTATGACCATTTTTTATTGAACAGCCCTCGTACTTTTAAGATTACCTAACAACTAATCTTTTACCTCCAAAGTGTAGTGGAAAAGTGAAGGCTAAAAGTGGTCCTGATTAATGTAGCCATATTTCCTAACCCATGATCAGCTATATTGATGAAAACATTTCGCCATCTGCCCCTTCATCACATTTTTTTCATCCGTTTTACCCTCATTTTATATTATTTCCTTCCTCACTTTCATCTGTCTACTCTTTCAGATCGAGAACTTGTAGGCACGCGTTTGTAATTCCTGGAGGTCTAAATCGTCTATACGATGAGAACAATCAGAGAAAGAAAGAAAAGATAAAAAGGAAAGAAAGTTTCAGACAACCCCCACATCGACGATAAGATTATTGTTATGGAAGACCTTCCTCATGTACTTCCTCTTCCGTATAAGTCCTACATCCGGCTCATGGTTCATATCCCAATGGGCGATACCGAAATATGGCTTTGGAAATCTGAACTCTTTCATTCCAAGTGATTTATCCACTTTCTTTGGCATTCTTGTATGTACTTGAAGACTGGTTCCTTCACATAATTCTTTTTGGGTTATCCTGAACCTCATTTCACTAGCAGCTATTTCTGTTCTGCCACTCTGATATACCAAAGTGTATGTCTTTCTATTGCTTTGTGTAAACCATAATCTGCTGCAATCTTGGCTTCATTATTGTGTTTATCTCAATGGTATTATTATAATTCATAATTCTCTTAGAGATGCCTACTGGATCCATATATTTAACGTTATGCATTCTGCATTAATTTTAACATACATTTTATTCCAATTCTGTTGAAATTATGCACTGAAATTATAATTCATCCTATGAGGGTGTAATTAATGCTATATGATCTATTTCATGTTATTATTTAATTGTACATAAAATAAAATAAAAATCAGCATACTATACCCCGACAACTGATTTCTTAGTCCGGGGTCAATACTCAGACTTTTATTTACTTGATGGATAGAGTCAACATGAAAAATCCAATGCCATGGCCGGGATTTGAACCACGGATCTACTGGTTTCCGTCCAGTCGCTCTTAACCTTTGAGCTACCATGGCCAACGTGCCTTCCTGACATCCATCAAATATCTATCCATCAAATATCCATCAAATATCTTAGCCTATATACGGCTAGTGTGGAGAAATGATTAATTTCCATCAATTAACTAAAAAAATTTTATTTATTTATTTATTTATTTATTTATTTATTTATTTATTTATTTATTTATTTATTTATTTATTTATTTATTTATTTATTTATTTATTTATTTATTTATTTATTTATTTATTTATTTATTTATTTATTTATTTATTTATTTATTTATATTTATTTATTTATTTATTTATTTGTTTGTTTGTTTGTTTGTTTGTTTGTTTGTTTGTTTGTTTATTTATTTATTTATTTATTTATTTATTTATTTATTTATTTATTTATTTATTTATTTATTTATTTATTTATTTATTTATTTATTTATTTATTTATTTATTTATTTATTTATTTATTTATTTATTTATTTATTTATTTATTTATTTATTTATTTATTTATTTATTTATTTATTTATTTATTTATTTATTTATTTATTTATTTATTTATTTATTTATTTATTTATTTATTTATTTATTTATTTATTTACTTATTTACTTCTTTCTTTATTTATTTATTTACCTACCTACCCACCTACCCATCTACCTACCTACCTACCTACCTACCTACCTATTTATTTACTTATTTATTATTTATTTATTTATTTATCTTTTATTTTATTTATTTGTCTATCTATTTATTTATTATGACACCGAAATACATGCAAAACGTACATCATTTACAGATTATAAATAAAAATAAAACCTTTACAAACATTTTAAAATGTTCTCTTATCAAACATAAAAACACACACCACATTTCTAAAAGTAAACAAACATAAAAAGAAATTAAATTTGAAAAATATAATTAAAATTTAAATTTGCCCTTCTAAATCGATTGTCTCATCAATTGATACTTAAATTTCTTTCCCATTCACACATTCACGTATTCGGTTTAACGTGTCTTCATAATATTTTTATAGCTAACTTTTACGGAAAGTTGTTTCATCTGGAATTGTATGACCAGTGTGATGTTCAAAAATCTCGTAATTTGGAATTACTTAATTTTCCTAGCGGAATTTTCCTAACAGGCACTTCACATAATTCTTTATAAAAGGAACATGACTTCCTACTTGACATCGAAGCCGTTTCTTTTAACAGTAACTGAGATACTTGTCTTTTGTTGCACATTTTGAAGAGCTCGCAAATGTTTTTCCTGGCCAACATGTTGTTGTAAGGTGAACCGTTTGTTTGCAGCGACTTTAATTTCGCACACTTTACGGAACGATACAGTTCCATCAGAAGAAAATATGTTTCCGCCAAACTCTGAAACATGCTGTTTCAAACGGGACGCAGTTGACTGCTTTTGTTTCGGCATTTCAATAGCACAACACAACAAATTTACACACCTCACAAACTACTGTCCTTACTGTGACATTTCTAGCTCCACATGTATTGCATGATGTAATCGGATTCCTCGAATTGATGCGTCATAAATTTACCAGCACTGTTAGGACGCTGACCTGTGTTGATTACATGTTTACCACACTTACAAAGTTACTAATGATGATATAAATGAACGTTCAATCGCAGATTATTTTAAGAAACCCCAAAAAGACCATGGATCAGGGTCAGGTCCTCCACGGGAATCGAACCCGGTCCTCTCGAATGCGGGCTACAGCTCAAAATGCCCTATAAATTCGTGAAAAATAAAGAAAATTATCGGAAAATGCATCTAAATGTTGAAAAATGACCTTATAAAAATGTGGAAAAAATGCATTTTGATAACGTATAAAAACCATATATATCTAACGTATTTGATCCAGAATGCACTTAATTTCCAGTAAGCATAGTCTGTGATTACTCAGAAATAAGATGACTTTTCATCAAAATCCGGGTCCTAATAAGTAATTACGTCGCTTACAGCTTAGAGGCACCTTCGATTGCGAACGCCTAGCTTGTTAGGCAACTTCCCCGACACACGAGTAATCTGCCCTTGCGGAAGTACTAGGCGGATTGAATTCCTGCTGAACGGCTAGACAAGTGACGTCATTCAAATGAACACCCAACCTGGAAGCAAATAAGGAGGGCAACGTCGCATCTGAAATTAGAGTAAAAATTTTATAGCATTTGTAATTTTTTCACACTTTTCTGTAATAAAGGCGCTTTTAACTCCATAGCTGTGGAGATATAAAAATATAAAGATATTGTGAGTGTAAGTTCTTAATTTCTAAAATATAATAAGTTTAAAAACTCTCAGATAACATGAACGTATATAAGAAAAGGTTACAACCATTGAAGGAAATAAATAATGAATATTTCAGCATTCTTTAGCTTAGACTTTAGCTTCTCTTTCTACATTTTATTTGCTTTTACAAGACACGTTACTTGTGTGCATTCTTTTGGGAGAGAAGTGAGTAGGTGTTACGTTGTGATATAGCGTGTTACTAGCACAGTATGGCAAGAAATTATAAATTCAGAACTTCATTATTGTATTAAATAGTCACATCGGCGTTCGCGTGGCCTGCAGAGAGATTACGTTGCCAGTGCTGTCTGTTTTGGAGGGAAAGTGTCGACTTGGGCAACTCAGCCGCCATCGGGGTTGTAGGGGGTTGATGCAGGAGTAGCGGAATAGTTTCGTTGCTTATTGGCTAACAGGACGGCAGAGGAAGATCTTAAAGGTCATTCACGATATAACGTCATGACGCCCGGATGGAATTGTGTTGCAACTACGCCAAATACCTTTTAAGACCGTAACTCGAGAAGGATCCATTTCCAGAAAGATATACCGCACCCGGCAGGTAAATCAGGGTTGAATGAAAGGTAATGCCTCCACCTTCGTAACTCCTCAACAGATGACAACACTGTTATACAATATGTACTGAATTGTTATTTCGACTCTCCTGTACAGGAGGAAGCTGGCAGGTAGCCTTAGCATTGCACTTTTGTGTAGTTCTAGTGCCGGCAGTCAGTCAATGCGACTTAAGCAACATGCAGTCATTCAATTCTTGACAGCAGAAGGTGTCACCCCAAAAGAGATTCATCAGGCAAACAATGAGTTAGATGTCCTTTGACAGCAACCACCAAGTTTCACAAGCAAAATGTTGACATATTGATTAAGGAGGGTTGTCGAATCTCTCAGAGGGAAATTACAAGCATAATCGGCATTTCACAAAAAAACATTTGGGTCACATTATTGCTTTGCTTGGATATCAAAATATATCGTCACACGAGAGCTGTTGCTGGCAAATTTCAAGTCTGTGCCCTTTCATTTCAGGCGTCAACATCCTGGATACCCATCGTCACGCAAGTCAAGATGTTCCTACCAGAACATCTTTCAACTTACTCGCTCAATGACGAACACTACTCACATCAACACAATCACTATAAACAGCTTGCATTCTCTGATGAATCTCTTTTTGGGTGACATCTTCTGCTGTCAAAAATTCAATGACTACACGTTGCTTAAATCGCATTGACCGACTGTCGGCGCAGGGTTCCATACCTGTAACTACACAACCCTGCAATGCCAAGGCTTCCTGACAGCTGGAACTGTAGAGGAGAGTCTACTGAACAATTCAGTACCAATCGCATAACAGTGCTGTCACCTGTTGAGGAGTTACGAAGGTGAAGTCATTACTTCATTCAACCCTCGTTTAAAAGTCGATGCAAGGCCGGCTGGATAGAGGTCTAACTTTTCGCGAACACATTCAAGGTCCTTCTGCGAGGGTGCAGGGGGTAATTGCCTCATTGTATCCCATGCTGAGCTCTGGGATGCCTGTTCACCTAAAGCTACACGTCTTCCGTGCCCTCATCATTCCTCTAATGCTGTATGCCTGTGAAATCTGCGACATGGCAGCAGACAGCTGGCTACGCTATCTCCAAACGGTGCAGAAAAGAGGACTCCGTTCCATCTACTCTGTTGGCCGTTATTTTCCTGTGAGAGTACTTGTCTCTTTTCTCTCTTATGTGTAGGATGAAATTAAGCGCCGGGCCAAGAAATTATAAAAAATTTAACACATCAAAGCGCCCTCCTTAGGTCTCTAGGGGAATATAATCCCAAAGAACGCCGCTTCAGGCGTTATCGAGTACCCCGCATGGCATATGGGGACCCGGGATAACACTGTAGAACCCTCTAGCAACAACTAAAGCTAAGCTCCACAATATTCCCACTCAGAGAGTAATAATTGGCCTCTAAATTAGCCAACCAGCATTCTTTATTCTCACGCACACCAAGGTTTAATGGGTACTGTGTTCTACTACAGTAGTTTAGATAGACAAAAAGCACATCCAAAAAATGTTCCTATTTGCGGTAAAACCTGATTGAGGGTGGGCACGCAGCAAAATCATTCCGGCTTACTAAAGCCTGCCAGCAGTGACTGACGGATGGAGAGAGTCAGTCAGTGTGAGTACCACAATACACTTAGTAGTAGTGAGAGAAGTGTGGTAGTGTGGTGCGTTCTAAGCTCCGTGATAAGGGGTCTGTAGGCCGTGGAACGGTGGTGGTCAATAAGTGCGGCTCCGCGTGAAGAATCGTCTAGCTGTGGAACCGCCAACGAAGCGGTTTGCGTTTGAATATCAGAGCTATGTTCAGAATTGGTGTGTAGCTCCGTCTTAGAGGACAGAAAGGGCACAATGTGTGAGTGCTACAGAGACTTAAACGTACATTGTAGAGACGTTTCAATTGTTGCATTCATGTAAAAGGAATTTTACGTTAGCATTAAGCTAAGGAATTTTGGTGAAAATGGAGAAGTTTTGATGTGGCGATTTTATCGTCTTTGTCACAATATTAAATGCACAGGAGTTATTGCATCTTCATTGCTTAGAGACGAGAATCATAATACACACGGTTTCATCCTCTCTCTATAAGCCGTGGCAGTTAGGAATATCGGTGTTACATCATTGCTGCTTTTGGCACGTGTGTCATGATCAGGGGGCGCATTTTGCCCTATTTGCCTATTTTATTCCTTTGTTCAGAAATGTAGGCTTTTAAGCTATAAGCACGTTTCCTACAATTATTAGACTAATTTCTTACTTTTATAGTGCCTATAAATGCCTATTTCATACGTTAGTGCCTATTCTGCTTATTAGTACACAAAACTGCTTTTTAGCCAATTTCTTCTGTTTGTAATTTGTGACAACAGCTTTTGCATTTGTTGGTTTGAACGTGAAGTTTTCGGGGAAGAGAAATTTCTTACTGCAGCACAGTGGATATACAAAAGGGGGTTTATTAGGGAAACACATCTGTGCAAATTGGCCCAAAACTTACAATTCCAAATTTAGCTTTTTTGTCTTAATATTAATATAGACATACTTCAATAACATAGTTTTTTTTTCTAGCGGCAATATAGAAAACGTCACATGACTGTACATGTGACTGTACATGACTGTACATGTTTACACCTGTATCGTGGCTGGATTACATAACTTTAATCTCAGATATCTCAGATTTCATATTTTCTACATTTTCCTAACTTCAAAATGTTCCACAGGATGCAGTTTTCTATTAATCTGTATGAAATTCTAAACATGACTGTAAGGGCAACTGCATATTAAGTGTACCTATTTACATTTGTTGTGTTTTTGTTATTTGTATGGAAAAGGGTTATAATTCTTACTTCTTACTGAAAACGCTTAGGAAAATAAAATTTGTTAAATAGGTATTATTTTTTCCCTTCGTTGACATGGCGAAGACAAATATTTCACATAGGAACAGGTCACTAATAGGTTAAAATGGATGCAGAAACTTATACCCCAAGCATTAATTTTTAAACTTACAATATGTGTGACATTTTGAAAATCGCCTGTAATTTAGACATAAACTGTTAATTCCTCAGAAACTAATGTAAGTAGAAAGCTGAAACTTGGTATTATTCCATTCTTGATCGATCACAAAAATAAATGGTATAAATTTGAAACAAATCTAACAAAAGCTTCAGATATTTCAATTTTCACCCTTAAACTCCACAGCTTTCTGCACATTATGGTCCTTACTTAGTGAAGTGGATTTATATGTATTTTAATTATACGACAATATCTGTTATCTTAACTTGCTGTGAAGCAATTTGTGAAATTTGGAATAAATGTAGAACTATTTCGCCTAGGAAACCTTAAAATAGTATGTGTTTAGCGAATTTGTTGCAGTATATGTTGCGATGATTGTCATTTTGTTATAGTGCATTTTAAGAGCCATTTTACTAAAATTGTGTATTTATAAGTGTTTACTTAGTAAATTTTTAGTGCCTATTTTGCCCATTTTTAGTGCCTTTTTGCCTGCCTATTTCACACATGTTAGTGCCTATAAATACGCTTCCTGGCCATAATGAACGAATTACACACGACATTGTGTATAGTAACCAATTGTTTATATACTAGGATTACATTAAGTAGTACATAATTTATATTTTCTCGCTTTTTTCAGCATAGCAGCTGACTAACTTCCTCTTGTTAATCATAAGCAGTTTTTAACTACGTATAACATGTCTTTCTTTTCTTTCTTTCTTTCAGGCTAGCACCGGTAACCTCTTTCAGTGTCCAAATGGTAAGTTCGATTTAATTCATACTCATTATTGGTACATTATAACATCAGCATACGGTGTGTCATTTAATCTTCACATTACCAACCTCAGTATGTGACGCGTCAGGAATTGGAAATGATAACGCTTGCTGTCATACAGCCTGACCATGCACATGGGCATGAGCATCAGGGCTACATTACATACCTTACTTAAAATGTACTGTCACTCTCGCGCTAGATGACATTTCAACCGGTTTTACTGTCCCGGGTGACAATGACACGCTCAATGTCAAAAACTGAAAGCCCAAGGGCTATGTCCCTAAAGCTCGGTGAAGTTTAAAGAAGTTTGTTAACACAATGTTATTTTAATGGTTAACAGTGTCTGGATTCTGATGGTATTTTAATTACCTTAAATGTTTCATTGCTAACATGCACATAAATTATCATAGAACCCAAATTACGATAATGCATATTTATTATGCCATTTTATGTAATTTTATGACCTTAACGGTACTTGTTTCACTTTTTCATCATTATTTTGTCATTTCATTGCCATTTGCACCTTTATTGAATATAAGCATAAAGAGCTTTATATTAATATCATTTTACTATATGTATACCTAAATCATCCCATCATTACTCTTATATCGACTTTTTCTGCTTGTTTACCAGTTATTTTCACGTATAGATTAGTTTATAGCCTTCTTTGTAGTACCTTTAATAAATTAAACCTTTGTTTTTACCTAAATTTGCAACTGTATCATGTTTCTAAACAATTTAGAGTAATTTTAAAGGCAAATGCACACCTCATAAAATTAGGTGACCTAAATCGGGTGCTGTTCATCAGATATGAATGTAACCTCAACTAACTGGTGTACCTTCTTTGAGAAAAAGTTGTACCAGCTGAAAGCAAAGGCATTGTAGGAACTGATAAAAGTGAACCAATCGAGCTCTTAATCTCTCAACAAGGTATAAATCTTTGTCAGCATTGCCAAAATATAAGATCACGACTTTTCAGAACACAAATAGCCTGACTTTTCAGCCGATAGCCTGACGTTGTAGGACATCCTTGTCTAACAAGGCACTCATGCATTATTCTTGCATTTTCCCGGTGTGTAGCCCAATTCTGGAGTGGCTCCCTTCCAATCCAGACACTCCTCATTTTACATATGTGGTGTATGGCGGTGCCGAACACGTGGCACGGATGCTTGCCGTGAACACTAGAGGGCCGCTTGGTCAACGGATCGTTCATATCTATCTCTCTAGGCAGTTCCAGTAGTGGGACGGGTGTTCGAGGCTGGAATTGTTAGGGATTTGCACGAGCCAGATATTTCGGTGTCTCTAATTGGCTAAAATCAGATATGAATCGAATCCTACTGGGTGGAAGCGGGGTAGCAACGAACTCTACTTCAGCCAATGAATAATGTGGTCGTTTGAGACATCAGAATATTTTTCCCAAGTGGAGTAACTCACGCAACAAGCGCGGCCGCTCCGTTCCTGAGTGATTAGAGCGCCTGTCTCTCACCAAGGTGGCTCGGGTTCGATTCCAGCGACCGAAAAGTGAGATTTGTGGTGGACAACTGTTTTTTTTGTTGTTGTTGTAATTTTACGTCCTACAACGTTAAGTCATAGCGGAAGATGAATGGAATGGGCGAAATGATCCTCAGATGAGCCCAGGGTCCATAAAGCTTGGAGTTACCCGAATTTTGTAGTGGACAATATGGCGCTGGGGCGGGTTGTCTCCCGGATGCCCGGTTTCCCCCACCATCTCATTCCACCAGTGCTCCATCTTCATCTCATGTATCATCAGTGACACCGCCTGCGGTGCCGTATGTACTAAAAGCGGGTGTTAAACACTGCACATTTAATTTCATTTCACGTGATAAGCGCTGGTCCCGCTTTACTGTTGTGAACACCTTAGTTGCGATATTTGTCTAATTATAAGATGGACTATAGCTCACTGTGAAATGTTCAGGTGTCCTCCCCTTCGAACGATTTTACGAGGGCTGTTCAATAAAGAATGATCACAATTTTTCTTTGACAACGTACCTTTACTCATCATCATAATTTTGATGGTCCTTCTCAAAGTAGTCTCCCCTGAATGCGATGCACTTGTCCCAGCGTTTCTGCCAGTCTTCAAAGACATGCTGGGAAACATCTTTTGAGAGATCTTTCAAAATCGCCTCCGCAGCCTTCACCACTGCTTCTGATGATGGATAATGCCTCCCACGAAGGGGTTTCTTTAACTTAGGGAATAGAAAGAAGTCACATAGGGCTGAATTCGGACTATAGGGAGGGTGAGAGGTGCACTTCACGTTGATTTTTGCAAGATATTCAGCAACAACATTGGCAATATGCGGCCACGCATTATTGTGGTGCAGCATCCAGCGTGCTTCACAGAAATGTGGTCTTTAGCGCGTGATATGGACTTGCAATGTTTTAAGGACATCCCTGTAGTATTGTCCAGTTACTGATGTGTGTGCAGGTACAACATGCTTATAAACCATTCCATGAATATCAAAGAATGAGATGACCACAACTTTCCCAGCAGAAGCAATCACTTTTGCCTTTTTGGGGGGGTTGGTAATGAAGGAGATTTCCACACTGAGCTTTGCTGTTTGCTCTCAGGATCAAAATGATGTAGCCAAGTTTCATCAGCAGTGATTACGTTTGAAAGAAACTCCGTATCTTCCTCTAACATCAACTTTAACTTCATGTTACCTCCATTGCAGTGGTAGGCGATACTGAACATGTCTGAACTTGCCTGGTTCTCACAGGCGGGAACCAGGAGTACCAACAATGAAACTACTACAGCGTGTTTGTTTCGCATTAAGCTAACAGAATATAATAAGATTGAATTTTAGTGCGAAAAATTATGATCATTCTTTATTGAACAGCCCTCGTATATGTCTTATAATCATAATGGTGTCACCTAGCGACCTCTCATCTAGAATGGAATTTAGGACTTTAATTCTCCTGATTTTAGTTCCATACAACTTTTCAGCAACATCACAGTTTACCTAACGTTTGTTCTTAAATTTGTACCACTATTAAACGTGTAGTGAAGAACTAAAAGAGGACGTGTGTTTCTTGGCGATTTCAGTTTTTACAAACATGGAAGTTCTTTAACTTTTCTGCTCTGGGTAGCTTACTATTTTCATGTAAACAATATATAAAACATATGAGAGGGATATCCTTAGTTTATGGCTTCTCAAAATGAAAATAACTCTTGAAGTTTTTAAAATAAATAGTATGTCTTCACAGTATGCTGAATATATTATAAAAGTATGACCGGGAGTTTACAGCATCCCTTTAATTATATTTTACTAACGCAAACTAATATTTCTGAGGAAAAAAAATCTCACAGTCAAAGAATGATATTAACTTCTGTTTTTCTGTTACTTTAGATTTCCACAACTTGGTTAAATTATTAAACTGATCAGCTCTCAGTTATGCATAGGTATTTTCTACACTATTTTTATTACTACTATTGTACTACTGTACTATTGTACTACTAATAGTAGTATTACTACTATTTTTATTGTTATTATCATCAGCACTTTATTCTCAGTTTCCGAATATGTTTACCTTTCGAGTTATATTTAAAGGTTTCAAAATTTACGTGCTTAAGTATGGAATCCAAATACTTTTCTATTTCTTGTTCCTTACCAAGACTTCCATGGGTTTGTAGTAATTAAATATGTGAAATACGTTATTTAGAGGAAATTATAACTACAATTATCTGAACAAAAGTATGTTTCGTATTACCAAAGGAGAACAGTTTTTTAATTAAATTTAATAGCTTAAAATATATCTGTTAGGCTAAATAGTATAATAGGTGGTGTGAGAACTCAAGTGAAAATGAATATTGGAAAAATAAACTAAATGTTGAAATATGTAGTTTATTGCGAAGCCAAATGGAACTGCTCAAGTGCTTGAAATGTTATGATTCTGGGAAAAATATATACGGGTATCCTAGAAAATATACGGCAATTTCAAAATTATGGTTTAATCGAAGTGTAAAAAAAAAAGCTGTACCACTCGAAATTTAGTTGTCCTTCGGTAAAGCTATTAAAATAACAAAAGCACGAATCTATAGTGGAGTAATAATTGCTATATAAGAAGAATTTGGAAGATTCTTCCAATATATGCACTAAAGTGCACGCAGAGTCCTTGATGTTCTTTTGTTAATACTCCTCTCGTCTTTGATTGTTTTATGTGCCATAATTGTTTTCCAGGTTACCAGCTAACCTTTCACTACATGTGTTAAAGCGAGATAATCCCAATTGACCGAGATATGGTTGGTGAAAACAATGAATAAGTGATGCAAATTGTATTAGCTGAAAGCGTAAGCCGTAATTTACTTTGTAATTGAAAACAGATGTGCTGGTGTTCCAAAAAGACTTGGCCTTTGTTATGAACAAGATTGTTCCTTCAAGTTGTAAAATGTGTTGAAATTTACCAAACGTTTTGTAAAACCCATTGCGTATAAAGTAATATAATATATTAATATTATATACCAGGTGGCCTAATTGCCCAGTCTAATATAAGCAGATATCCCTGCATGCTATAAAAGAGTTGCAGAAAGAAACGGGGCAGTTCCAATTAAACGCGCGGCAGTGGCGTAAGCGGTCTTGGTTCTGCTCCGAACTACAAGAAGCAGTCCCCAGGATTGAACTAGGCTATGTAGTACACTATATACAATGTGCTGTGGCTTTTTCTAAATTTGTCAGTGTTCCAAATTATAACTTTAAGTAGGTTAGTTATTTTCGATCCTGTCACATAACACTGACTTCTTTCAAAGTTCTGTTCTTTTAGAGGGCACATCATTGTGATTTTCATCGTGTAAGTTCAAGAGGTTGCAAATTAAGTTTAGAATATTTTAACTGACACAGTCATTTCGTGACAAAAGTATTTTTTCTTTATATTAGATGTTCCAACATAGTGTAACAACAGTAAAAGTAAGTTTTATTACAAAAACTTACTTAGAATTTATATAAAAACATTATGAGTTTATATAGAATTGATTTAATAACTAATTAATGTGAATAATTAAAATATTAACAGTAAGCCTGTTCATAATACAACTTAAATGATTATTTAAGGAGTCTAATAGAAGTAGCCATGTCTAGGGAGACCTCCAAAATTTTAAATGCAGAAATAACTGATTTATAAAATTCGCTAGCTCTCGTTATTAGTATATTAGGGAAGGTTTATGTAAACAATCCTAGAGCGAAAATCACACAAACAAGTGTTAAAATTTGATAATTTAGTGCTTGCTTTATATTTAAAAGATAGTTACTACCTTTATATCTGAATAATTCATATAACAAACAAAATAATTATCCCAAAAAAGTTTTTCCGAAACCTTTTTGTAGGTCGCAGATTTATCTTAGGTTTCGCCTGTTGAAATTTCTCCCACGTGTGCAAGAGAGGTTTTCAAATGTAACTGCAATTTTTTCAACTAACTAAAATTAATGTATAAATTCAAGAAAATAGTGTTGTGTACTTTAGGATAAAGTGAGGAAGGGCGAGCTCATAGTAATAAGAAATATTGCATATATCACCAAAGCATTTTCATGCTTCATTTCAGTAGGGAGTTCCTTCTCCATCGTCTTGAACAATAAGGTGTAGTAAACGTCTCTCTCAAAGTATGCATATTGATATAAAGTATGTTTCGGGGTAACAATTTTGAAATCTGGCTGTATGATATAGGGCTGCTAATGATTAGTTGGTACAGTCTATGTTGGAGCCAGATTTCTAGTGTTCAACAGTTGCAGTTGGCGAATGAAATATATCTTTGTCGTCTGGCTGCAAAACACTAGTACAATATATCTCAAATTATAATTCATTTTATAATTATAGTGAAATCGCAACTACGGTGTTCACGGAGGTAAAGCGAAAGTAGATCTATCAAGTGATTTACTCCATTTGGGGAAGATATTCTGATGCCTACAATTGGCTCAAGTTAGATGTGAATCTATTCCTTCTGGATGGAAACGGGGTAGCAATGAACTCTACATAGATACTACACTTCATATATCATTTAGGACGAAAATTGAATGCACACAGACACACAGACAAACAAGCACATAATACGCTTCTGATGAGATTCCCTTTTCCTCAAGATTCGAAGCAAATCAAGGAGAACCGGTTTATGTTGGTAAAAACCGCGTAGATGCTTATTGTACACAGGTTCTTCATGTAGTGATAGAGCTGATTAAGCATAAATATAATCTTATTCTATACACCATCTCACAGATCTGCTAGAAGTCGGTAGTTCATGAAGAATGATACGGTGCTGAAATGTCAGCCAGACATCTTCTTTATAAGCCATGACGTTGGTACAAAAGATTGTGACTGATGTGCAGGTTACATACCAAATAGGAAATTCAAGTCTGAATAGCAAGCCTGTTAGTTTTATTTTCATATATCACATTAAATAATTTTTTTATTTGTAAAGTGCTTTATTATACAAGGCAAAATTTTATTGCCTCTGGAAAATGTAGAAACATTCAGCTTTTGCAACCTTCACACATGATTTAAATTCGCTGAATTCCAGATTTTAGATTTAACTAAGCATTAAACATTCCGGTAAGAAATATAGCTTCCAAGGTGCAAATAAATATTTGCGACGATAAAAAAAAACATACTCCAGAAAGAATAATTTTTCTTAGGCACAGCCGTTGAGATTTAATGTCAGGTATCTGGCATAATTAGCATTACTCGACAGGGCGTTGAAGTCACCAGCGCTGCGATCGTCTCTTATCTGGCCTTATCTGGTCGATTACAGGAGTAAAATATTAGTAAGTTGACGTACAGTAAGTTACGAAACACAAATAGAGCGATTGGAAGCTGTGTGTGTATATGATATATTTCCTCATGCCTACCGTTGTATGACACATTGCTGTCCAGAAGACATGATTATATCTGAACAGACTATACATACACTGGACTCACCGAGTATGTGCGATAAGCTGAGGTAAATATCTCTGTGTTTCGAATTCTTTCCGATACGCTTTCTCACTTTTCTATGTAGTAGTTTATATAAAGATACTCCTCAAAATAGTAATTAAGTATTTGTAATACAGAACATTATGAATCACCTTAGTTTAAATATACAAATTAAATATTAATTTAAGTTATGAAATAAAAATAAACACCATAACCACCTGTATACTACTTCTGTCCCTTTATTGTTTACCCTAAGTAACAATATAAAATTCTTTGTTTTTCGTGTTTTAATGAGTAATAGTTTATTCAAATTCTTCATATGCATTACTTAAGAAACTGATAAACTGATAGAGAATAATTCTGCGACGGAGGTCATACTTCTACAGATCTGAGATTACAAAGGCCAATTTGTTGTTAATCTTTTCTGGTATAATGGTGTATTCTGGACCTTTCTAAACTTCCATTTATTCATTTAGCTATATTGTTATATTTTAGTCACTTATTATTAATTTAGAACAGGATGAGTTGAGAAAAATTATTAGCTTAGTGGTCATTATTACTCTACCAAAAGTAACATTATAAAAATTTGTACTTTTAATACAAATTTTTCAGTTCAGGAAATGAATGAAACATTTATTTTAGAGTAAATGTATCGTTAAAACCAACACGAAGTTTCGGTAAGCTGGTTCAGACCCCAAGCAGAAACTGAAATGAGATTCTTGTAGCAAATAAAGTTTTAATTTTTACTTAACCGTTACATTAAGACTGGAATTTGGCGATTTTGGACCTTGCAGCCATGGTTTTGTTCATAATTGTTCACTACTTTCTCCTCGAATAACTATTTTTTTGTTCTGAGACAAATGCCTCTTCCATTCCAACTTCTCAGAGAAAATATGTACACGTTTGTTCAGTATGTGTTAGGAAGAGAACGTGCAGCAAATGGCGGGGCGATTGTCTGCTGTTTGGTTTTAGTAGTTCCATTAGATGACGTGTGTGTGTGTGTGTGTGTGTGTGTGTGTGTGTGTGTGTGTGTGTGTGTGTGTGTGTGTGTGTGTGTGTGTGTGTAATATACCTAACAATCTCCGTCACTTGATGAGCAATCAGAGAATCACACACAGAGATCCTTGAAGGTGGTTTTTATGTTTACTTCAGTTGGAATATTGAGGATTATGAAATTCAGAGCGTTTTCTAAAATATATGCTGCACTCTTTGTGTTCCCTCGTTTGGAAAGAAATTACGATCAAAGATAAACGGCAAATACAAAATGGAAAAATGTGTTTTTTTTTCTTTTTTCTTTGTAAATTATTTAGTCATAAATTTTGTATAACTATTCTATCAATCTGACTCCAAAGCTGAAAGATATATGGAAATTATGCTACAGAGTGAACATAAAATCTCGATCCATTTTTGAGAAAACGGTTGATTTTGAATTTCTTTTACGAGGGATCTGAAAGATGCTGTCAACTGAAGAATGAATCAATGTTGTTTCTGCACGTTTGAGGGGATTGACATATCAGGAGGTTCAAGAGGATTTTGAACGATTTTGAACCATAAACTCGGTCCTACAAGGGCTAATATCAGACTACTGATGCAGAAATTTGAAAGAACGGGCAGCGTACAAGACGTGAAACGGGTGACCAATGAAACAGTGAATCAGGTAAGCAATGCTGTGACCAGAAGTACCAAAGCATCAACCAGAAGGTTAAGTCGAGAGTTGTGTGTACCGCAATTAACAGTGTGGAAGATTCTGCATTTCACTTAAAGAAAACTGTCATACCACCTCCAAATTTGACATGCTTTGGAACAGGAAGACTATGCTTGCGTGAAGTCAGGTGTTACGACCTGTTGAGGGCAGTTGAAGAAGCCAATTTGTTGCAAAATGTGTTGTTTAGCGATGAGGCCACCTTCCACACCTGTGGCATGGTCAACAGACACAACTGTAGAATGTGGACGGGTGGACAACGAAATGTGATCATTGAGTGGGAACGAAACACCCCAAAGTTAATGTGTGGTTGGGGCTGACAAAATCGAAGGTGTATGGGTCATTTTTCTTTGGAGAACAAACAGTGACAGGCATTTCGTACCTTGATATGCTACAACTGTTCCTTCAACCACAATTACAGCAGGATGGCATTTTAGAAACTGTATTTTTCCAACAGAATGGAGCCCCTCCTCATTTCGTACTGATTGTTTGGGAGTATCTGGATACTACATTCCCACGTCGATGGATTGGCGCCTCAGATCTAACACCTCTTGACTTTTTTGCATGGGGATACGTGAAATTACAGGTCTACAAAGCTAAAATCACCTCCATTGCCATTCTTAAGGAGTGTATCAGGCAGGCTGTGAGCAACATCCCACCGGCAAAGTGTTTGAGGCAACAGTGCATCGCTGTAAAACCCTTATGGAAGTGCAAGGTGGTCATATCGAATGAGACTAAGAGAAAACCTTCATGGATCATGTGCTACCATGTCATTTAGTTTACAATACCTGTATTTGTTTGAATCTAATATTACATTTTCTCGAAAATGGATCAAAACTTTATGTTCAGCCTGTATTTATATCCGTTGAAACATCTTTTTATCATCTGCGACCAAACTTAAAGGAAATACATGAGAAATAAAAAAAAAATAACAACAGTGACGGGGATATTGAATATGAATGTCAGAAATCTTTTGATTTCTGTTTTAATACTATTGAGGTTGTTCTTGTTGGAAAAAAAAACTGATGAATCTGGGAGGTAACCATATTTTCATTTGTGGCATTAACATTTCTAACAGAATAGATTGATCACAGGATTCACGTAAGATAAATAAATTTAACAATGCCGCAGTTACGTTAATGTTTTGTTCCGGCTCGAGAAGAAGATGCTATTAAGGAATGACGCATCCCACAGACTTGAACGTTTCTATTCTTGGCAATGTCGTAGAAGCTTTCTAACTGCTCAGCAAACCGGATGTTGTAAAATTCCTTAATCGCCACGACTGGAATCGAGCATATTTTAATGTTCAAACAGTTTTGCTGAAACTTGCTTCTACAGGTTCAGAGCGTCACACCGATTTACGTAACTAAATTCTTGAACTAGTGGGGTTCCTCTCCAGGGGAGGAACGTTTTGAATACAGTGACGCAGAATCGGTTTACTTTGAATAACTCAATCAATAAGAATTCAGCAGTTCAACGGTTTCAGATAATACGATAAATAAAGCTGATGATGTGTATGTTGTCACAGAGCTGTGAAAATTATTAGTCAAATGCGTTTTTATAGTAAAATTATTGCAAGTTGTGAGTTGGAAAATAATTTACCTTATATGAAGCCATTTATCACTATAACTATTCATAACAAACTTTCCTTAGTAAGTTTATTTCTGAAATATCGGTTCGCAACTTATGGCCTTAAAAATCTACATAGCAAATATATATCAGAAAGAAAAAAAAACATTGCATATTTTAACAAACATCTAAGATTTATGTGAATTAATTGTTCTTTCACACTTGGCCGTGTGTAGGCTTAAAGTATGGAAAGATAGAGTCAGACTGAAAAATTCAATGCCATAGCCGGGATTTAAATCACGGATCTTCTGGTTGCCGTCCAACCGCTCTAATCCTTGAACTACTATGGCCAAAGTGCCGACATGACATGGTTTACCGGAAAAAAAACACGAGTCAGTTGGAGAAGAGTCAGACTGAAAAATTCAATGGCATAGCCGGGATTTAAACCACGGATCTTCTGGTTGCCGTCCAACCGCTCTAATCCTTGAACTACTATGGCCAAAGTGCCGACATGACATGGTTTACCGGAAAAAAAACACGAGTCAGTTGGAGAAGAGTCAGACTGAAAAATTCAATGCCATAGCCGGGATTTAAATCACGGATCTTCTGGTTGCCGTCCAACCGCTCTAATCCTTGAACTACTATGGCCAAAGTGCCGACATGACATGGTTTACCGGAAAAAAAACACGAGTCAGTTGGAGAAGAGTCAGACTGAAAAATTCAATGCCATAGCCGGGATTTAAATCACGGATCTTCTGGTTGCCGTCCAACCGCTCTAATCCTTGAACTACTATGGCCAAAGTGCCGACATGACATGGTTTACCGGAAAAAAAAAACACGAGTCAGTTGGAGAAGAGTCAGACTGAAAAATTCAATGCCATAGCCGGGATTTAAATCACGGATCTTCTGGTTGCCGTCCAACCGCTCTAATCCTTGAACTACTATGGCCAAAGTGCCGACATGACATGGTTTACCGGAAAAAAAACACGAGTCAGTTGGAGAAGAGTCAGACTGAAAAATTCAATGCCATAGCCGGGATTTAAACCACGGATCTTCTGGTTGCCGTCCAGCCGCTCTAATCCTTTAGCTACTATGGCCAAAGTGCCGACATGACATGGTTTACCGGGAAAAAACACGAGTCAGTTGGAGAAGAGTCAGACTTAAAAATTCAATGCCATAGCCGGGAAAGGAATATGCCGATCTCACCTTTGCTTCAAGTATTAATAACTTTGCTATTTTATAATTCACTGAGTTATGTGGATAATACACTCTCCACCTCCCGTCTTGAAACATTCAAGTCACTTGTCCTTATTGGCACCTCGTTTTAAATTTCCGTGATACTGATGAAGTTGTTTGGTGCTTGTACTAGTGACACATGCATTTCAATTAAATTCATTTCCAATATTTTCCCACGTGACATCTTTCTCTTTTACATTCACCGCATCCGTCCTCTTATTTTCCATAGTATCCTTGCACTTCGTCATCAATTCAATTAACAATTCTTTCTCCATCCTGAAATTTGTCCCACGGCTTTTGTTTACGATTTTGTTTACCCGCCATTTTTTCAGCTGTGTGCACTGTGTAGACGAAAATGAAAACAAAAGCACATCGCAGTACGTTCAGAAAATAATACGACTCATCCATAGCAATCCATGTCTGTAATAGTTACAGGTTTATTGTCGTTAACAAGTGTGTGTTAACATTTTCAGAAAACAGGTTGGTGAAATGTAAGAAATTTAACAGTAGTGTTAGCGCTGTGACAATTGTTACGTTACATTTGTTAACGACGATTTTAACATCTGTTGGTGAAATTGGGCATTAGAAGCTCAATTTGTTAAGTAGCACCTGTAATTGCAGTGAAAATGTATTTTGATATGATGGAGGAAACAAAAAATCAAAGTCAAGAATTGCCCGTTTTTACTCAACGTCTCAGTCTTAACGACTTGAAAAATTTATTTTATTGCCGGTTTAAATAATATGTCACAAAAAATGAAAAGGTCGAGATACTAAATGCGTATCCTGACTTAGTTTAATTTAACTTCTCTGGTAACCGTTTAAACAGTAGTTCGAATTGGCCATAGTGTAACTAAGTTCATTTTTCACTACCACTTCACTATTCGTTTTCTGCCAGTAGCTGTGTGATGAGTTATACTGAAGTGTAGAAAACGGGATTCCTATTTGCTCTTCCGGTCCCTTGCTGACTGTCGAACCTACGATTTACTTCTCCTGCACACTGAGCACACCTGCTGTACGTCATAACAGCCAACTTAACTCAATCATGAGTACTCAGGCGTTTCGAAAGAGTTCGCGTGGGCGGGGAAATACGAAGGCTGTTTAATAAAGAATTATCATAATTTTTACGGTCATAATTTTTCGCACTAATATTCAATCTTATTATATTCTGTTAGCTTAATGTGAAACAAACACGCCGTAGTAGTTTCATTGTTGCTACTCCTGGTTCCCGCCTGTGAGAACCAGGCAAGTTCAGACAAGTGCAATATCGCCTACCGCTGCAATGGAGATAACGTGCGAGGAACAATATGCGGCTTTGAAATTCTACTTTCGTCTCAACAAATCTTCAGTTGAGGCCTATACAATGTTACAGGAAGCCTATGGAGACTCTGTTCTTCCCTACAGCACAGCTCGAAAGTAGTTTAAAATGTTTAAAGAGGGTAGACAGTCAATTTCAAAGGAAGGTGGAGCTGGTGCTCCAGTTACTGCTCAACATCAACACTGCTGCTGCCATTGTGAGAGAGGATCGACGAATTACCTTAAGTTCAGTTTCTGAAATACTGAACATTTTATTGGGTGCCATCCACACGTTGGTGACAGAAACATTACACATGAGACGTGTTTGTGCGCGATGGGTTCCAAGACTGCTGATTCCCGAACAAAAGGACATTCTCATGTAGGTCTGCATGCAGTTAAAGTTGATGTTAGAGGAAGATCGGGAGTTTCTTTCAAACGTAATCACTGCTGATGAAACTTGGCTACATCATTTTGAGCCTGAGAGCAAACAGCAAAGCTCAGTCTGGAAATCTCCTTCATCACCAACCCCCAAAACAGCAAAAGTGATTGCTTCTGCTGGGAAATTTATAGCCATCTGATTCTTTGATATTCATGGAATGGTTTATCAGCATGTCGTATCTGCACACACATCAGTAACTGGACAATACTACAGGGATGTCCTGAAAACATTGCAGGTCCATATCAGGTGCAAAAGACCACATTTCTGTGAAGCAGGTTGGATGCTGTACCACGATAATGCGCGGCTGCATATTGCCAATGTTGTTGCTGAATATCTTGCAAAACTCAACGTGAAGTACATCCCTCACCCTACCTGTAGTCTGGATTTAGCCCCATGTGACTGTTTTCTATTCCCTAAATTGAAGAAATGTCTTCGTGGGAGGCATTATCCATCATCAGAAGCAGTGGTGAAGGCTCCGGAGGCAGTTTTGAAGCATCTCTCAAAAATGATTTCCAGCATGTCTGAAGACTGGCAGAAACGCTGGGACAAGTGCATCGCATTTAGAGGAGATTATTTTGAGAAGGACCATCAAAATTATGAGGATGAGTAAATGTACGTTGTGATCATTCTTTATTGAACAACCCTCGTAATCATCCGCAATTGTCTCGTTGCGTCTTGAATGCGTTCCTGACGTTTTGGTCAGAGACAGCGCCATTCTGATTATCTATCTAACCATCAGTCAGCGGGCACCGAAGGACACCGCCTTCCACGCGATGGGCTCAGCGTTAGGCAGGTCCATTACAATATACAATAATGTTGTAAATGCCACATAAAAGTTTCAAAAATCGTTTAAATCTTAAAATTATAAAATCAGTACAATTTTAAATTTGAAGAAGCATAAAATACGTAATCTACAATAGTTGCTCAAGTTTTAATGCTGAGAGAGTTTTTCTGTGGTTAATTATTTAAACACGATTAGAGAGATGAACGTTTGGCAATAAACATTAGAAGATAGCTTTTAAAAACAACATAGTGTCATATATATTTTACGCCCTCTGCTAATTCTGAAGCGAAAAATTTAGATAATTATAAATCTCATAACAAATTATATTTAAAATTCTATCATAGATGCAAATGTGCAAAAGAGATTTTGAAAAAAATGCCATTACTGGTGAAGTTTGTTTATGCAAACGTTTTTAGAAGAACAGAGAGATTATGTTGTTTACTTATGTCTATAATAATGCTACAAACTGTATGTTGAATGAACTGATCTTTAACTGCACAATAATGAGAGGCATTGTATGTCGTAGAGTGGGGAGAGCTTAATGAGCTATTGCAAAATATTAGTATTCGTAATTATAATTTTGTAATAAACAATTGCGGAACTTATTTTAAATTGTTTGACTGACGTTGTTGTGAAGAAAAACATTTGCACGGTTATAATTTACATTAACTGGTAAATTCAACATTGAAACATGGATTGCTTATTACCCAAGTGGATTACTGCCCTTTGTTGATGTTTATAAAACATAACTACCTATATACGAAATTACATTTATAAATTTGCTTTGAAGGCTGTTTAAATGCTTTAACAATGTTTTTCGTGATGATGATGATGATGATGATGACGATGACGATGATATAGTATATTTAAGGGCGTTCAACTACTAGGTCTTCTGTGCCCTATCCCAGTGATGATGAGGTTCCTACCTACTGAGTGGGACGCCCAGTTTCGATTATTCGATACCATTATTGAATTTTAATTACTCTAAGAAATCTGTTGGAGTGTGAAGGGTAAAGGTGCATATAAAGGAGAGGCCTCTGTAATCAGGGTAGTGCACCGCATGTAGGCTGTTAGAGTCCCTTGTGTCCGGAAGGGAGATCCCTGGAAGGGAGAGATAAGGGAAAACCCCGACGGTCGCACGTATAGATGAGGTCCCTATCGTTTCCAGTACAAACACAATAAACGCCGTCAGACCATACAGGTACTCATCCGCCAAGAGCCCATAGCGGAGTTGAGTCCTGACCAGGCAGATGCGTAACGACGTCGGAGATGAAGCTTTGCAGAGCATACAGATTCCGTGAAGCCAGAACGTGGGCCCGTTACACAGAGAATGACGAGAGTGGAGAATGGTGGCGGAAAACCGTGATAAGAGGATCAGTACCCCAGCATTTGCATCTCGGAGTACTCAATTGGCGGGCACCGAATCCATGACCTCCTGAATTCAAGTCACCCGAGCCACCTCCTGTGCCACCCCGCTGGTTGTAATGGGGTGTACTCAGCTTCGTTAGGATCTCGAGAGCCATTTGGAAAACTACTTGATTAAGAGACGCCTCCAGGTACCTCACTTGTTACCTATATAGAAGGACATGCATATCATCAGTATAATCAAATCCAAAACTTTATACAGAAACATGAACTCATAATGTCTCTTCCGAAATTAAAAGTTCTAAGGTTAGTCTGGTGATGTAGAATTATGAAAAATACAACGGGTTCATATCCCAACTAAAGCTTTCTGTGTGATTCTTTAAAGTATGGTAAAATTCTTCAAGGATTTCCTCAGGAATACTATGGAGCTGAAGTGATTGTGTAAACGCGCGAGTCATGGGAGACAATATTAGTGGCGGGTGCAAATACTATCTGGAAGATGAACAATGAAGTTGCTGTCAGTTTCAAATTGCAATAAATAATGTCTTCAAAAGCTTCTAGGCAACTAAATAATAGTAGTTCAGTCAACACTGCCTGTAATAATGCAACTCAAAAAGCCAAACGATCCTCCTAAAAGAGCTTTGACCCGAAATTAATAGCCTGAGGAAAGTCACCAGGGATCCTAAGAACAGTGGCTTGTGGTTGTATTCAACCTGTAGGCTCGGTTAAGAAATCTATACAAACACCTTCGGGGAAACCCTAGAAGTGCTTCTGAGGATACACTTCCCCGATTAGATATTCAGAGAGGAAGAGAGAGGCCTGGCAGCTAAGGGCATTTGCTAAACACTGGAAGATGGCTCACCATAACGTCATTGTCCCTAAAATAAGATGGACAATTAATAAATCTAGACCTGTAGTGGACGGACTTTTTTTAATACAGAGAGGCCCGGATTTCCTCTATAAAGTACTTTGCTATGCCTTTAGGATGAGATTAGTATTTTGCTGTGTCGCTTAGCTCTGGAGAATTAGCAAAGTGGTCTATATTTCTGAACAAGGTCATTCAGACTAATTTAATGCTAAGACAAAAGAGCCATATTTCCAACTTAAGACAGTGGAACGTCTGTTGGAAGAACTCAAACGGAGAAGAGTCATACGATTTATGCTACCTCACCGTAATTAACATGCTTACCAGCAGGTAAACCATATGATTTGGTCTTACTCAGTTTGATAGTCAGGACTGAGGAATCCCTGTCTATTAAAGAAAACGCACTGGTTGCATTCCTCGATTATTCAGGCAGCCTTGACAATATGTCACATCGATGTATGCTTAAGACTGTTCCTAAGAGAGCTGCAGAGAAAATCATGACTTGGTGAATCGGCACCATGTGAGGTATAGAAATATGCAAGCTATCCTTCGTGATATAACACAGGAGTTAATTGCTACTCTAGGCTATCCGCATGGATGAATCTTAACTCCTCTATTGTACAGCTTTGTGGTGAAAAATTTTCTGGTAGATTTAAATAAAAAAGGATAATGCCTGCAGAAATGCGCAGATGACCTAACTCTGCTGATCAAAGGCAAATTTGCAAATACCTTAAGGGACCTCACGAATGTACAGTTAAATTTAATCAATGAATAGAGTCAGAGAGAAGGTTTTATGATTGATGTCTCAAAATCCTCATTGTTCCCTTCAAAGAAAGAGAATCTTGAATCTTTAAACATATAAAGCTTGGAAACCCTTGAACAGATATTTCTGATTCCATGAAATCCCTAGGAATAACCCCGAATAGGAGAAGGAGAATAGGCTCCACAAAGCCCAAGGTTTATGGTAACCTTTAGACGCTCTGTTGGATGTTCTTGGGCTTAAAGCTACAAATATTTCTTTACCGTATGTATCGGTCCTCAGGCTACGGGTAACTTACGGTATCCTGGCCTGGTGGGGGAAGGCGCAGTAGCAGTTAAACTGGAAATATTCAAAGATTAGCCTTCTTTTTAAAACACTCTTTATGTAAAGCATCCTTTAGCTAAATGCAGATACTATTTTTGCTGTCTTAGGTTAATTAAAAAGATTAAAGAGTACTCATGACTATGGACACAACCGGTCCTTGATACTGTAGAAAGAAACTGAGCTATAATGACAGTATTTGATCTCATGATAACTGACAACTCTTTCAAGTTCCATGTAAGAAGCCTACGAGATCGGTCTAGTAAATAAACCTTAGAGATATTTCATAGCCACCTGAAATGGTTTACAGAGGTATCAAGATGAAATACGCAGGTTATCGCTGCAGGTATCTTCAGTGTCTCTCTGAAAACAGAACTTAAGTTTTAGTCAAGGTAGTTACAGCATGCGTTTCAGGAAAAGATATGTGCCATCCTTACCTTTTCACAAATAGGTTTGGAAAAGAGCTACAGTGGTTGCACTCTATGATAGTCAAGATGTCTTAATAGCACTTGGTTCAAAGCACCATCTCAAATCGAATTGATATGGGAATATCTTTAACCTTGCAAATATTATCACAGCACAGTTCTGTAGTGCTGGGATGGGAGCCAGGCTATCAAGGCGAAAGAGCTCATCAGCTAGCCAAGAAGGGAGTAAGTACCCCATACCACTGATCTGGACCTTTCTGCGGAATTAGCCAATCATGTGCTAGAACTGCGTAATACAACGAACCAGAGAGGAAGACAGTAAAAATGGAAAAGATTTCCGAATAATTACTTTGTAAACACATAGTTAAAAGGTCCAATCATTCCTTCACTACTTTCGCTCATACAGTTACATAGGTGTAGAATCACGAAGGCTGTTGGATTTTTAACTGGGCATAGGTACTTCAAAGAGTACCTACAAACTGTGGGTATGCTCCATTGGGATACTAGCTGTAGACTTTTGAGTGTCATTCTAAGATTACACTGGGCAACAATGAACATGTTTCGGGCTTAAAAATAGTGAATTTATATGTATTTCCATCTGCTGAATTCAAAAATCACCACAAAAATGATAGATTAGCTCTTGTTTTGAATATAAAGGGACATTTCATTTTTAGAGTGAATATTTTAAATTTGGGGTAATTTTTTGGGAGTTGGCACACCTGTCAAATAACAAAACACTATCAGAGAGAAATTTTGGAAATTAAGTGATGCAAAAGTAAGGAAGGCATTTTTGTCGGACCACAAATAAGAAAACATGTAAAGGATCCGCATTTGACCAAATTTTGGAGGGGAAAGAAAAGGAAGCTTGGGAAGCCTTCAAGGGTGTTGTTCATGAATTTTTAGGCAACAAAAGAGATGACAACTACAAGCATTTGGTGACAATGCTCCTGCGAAAATACCGTAACCTTGGAAGCAACATGTCCCTAAAGATCCATTTTCTCCACTCGCACCTAGACTTTTTCCCTCCTAGTTGTGGAGCTGTTAGTGATGAACATGGGGAGAGATTCCATCAGGACATTTCTGTTATGGAACAAAGATATCATGGCCGTTGGAATGAAGTAATGCTTGCGGATTACTGTTGGTCTTTGTATAGGGATTCTGCGGAACTCCATCACAAGAGGCAAGCTAAAAGACAACGAAGTCAATAGGCCACCACATGATTCTCTTCAGACACGACTATGTGCGAAGTATTTTTCCAGCAAATTAGAACTCTTAGCATGTAATTACCAGTTTAAAAAATCAAATGCACTTTCATTATTGTTAGCATGCATGTATTTAAAATGTATCCTTTTCTCTCAATCCGTTAATATGTAATACTTCCACCTTGTGTATATCATAGAAACTAGAGCTAATAAAAATTTTCATTGTCATATTTGTTTTTCTCAATCCAAAATTAGTAGGAATTGCCTCATGAATTGCTCGAAACATTCAAGAATAATTTTTTTTTTTTTGTTTTTCAGTGTTATCAACGAGTTGAATACGACAATTTAGACAATCTTAACATAATAAATATTAGGAAATATATCATGAAACATTTCAACATCCGTGACAGCCACGGCGCGGCCTACTTCATTTATTACTTGGCTCGTTGAAGCGATAAACAATGCAGGTACTTGCCTACATTTCCTTCCTGGGAGAGAATTGATCAGGCGTTACAGGCGGTTATTTAGCCTATTATAAGCAAAGCATGGTAAACAACTATAAACTCAGATATTAATTATTTTATATTTAATAATGTATAGTTTTGCATCTTCGTTGCTCAGAGGAAAGAATAGCACAAAACAGTTTCATCTTGTCTGTGTAAGCCAAGGTGACTTGGATTATTGCTGCATAGGAAATACGTCATTGTTGTTATTGCAATGCGTATTATAATGATACAATCGTGCAAGATATTGAATACAGTAACAATCTGTTTATTATGATAGGATGGCATAAAAGGCTTCTATCATTGTCAAAAATAGTATATTGGTTGTTTTGTATATTACGCTATACTTTGGCGAACTCTGTTTCTGAAAGTAAAGTCCTGAAATTTAGCATTTATTAAGAAAATCTGAATACTTTGACGCAGACCCTGTCACCTAGGAACACTGAGATGACATATAACTTTATATCAGAAAGACATTAACATAAACAAACGAATAAATTTAAATAAATGACGTATACCAGAATAGATATATGCCATAATGCTAGTATATACCCCAGAGAAGGCCACAGTGACAAGGCACTCTGCGAAGGTCAGTAAACTCCTTTTGCAATCCCTGTAAACAAACAACCCTTCTCTATTGTGTGTTTTTCCCTAAAGGGATATTTGGTGTCACCCAGTCGCTAACTAACCCATTGTTAAAATCCCATGCGTGCTTCTGACAACAGGCTTTAAGATTTTGACCGACGCGCAGAAGGCATGCTTCCGCATAAATTTTTGCATGCGGACCGTTAGAGATAGCGTCTCTGATATTAGGTCCGAAACCGGAAATTCTGAACACTTATCGTAAGTGGGGATAGGTACCAGCCAATGAAAAATTGATATCTGTTCATGTGATTTTTCAAACTCCAAAAAATCCTAGAGTGGGGGTAATTCAAAGTGATGGCGGAAAGTAGGTTTTTCTAGTAAGAAAACTTGGGTCCTGTGATCTACGTGAGACGGACGCGTATTCGGCGCCGCCTAACAAGTACACTTCCGCGCCATGCACCGAGACACAGTGCAGTATTTAACAGTCGCTCCAGTGAGAGTTAGCGCAAAGAGTAATATATATGGAAGACGATATATATAGTTCGACTACGCAGTGCTACTGCCTGTGCTCTTCACACCACAATGTCGACGTGGGATACAGTGACGCTAAACACAGCAACCACACGGACGACGACTTTACGGTGGCGAGCAAAGGAGTCTAAAGACAACAATAAACTTCTGTCTAGCAGATTCGAGGTGTCATCTTCATTGAACCCACAACCGGTCAGCACGCACCGACTCCCTGAAGTACAGATGAGAGTTCTCTCGCGGGAGCTACAAGTCACCTCGAACCGGTTACAATCTCCCTATGCTTTAATCCCCGCAAACCACCAATCCTTAGTTGTGAGGCGTTGAGCAAAAGGGAGAGCTCGACGTGGTTCGCTACGGGCCGGACTGCCTCAACTTCTCTGTTTAACTTTAAATTCACATTTGTATCCTAATTTACTGGCCCAGACAAACGGAATTTAGACCCAAAGAGGATTTAGACAGCGTGAAACGTACAGGTATGAACTCTGTTTAACTGTAAAATGCAGAGTGATGATTATGAGTTTTAGTTTATTAAGCGACTTCCAGAACCATTGATGTGGATGAAACCATGACGTCAATTTAGAGTTGCTGTTCTCTTGTTAATATGAAATCTAGAAGTCTTTTTCCCATGTTGCAAGAGCAGTTTCCAAAACAGAGCAACATTTGCCTCATTCTCATGGTTTTACGCACTGTGAACAACGGTGAAACATGTGCATTGATGCTTATCACTTTCTTTTTTCATGCTGTCATTGCTGAAATGTTATTTATTCCATATTTTTTTAACAAAAAGTGCATTATTAGTTAGAAAAGATTTGCATTCATTTGAAACCTCATGGTATCTGTTTTGGATGCATATGTGATTATGGAAGCCTGGTTTATAATTAGACTGACATCGCAGCTAGGGTTTTCACAACAGTAATGCGGAACCATCTATCATGTGATTTACTCCATTCGGGGAAGATATTCTGATGTGTCTAATTGGCTAAATTTAGTTATGAATCGATTCCTACGGGATGGAATGGGATACCTTCATTCTAGTCAATAACATGGACTATAAACGTGGCGCACGTCGAGCTAGGGTTCGTCTCCAACGGTTATCTGTCATTACTGGGGTTTTCAGGAACGCAGGGTCTATCTCTGCCACTTTTTATGATCTTTTTTTGTGAGGCATGCGTGTTTTACGACGGATTCTATCTCGGCTAGCAGGTATATTTTCCTTATGGGGGAGAATTTGGAGGCTCAGAAGGCTTTTCTCAGATTTGTCGTCTTAGCTTTGTCCAGTCTTTGGGTATCTTTGAGGGTTAGGAATGGCTAGATTGTTTTATTCCGTTCGATGCAAACCCGAGCAATTGTAGTGGCGTATTCAGTGAAAGTGAGGGCATATTTTTCAAGTTCATAATTGCTTTTCTTGCCGCCACCACTCTGTATTCTAAGTATTTAGTAGATATGCCTCACACTTTTTTAACACTTTCAGTTCCAAATTTAAGAGGGCTGTTCAATAAAGAATGATCATTATTTTTTACGGTCATAATTTTTCGCCTAAAATTCAACCTTAGCTTAATGTGAAACAAACCCACCATAGTAGTTCATTGTTGGTACTCCTGGTTCCCGCCTGTGAGAACCAGGCAAGTTCAGACATGTTCAGTATCGCCTACCGCTGCAACGGAGGTAACACGCGGGGAACAATATGCGGTTTTAAAATTCTGCTTTCGTCTCAACAAATCTTCAGTTGAGGCCTATAAAATGTTACAGGAGGCCTATGGAGAGTCTTATTCCCTAAAGCACAGCTCAAAGGTGGTTTAAAATGTTTAAAGAGGGGAGACAATCAATTTCAAAGAAAGGTGCACCTGGTGCTCCAGTTACTGCTCTTACGGAAGAAAACATCAATACTGCTGCTGCCATTATGAGAGAGGATCGACGAATTACCTTAAGATCACTTTCTGAAATACTGAACATTTCATTAGGTGCCACATTTCCGTGAAGCAGGCTGGATGCTGCACCACGATAATGCGCGGCCGCATATTGCCAATGTTGTTGCTGAATATCATGCAAAAATCAACGTGAAGTGCATCTCTCACCCTCCCTATAGCTAGGATTTAGACTCATGTGACTTTTTTCTATTCCCTAATTTGAAGAAACGCCTTCGTGGTAGGCATTATCCATCATCAGAAGCAATGGTGAAGGTTGCGGAGGCGATTTTGAAGGATATCTCAAAAATGGTTTCCAGCATGTCTTAAGAAGACTGACAGAAACGCTGGGACAAGTGCATCGCATTCAGGAGAGACTATTTTGAGAAGGACCATCAAAATTATGAGGATGAGTAAAGGTACATTGTCAAAAAAAATTTTGATCATTCTTTATTGAACAGCCCTCGTAATTTTAATGCCTCTATGTACTATCCCCACTATTACTTTAAACATGTTAATTAAAAAGTAATATTAACTCCCTCTGAGCACCGTCTTTCAACTTGGTGCTGCAAGACTATAAGACGTTTCAAACCACGTATAAAAATTTACTAAAATGTTTATTTCATTAAATGTTCAAACCGAACACCCCAAAGTTGTTCTGGTGCTACGCGGTACAGACATGTTCGTTGGAACTGAAAGAGATACATCATAGCGGAACAGGAAGCAGTATGGCGCATAACGGAACAAAGCACAAGAACATCCAGAAAGTAGGTTTTACGGCCTACACATATTGGAATTGTGTGAGTAACTGGTAATACATGTCACGATAAACATTCCTTCTTACGAGGCCATGTTTGCGTTTATGTCATCCATTCTGGGCGTACTTTAGTTTGTCTTGGCTCAGACATTCCACACTGTTGCAACTAGAAGCTTATTTCTCATATTTATATACCTCATACAAACTTTTAGTTATCATCAAAATCTCGAATATGCTTCTTGTTACCCATTTCCATGGTTAATCTTACTTTTTATTTCTAAATTAAGGCAATCTATCGATGAAAATGCCTTACCTAACAACTTAATTTGCACGTGATGATTGTCTAGTGCCCTGAAAATGTAGCTTAAGGTGTTAATTTAAAAATATATGTGAAATTAGTTATTTTAGAAAATTTTTAGATTGTGATTTCGGTGCTTTTAAAAACGCTGTTAGAAAGTACCTTTGCTCTAAATCTTTTTATTCTGTACAAGATTATCTAAATGACAAATTATCCTGATAATGCTTCTGTAGCTCTGTAACTAGTATCTAACTGTTCCAACGACAAATCATTACCAATAAATCTTTGATGCAAGTTGAAAGTTTATTTTTAATGTATATGTATTTAAGAAATAACAATGAATGGTATCCATTGCTAAAAGGTTGAGACGTACTGGCATAAGCCAAGTGAAAGCTGAATTAAAAAGTCTTTGATTTTGTATCATATATAATTATCGCTGCTTTGTTTTCCATAATATTGTTCACATTGCCTGTATACTATTAATATGTGTCTTATGTTAACTTTTGGACATATATATGCTATTACTTTATACCTCTGGAAATGGTCAATGTTCAGTCTTTACTGGCTACAAGTGAACCTACGAACGCAAATCAATCTAATCTAATCTAGACTATTAGAAGAAGAATAAGCAATTATTTGCTTCCATATTCAGCTTGTAACTCTTCTTTGAAACATCTCATGGTATTCCCGCTTACCTCATGAGTTATTCTTAGCTCCTCTGCCTTTTAATGTTTATATTTTAGCTCTCGATGAATGCAGGCAATACGTCCTTGCATACCTAGAGAGTACGTCACTGCCTACAACAGCATATTTTCTAAAGAAATATAACTTTAATTACACTAAAGAGACTGGTCTTTTTTTTTCAGATCACTTGGTACAGTTTCAAGATATTCTCGAGTAAAATTGATAGGGATTACAGACTAACATTGCATTACAAAACATTCAGTTTCCATTCTTGAAATTATTTATATAATGTTAGACGTTAGCTCTATATGTTTTCACTGTTATGTATTTTCATATGTTAATTGCACTCAATGTAGCACTTATCTATTTTAAGAAGAATAAATGTTGTGTAACTTTTGTATTCTGTTTGGTAAACCTATTTTAATTCATCTTTTTGTTCACAAATTTTGTGTTTCTCTGTGTCTATGGCAAACCCATTTCAAGTCAGACTTAAATAAAATAACTCCGTGATGTCGATACCTATAACAAACCTATTCTTATGCATAGGGATGGTATCGTGTTAGGAACCCCGCTGTACTGTGCTTTCTGCCTTTAGATCCGGCCCCCTTGGTATTCCCTCCTTCATCCCTTCATCCGGCCTAAATTATGGCTACAATGTTAAGCCATCCATTCATCGTTACGTTTTGCTCTTTAAATTCTAAAAGCTGCAAACGACATCAATATTTCCATTTTTCAGCACTGTCGAATAATATTGTAGTAGTCAGGTTAATTTTAATGGTAGAGATTAGGATATGTAAAACGTTATAAATGTGAGGAAGTTTAATGGATGTGTAAGTATTTTGTGAATTCATTTTTCCCTAAGTCTTAAAGAGCTACCTACATATCTCTTGTGAGAGTTCGCTTGAATGATAGCACTGGAAATTACCAAAATGTTCTAAATTTCCATAAACAACCACAAAGAAGTATTCCAGCAATACCTTTTAAGTAAAGTAAGCCTTTTTTCATCATTCCTTCCCAGGAAAAATCGCCTCCTTTACGCTGAAAAGTGTATAAGTATTACCTTTTAGAATTTCGAGTTCGGAATGTCAAGCATCCTTGACTATCCACCCATTACAAATGATGCACAGCTATGTAGATTTTGTACGATTTTACGAAATACACTTCTTGTTGCTAACTGTACCAAGTGGATCAAATGCTCCGTCTTTCTTGTAAGCAGATATCCCTTCATTCGTCAAAACAGTTGCGGAACGCAAAGGGGCTTTTCCAGTTAAACACACGGCAATGCATATATCCACACCTAGCACTGATTTTGTTTCATCACATTCGTTTGATTTAACGCAGTATAACGCCTTTAAGGAAATGTACGAGTATGAAAATCCAAAATGCACCTTTTTCTTGTGAATGCTCCGAATTATTTTGCTATAAACCCAGAATATAAAACATAAATTGAACAGAAAATGTAAACGAGCTATAGCAAATCATTGTTAAAATATTCAGTTTCTTTGTCCATTATTAATCATTTTATATGTAATACGAATTGCGCATCTTATCCTATGATTTATTCTATTGCCCACAAAATTCAAATTTGAGCTTAGTACACAGAAATTGTTGTACATATATTTCATAATTGTAATTAGTTTATTAGAAAACATTTTTGGATACTTGTTATTGAATGTCTGAACTTTGTCAGTGTGGAGATGAAAAAATACGTTAATTTCAGCTGAGCTATTTAATATGCACTAGTACACAGCAGTTTTAATGCCCGAAATTCCTTAAGCTTTGCTGAAACTTTCCAGCTGACAAGTTTATAAACTTTAGTCCAAGGAACATTTTGAAAAATAAAAACGTTGAGGAAAAAAAAAAGAATTGGGCAAAATGGACTATAAGGTAGGACATGGTGTCTTATCTAAATGGTACAGGATCAATTGATTTGCCATTTGTGGCATTAAAACGACTCATATTAAAATAACAAAAGAACTGTACACGGTGTTCATTTTATCTGTAATTTTACCGCGCAAAATTTAACGTCATCAATAGCATCGCTGATGGAGTGAGTTGATATGCGATTCCCCTAGCGGCTTGCGATCGTATTTGACAGCAGCTGAGGACTCCCTCTACCGGCAGGTAAATATACTGTCGCGACTGGCGGCCGACGCGCACAAAGAGACAGGGCATCGTGGAGATAAGGGACAGATAGTGCAGCGCGGAGATAAAGAGCTTGCCGAAACAGATAAAGTTAGATAACTCGAAGATTCTAGTGCCGTCTTGTTTATTCTAGAAATATGAGTAGAGGTATATATAAGAAATCGCGAACGCCAGCAGAGAGTCGAAATGGAACTTGATTCGTGAGCGTACAACTGTGTTTTGAAAGTGAACTCTTTTGTTTGTGGATGTGGCAGATGACTTGTGTATGTTACGTAATTCTACTACTGTAAGGGTTGACCAAAGTGTACTTCTACGGAAATAAAGAACATTTTGAATTTTTGCAACTTCAACTTTTAATTCTACGAACCCACAAAGTCACAATACTATTTGAGAGGTGGGTTTGCCCGCGTAATATAAAGGTGCGTAATTTCGCCTGGTGCGTAGATACGATAACTGTTTTTAAAAAACTGTATACTGCAATGCAGTGTACCTCGAAGCTAATTATGCAGCCATAAAAGTATACCGTGAGGAATATACGAAATGATAAGTCAATGAACACTTAATTCACAATGAACATCTGGTTTTCTGTTACAGTAGACATATTGCAAACCTGTCACATGAAATAGAAATATTTCAATTTGATCTCAATTGTTTTCTATCACCCACAGTTTCCTCACAATGTAACTTCATTATAAAGCAGAAAATTAGCAGAACATGCTCTAGGAATGAAAAATAAATTAGTGTTACAATATGTACAGAGCCTTTATCCAAGTCTAAACAAGAAAATATCTCTAGTATATAGTCTTATGTGTCCAATTTTTGTATTTACTTTATCTCTTCCCCTTAAACACTGTCTGTATTGCGAGAAGGTATGCTTGAGGCCTTTCTGTCATAGCATTTATCGCTTCTATATTGGAACCAGTCACTTTATAGCGTCCAGTGTCCCTATTCTTGCGTGTAACTGATCCTGTATCTTGCAAATGTTTGATGAACCTATTGATTTTAAAAGACATAAGGATACCAGCACTAATATACATTTTAATTAAGCGTGAGAATGACAAAAGTTTATATCGTATACTGATAAAAGGTAAGACGTTTATGTTGCAAACAAAAGTACGTCAATTTGACTGTACCTGGACACGACAACATTACGCGCCGAGGGACTTGTCTGAATGCTGGATAGCGTTGCATAAACTCTTCTATGCAGCGGTTTAAATTATATTTATATGTCGCACCAATTTTAATGCCGGTACGAAAGTATCATTCAACCATGAAGACGCGGTGGTCTGTGTTCATATCCAGAGGAAGCTGATTGTATTAGTTACCGGTGCAACCACATCTAGAGCGTTGTAATGTGCCTACTGTTCCACAAAAATTACCACTTTTTCTCCGTAGAGGGCACTATGATTTCAAGATAGACTCACCAGTGAACTATGACGTCATTCTTGCTCAATTGGAGGGCGGGAAATAACGAAAAAAAAAATGAACACCATGTATAGCACGAAATTGCAAGTACAAGAGTAACAATACTGAAGGAAATGAACGAACATGTTTACAAATTCACAAAAGCATTGCGTTATATTTTCTTAAGAACGTGAAAAGTATTTAATTTTAGCATTATTCCGTACAAAGCTCATTTTGTGCTATTTAATGGAGAAACTCGATTTATGATTTTGTACTAACACAGAAAACTGCACCCAACACTAGAGTTAAAGAACAGATTTTGTTTATAGATTGAGCAGAAACTGAAGGGTAGAACGTTCTATCTTCCATTTCATTCACGCAAAGACATGCTGTGAAGGCGTTAATTGATTCACATTAATGATATGCTTTGAACGGTCAAGTCATTAGGTTTAGTTGGGGTGGGGAGACCAGCTTCCCGACTCCTGGGAACGTAAACAAACGTCTTCTACTAAAGTTAATACCAAAACATTTCTTCATCATGCTTCAAACTTTCTATATCTTCAAAATGTATACAACATTTTTACTCAATTCTATCTAAAACATGTTAGTGAAATCTGAGGCGCTTTAAGCTAGGACATTATACGGTTTTATATATTCAAAATGTCACATTATGGCGTATCAGTTCCAGTGTCTTCCAACTATTCTAGTCACTTAGAAAATAATGATTTTAAAATAAATTGTTGTTATCACGTCATGACAGCTAGTATTTGTTAATAACTATAACATTTGAATAACCTAGAAATACAAGGCATCCTTACGTATCCTCAATATGGAAGTTCTTGATGTAATAATTCGATGGCAATTTTTGTTTAGATTCTACTTTTATTAATTTACTGTTAAACAAAATTTCAAAAATATTTTCAATACACCTTTCATAACATAAAATATATATCCAATTTTTGCGCATTACGAGTGTTTTTAATCCCCGCCTTAAATATTTGTAACATATATAATTTGACTCTGCAGACAATAGGAAGATGAAGGAAACTAAATTTTAGACATTTTATATAGTGCGGTGCACATAAATCTGAACCCCTTCAATAGGCCAATAATACGACACACGTGCAACTTTGAGGGAATATAATACACAATTGGGAGATTACATTACACTATTTACATCTCAGAGAAAATCTTGGATGTGTCCTCCACCAGCATCTATACATGTTTGCACTCGTCTCACCATATTCTCTGAAGTTTTACGGAGAGTATCCTCGCCAATGTTATTTATTTCGGTTCTAATGGATTGCTTGAGAATATCAACTGTCCATGGCCTATTCTTGTACACTCTATTTTTATATACCCCCACAAGAGAAGTTCCGGTGAGGTTCGGTCAGGGGTTCTGGGAGGCCACAGACCTTTTGAGATTATTCGATTATCAAAGAAACTTGTTACAAGTTCCATGGTGTCATTAGATGTATGGCACGTTGCTCCATCTTGCTGGAAATAACCTTCTGTCAATTCGATATCATCCAGCTGCTCCACAAATGTCTTGAAGATACACATATAAACTTCAGTATCTACAGTCGTATCAAAGAAAATGGCCATTTAAGACTGTCAACTGACAGTGTTGACAATTCTTCCAGAGCCACTGAGATCATTAAAACAGATTTCTACATTCTACGAGCTTTCAAAGGGAAGTCATGGCCTGTTGAAATGGTTCAGGTTTATATGGATCGCACTGTATATGGAAACAGACATTTTATTTATCCTATAAAATCATAAATATGTACACAGGTACATATAGGGGAATAAAAGCACGTACAACGTTGCAATTGTGATTATTTACAAAGTTGTTTGCTTTAACCTAACTAAAATTCATCTTAGATACTATGATGAGAAAGAAAAATGGCAAAAGTTACTGCAGTTCTAATCATTTCATTCGGTACAACATAAAAGGAAAAGTTGTAGCTAATAGAAAGTAATGAAATGGTTAAGGAGTTTGTTACTGACGTTTTCTAGATATTTATTAATGGAATAAAATGACTGTGAAGCAAATATGACATATCTATCCTTTTATGCAGTGAAAATTTGCATATTCTTTTGCTATCTATAGGCAAATAATTTACAAAATTTTAACTGTAAAATTATTACACTGCTAAGATGGGCACTTGTACTGCTTCTCTACACTGAATTTGTCATGTGTTATGGATAGGAACTATGGTATTTAAAGTAAAATTACTATACGGATTACTTAAATTTAATTTGTAAAATATTAAACTTTCTAATACACGGGAAAATGTAAGTAAAAAGTAGGATCTGAAATTTTGTGAACATGGTCTGGTTGAAAATCTTCGATTACTTTGTCCATAATTCTTAGGATAACTGCATATTTTGAACGCTTGATTTACTTCTAAATTACTTTCAGTGGTCCGCTGTGGCTTCCTCTTTTGTTTCTCATTTCCGTAGTGCGTCATGGTGACATCCAATGATGGAGATAATTTTGACCGCAAAATCAATAACTCACCGAATGATTCAAGTTGGTCGAATATGCGGTGCTGGGAGAAAGTTGGTCCATACCTACGCACCTGCTTACTGAACCGTTACTTGGTTTCTGAGTAACACAAGAAGAATGTGCGGAATTACGTAGCCTACTTTTGGTTATGAAACATAAATATTTCCAAGTAAATAACCACGTCCCCAATCTTTGGTGAGTGCGTTGGACGTGCACGAATATAAGAAATTCACTTTATATGAACATGCGAATGCTATGCAATTTATAAAAGCTAGAAGATTATGTGGTCAATATTAGTATTCTGTAGTTACCAACAGTCAAATCTTGAAGAATCTGTGTGAGCATCTGAATTCATTTACCCAAAATTGAGTAAATAACTGTGTACAAACTTTAGTTATAAACAGTTTGCTGAGATAGTGGCGAACAGATGCATACGATGCTAACAGTATTATTGCAGCTTCTTTCGGTTTAATGAAGATAAAATCGTGGAATAAATTAATATTTTGGAAAACGTGCACTATAGCAACAAGATCATCACTGATGAGGACATATTTGTAAAGTCTGCTTATATTTCCTACAGAATGAAGACTCTAATGCATGATTTCAACAAAGCTGTTAAAATTCTTGCGTTTCATCAACCTGTTTTCTGAAAATGTTAACAAACACGTGTTAACGCCAACACACTTGTAAGACTATGGACGAGTCGTAGTATTTTCTGAACATGCTGTAATGCGCTTTTGTTTTCATTTTCGTCTGCACACAGCTGAAAAAATGGTGGTTGAAGAAAATCGTAAGAGAAGCCGTGGAACAAATTTCTCATCGATGAAGAAAGAATTGTTAATTGAATTGGTGACAAAGTATAAGGATATTATGGAAAATAAGAGGACGGATGCGGTGAATGTGAAAGAGAAAGATGTAACGTGGGAAAATATTGGAAACGAATTTAATTCAAATGCATGTGTCACTACTACAAGTACCAAACAACTTCATCAGTATTATTTAAATTTAAAACGAGGTACGAAGGAGAGAAGTACCGAGTAACTTGAACGTTTCAAGACGGGAGGTGGGCAATGTATTATCCACATAATTCAGTGAATAATAAATTCGCAAAATTATTAATACTTGAAGCAAAGACGAGATCGGCATATTTCTTTCGATGCATGTTCTAACCTCTCTTGTACTTCCGCAATAACCTTCATAGCAACTTGTTTCGACAGTCTATACCTCTGTAGAAAATTTTCTTCTGATAGCTCCTCAAAATCATTTCTCCTCATAGGTCGTACGCTATTACGAATGCCATTTAGACGGTCTTAAATATAGCAAATCGACATCAACAGCTACGTTCACACCCGCCATCTTGACTATTTACAATTGTTAAGGACTGAACAACAGAAATATGACTTGTTAGTTTAATAAGAGATTTAATACGAGAGTTAAGCTAACACTTGTTGGTGAAATGCAATTTTTGTTATAATTATTGCTTAACTCATGTTAAGTCTTAACATCTGTTGATGTAATACAGATATGTAATACTTGTAATACAGCAAACATGAGATAAGCCTACTGCTACAGCCTGCATCCCGTTTACGGGATTCTACCTATCCGGTAGAATCAGTAGAATTCTCGCCAAATACAACATCAGGACCATCCACAAGCCACCTCCAAAGATTAAGCATCTGTTGAGACCAGTGAAAGACAAACTGGACTTCCGAATTCCGGGAGTGTACCGCATTCCCTGTGAATGTGGGACACCGTATATAGGACAAACCGGAAGGACCATCGCTACTAGAATAAACGAACCTGAACGAAGCATTCGTCTAATGCAACCTGAGAAGTCTGGGCTGGCAGAGCATTGTTTTGATAACGACCATAGAGCCAACTTTCGGGAGACGACCATCTTTGCTAAATGCAATAGTTACTGGTAGCGGAGAATTAAGGAGGCTTTGGTGATTTCCTCTGAAAGGACTACGCTTAATCGTGATGCTGGACAGTTTAGTTCCTCTTGGAATCCGGCCTTAAAATAGAAATCCGTCGATTTAAGAAGCAAAGATCAACACAGCTTGATAATCAAGTTAAGTAGTTACGTTTTTTGACACAATTTTCTATACTCACGTCATCTCCTGACCTGACATTCAATTTACGCATTCAGTAATGGGAATTTTATAGTATTTTGTCTTTGTTTATAGTTGTGTTATATCTAGTGATTCATTTGTGGTTATAACATTTTATAAATATCCTGATGATGGGAGAGATGCACACTCCCGAAACCTCGATATCTAATCGTCTTTTCACCTGGCTTGCTGCCCGAAAAGAAAGTGAGCCTATTCGTCGCCAGGAAAGCTTCAGATCTTATCTGTTGATGAAATCGGACATAAGAGTAGGATTACGAAAACGAACCCAAAACCTCTCAAGAAAATTTGCAGTTAGCGCATTTGACAAAATGCAAGCATTACAAAGTCAGTATCGATATGAACAAACGAATTAGTGGATTTGACGAATGGCGAAGACAGAGGAAACCAGGTTTTAAATTTGGGGATATATTGTTAAACACAATATTATTTGCAGACCATCGGGGCCACTTCAGAAGACGAGCTTCAAAGAACAATATATAAATTACAAGAGACATTAAAAAATTGTCATTTAAACCTGTCTGTTAATAAATCTAAGGTTATGGCTTTAAAAGGGAGGTTTCCTGTGCGATCAAAAATAATTATTAATAACGAAATAATAGAACAAATCAGCAGTTTTATTTACCTGGGATGCTACATATCCTGCGAAGGAGAAAAAGAAGTCGATAAAAAACTTAAGTTCCAACAAATGTGTGGAATAATTCAAAGAGCACTAAGAAAAATATCTAGAAAAGAGAAAATAACGAAATTTTATAAAATGCTTGCAGTTTCTCTATTTTTATATGGCAGTTAAAACTAGGTCCTGAGTAGATCTTCTAAAAGGAGGTTAGAAACAGCTGAGATGCAATTCCTCTGAGAATATCAGGCTAAACATTAAAATATCATATACCTAATATTCAAATTCGAAACATATGTAAGTTAGAGGAAAAGATGCACAGCAACAAAAGACAATGGTTTCAACGCATAAACAGAATGGATAATGCCAGACTTACAAAGAAATACAAATTAGAAGGATGAAGTTCAGGAGCAGACGATCAAAAACCAGACGGAAGGTGTCTTTGGGTCGGAACGGGCCTTTTAGCCTAACCTTGAAGTGGAAGAGGAAGAAGAAGCAGCAGCAGAAAAAATTAATAGATTCTCAAATGTCCTCCGCCCTCCCCACCAATAAGGAAAGAAAGAAACAACAACTACTACGGAAAACCTTAATGCAGGGATTTGCATTCTTCTTAGATAAGATATGACTCAAAGGGTAATTCCAACGAAATTATATTGTTCGGACAATTGTTGGGGTTGGGATTAGGATTTCATTACGGAGGGGATTCGGTACGTAGGTCACCATGCTGGGCCCATTGTTCTTATGCACTCTAGTGGGGGCACCCCCGGGGGGAAGGAGACAGAGGGCGGCCAACCCAACGAGCCACGACAGTACAAAGGGCAGGGTCCCTACAGTTTACTTGGATGGAGACTTCCTGCGACAGGCCAAGACAACGAACACGCTCCCCTACAGCGGGACGGCAACGAGCCCAGCAGCCGAGCCCCAAAGGTCCCAGGCTGGCGGTCCCGAAATGGTCCCAGCAGAGAAGCTGAGGCCAGGAACCGACCTACCGAAGGAGGAAGTAGTTTTCCTCCGAGGATATCATCCTGCCATGCACCGCCGAGACTCCCGCCGACACTTCTACCCTAAAAGAGACCACCAGATGAGATATGATGTGAAATGATAATGGAGATGAAATGGAGGGGCAGGAAATTCGGGGGATGTAATTAACCTACCCAGCATTCACCTAACAACCCGGTAAACCCCCTAAAAACCCATGAGTCAGGTAGGTTGGCCACGGGAGTCGAACCCGGGCCTCCCGAATGCGGGCCACAGACGAAACCGTCTGAGCCATCCCGCTCGGTCGGACAGTTGTTACTTTCAGCTTTTCCTACTTTACTGCCAATTAGGAGAAAATATTTCAGTTTCAATAACAATATTTCCATAACATACAAAGCATACATCTTTGTTTCTTCATGACATAAAAATAGTTATAGTTACAACAGAACAGATGCTCAATGACGTCTTGTTTTTTCAGATATGGCATTAATTCCAAGAAAGCATTATCTCTTGGGTCATTGTATGAATAATTGGTCAGCGTTATAGAGAGGAACGGTTTCGAATATTCTCCAAATGGCAGTGAACATGGCACCATTTTGCTAAGCAAAGGTCGTTAACTTACGTCCTTTAACCTGTTAGCCAGCTGTTTTTTGATACATGTAACATAACCTATTTTGGTAGTGGCTATTCCATTGTAAGTACTTCAACTGTTGAACCCTCTCTTATGATTGGCTGCTCTTTACGTTTGTACTTGTAAAATGTCTTTATGTTCATCTACAAATTACATTGTGAATGACCCCTAAGAGTTGAAGCACGTCTCAACTTACTGTCGTATATATTTTTATACAGGATGTAACAAAGAGTATGTCAACAATTTGAGAAAATATTTCTTGCGGATAGAAGATAACAAAGTACTATTTCAACGTAGGTCCAGAAATTGTTTATTTCCTTTTTAGAGCCCTTTTTCTACAGCTGAATCAAATACAGCATTTCATCTCATCTCATCGCGAGATCTACCTGGAAATCCGAGGACTCTATCAACCCGAGAGCAATGGACAACTCCCGGGCTCTTTCCTTGGGGCAATACCTGCAGTCTAAAAAGCCCCTCCCCCACTCCACCACCGATCGACAAGAACGTCAAGACGGGTGGAAGTGGATACCCCACTTACGCGCGTCAACCCCGTTGGGAAGACTACCGAAAACCACGGTACGGCCGCCTGGTGATCTAGCACACCTACTAGCTCTGCACGCTAGTACGCGGGACATTTTAAGGCAACTCTCTACCCCGTCGAGGCGGACGAAGCCTGGCCGGAAGTATCCGATCTCCCGCGGTTATCGGGAACACACTGTCCCCTCGAGTCCAACCCAGTCCGAACAACTCCCATTCGGGAGGGGCTCGAATGTTTGGCCCGAGGTTCCTCTTAGTAACGTCAGAGATACCACGAGTGCTAGAGGTCCGCAGGGCTCGCAACATAGCAGCTGAAGGGGACGGATCCCCTCCAAACAGCAGCACTTAGTGTCAGAACCGGGAAATTTATCTGCAGAGGATCCACCCAAAAGTCCGAAGACCCTGGCCTCCTTCTACCCGGGAGCGATGTAAAACTCTGGGGCTCTTTCCTAGGGCAATACCTGGTTTCCTAAAAAAGCTACCCCCCCCCCACCATCGACAACAACGTCAAGGCGGGATGGAAGTGGATACGCCACTTACGCGCGTCAACCCCACAGGTAAGACTACCGAAAGCCACGGTGGGGCCACCTGGTGATCTAGAGCACCTTCTACTAGCTATACAGGCTAGTACCCGGGACTTCTGAGGCAACCCTCTACCCCCTCCGGGCAGACCGAGGCCTGGCCATAGGTACCCGATCTCCCGTGGGTGTCGGGAACACACTGCCCCTTTAGTCCAGCCCAATCCGAAGAACTCCCCGACGGGAGGGGCTCGGCAGTTCGGCCCGAGGTTCCTCTAGTAACGTCAGAGGTACCACGAGTGCTAAGTGTCCGTAGCGCCCGCACCACGGCAGCTGAAGGGGACGGATCCCCTCCCCTACGGGAGTCAGAACTGGGAAAACAGGAAATCACAGCACGAGTTGAAAATGGCCTCCATTAGCTCGAATACATCCGTCAACCTGCCGTCGCATGGACACCTTAGTTCGCTGAGTTGGGCCTGGGGAATATCGTATTGTCTGGCAGTCTTCCACAATACAAGCAAGAAGAGTCTCTACATCTGGAATTAGAGTTGCATAAACAAGAGATTTCAAATGCCCCCACAAATAAAATCTATTGGATTTAAGCCAGGCGAGCGTGGAGGCCACGAAATTGGTCCACTTCTTCCTATACATCTACCAGGAAACCTGCTATTCAGAAATCGACGGACAGAAAGCCTGAAATGAAGAGCTCTATTGTGCATGAAATACATGTATTGTCGTATTGCTAATAGAGTATCTTGGAATAAGACAGATAAGTCATTCTGCAAGAACCTTCTGTATCTTCGTCCATTAATATTACATGTGGTCCCACTAAACAGCTGATCCAATTGTTAACGGAGAATCGATGCTCCTGTACCTGAAACATACAGTAATGGCAGAACCGACACTTAGTACTCTACTGTGTTACCTTTGCTTAATCCGTACATTAAATGACAGTCTGTAAATGTTACTGCACGTGAAACTCAAAGATAGACACTGCTGTGCTTGGCGCTACGACAGTGAACTGACAAGCGGACTACTCAACTCAACTCCACTCCATGCTGGCGGGCTGTATGGAACAGCCCGAAGGGTGGTCAAATCGTGTACCTGCTCAGGGAAGAGCTTAACCACGTAGTGGAGGGATGTGGATGTTGCAGAATGACGGGTGTATTTTAAGTGGGGTTAGTGTAGGGAGGTAGCTTGTTGCTCCTCAGGGAATGATGAACCGGGTGCTACGGACAGCGTGCACCGCTGGTGGGTTAGTTAATAAACTAGGAAGAAGGTATGTATAATTTTGAATATTCCAGAATAAACATTTTGGATTAGCTGAAATTTAATTTAGGCTGGAATGGAGATCATGTTGTTACCGGTAGTGACCGCAAGACATGTGGGGTAACCGGTATCGCTTTAAGCGACGCTCACGAGGTACATAATCCCCAGGGGATCTGACGACGGCGCTCTGATGTTGGGGCAAACCCTCGAAGAATTTTGTCGCCCGGCGCCTAATTTCATCCTCCCCATATCGGAGGGATGAAGCCTCGTGAAGTAATCTCACGGGGAACCTTGTGCAAACAGAATAAATAATCCGAAGACATTTATTCTGTGCACGTTGGAGCAGAACTAGATGTGAGCCTGCGGCCATACCCCAGACTTCGCACGCATAGAGCATGATAGGGAGGACCAGAGCCATAAAGAGGCGCAACTTTAGGGGAACAGACATCGCAGACCGAAGCACAGGGTATAGTGATGCCACGGCACCACACGACCGATGAGCTTGCTCCCGGATGTGTTCCCGAAAAGTTAGGCCCTTGTCCAGCTTGACTCCCAAGTACTTGATTGAATTCTCCCACCTGATCCCTTGCCCGAAGTAGGTAAATTGGGGGAACGTACCAGGGGCACTATTTGTATTCTGAGTCTTGGCAACCGTGAAGCTATAGGTGCCATCTGACTTTTCGAATGGGAAGTTTGAAATTGTTGACCATAATCTATTTCAGCCATTTTGTTTTGACATTTTGAGTCTCAACAAAAACATGGCATCAACTCATGAAAATGTTTGGACAATGATTTATTACGACTTTCGATGGGATTATCAAGACAAGAGGGCATCGATCAACTAACTTTCACATTTGGTGACGAAGCTCCATCCCTTGCCACTGTGAAACGCTGGCAAAACGAATTTAATCATGGCCGCCGTTCGCTCAAAGATGAAGTTCGTAAAGGTCGTCCAAAATCAGTTGTTGTGCCAGAAAACGTTGATGCTGTGCAAAAATTAATGATGCAAGGTCGTCATGCGAGATTGAGGCAGCCCTAGGCATTAGTTCCACCAGCATAAATAAAATACTGCATGGTAATTTATTCCTGGAAAGGGTTTGCCCTTGTTGGATCCCACATAATTTGAGGCAATCTCAAAAATATTGTGACTTTGTGGATTCGTGAAATCAAAAGCCTAGGTTACGAACACTAACAATTGCACTTTATTTCCGTAGAAACACGCTTCGTACACAGATGTCCAGAATTACGTTACATACACAATGCAACTTGCAAGGTCATCGACACAGCTCACCAACTGTACACGCATGCGAGTACAATTAACGACTGACCCTTGTGGCGGGCGGGCTGCCTTTTTATAGATTACTCACATTCCAGACATTTCTCAAACAATCGAGACGCGGCTAGAACAAACAACTAGAACTCGAGAAATCCGTCTCCCCCCCCCCCCCGCCGTTCCGGCGAGCTTTTATCTACACACTGCACTGCCGCCCGCGCCGACTCCATCAACAATGGGCTTGCGACAATATGCTCGGGCCGATTGGTGTACAAAACTACTCAGGAAACACAATAGCGATGCCTCAGAAGACGCATTTGAGATTGTAAGAGGTGACAAATTACGGATGTATGCCAGAACGTAAACAGCAGTCGACTGTATGGGTGTCTCAAGATGAAGCAAATACAACAAAAGTTGTTTGCACTCGAAGCACTTCGAAGCGAATGGTCGCCTGCTTTTTCAGCAAATCTAGCCATGTGGCAACAGTGTCTTTAGAGGAACGTAAAACGGTCAATGCTCATCTCAACGGTCATCTCGTCTAACAACATAGTATTTGAAGGATCAACAAATAGAATTGATGGGTCATTCGCCATACAGTCCTGATTTAGCTTCCAATGACTTCTTTTTGTTCCCGAACATCAAGAATAAATTGCGTGGACAACGATTTTCTTCGCCAAAAGCAGGTCTTCGAAAACATCTTTTGAAGGTGTCTCAAGAAGTCTGGAATAAATGCTTTAACAAATGGTTGCAAAAGTGTATTGATCATAAAGGAGAATATTTAAAAAAATAATAAAGCAGTTTTCACTCAGAAATTACCTTTTTTTAATTATTAGGCTGAACATATAAGTAGTGCTCGTCGTACTGTAGTGTAGCACAATGACAACAACGGTGAAATGCATCAGTTCCACCAATTTAACGAGATGTACCTAAAAGGGAATGGTGGCTACTGCACAATTAAACCATTGTTCTGTTGTACGATGATGACCACAGGACAGAGCTAAGCATTGCACGTGTAAGTGGAGTTGTAGAAGAAATGAGCGTGCAAATTAACCATTTCCGGACCTATGTTTATGTAAAATGTTTCTATCCTCTATATGCAAGAAATGTTTTCCTGAAGTTTCGACATACCTTTCTGTTAAATCCTGTAACGCTTCCGCAAAAGCTTCCAGAAAGCCCAATCTAGGGGAAGAATGATTATAAACTAGAGTTTATATGCTGTCCTAGAAATTTCAGACTCTTTTCCTGACATCAGGAGAAATGCATGTTGTTATTCAAGTTTTTCGTGATGGCATGGAGAGAGTTCATAGTTCATTTGAAGTTCACTTATGTGGTAGCTTGTTATCTTTACTGAGGTTAGTACACGATTTTAATAAGAAACTCTAAATGATTAGAAAGAGCCCATGAGTGTGTTTCCAAGAAAATACCTGAGCCTGCAGAAGGGCTTGGTATAAAAGGAGAGCAGACATGGTGAAAGCTGGTAGCATTAAATCTCCTGAATGACTTTCATGCGTAATGCCTCCACTTATGTTCCAAGAACAAGCTGCACTTACATTTCCAATTAAGGACAAAGTACAAGTAAAAAGAATAAGCAGCACAGTCTTAATCAGATTATACCACTACTACAGTAATGTCAACCTTGCTATAGGCAGCAATTTGAAATTCATCTCAGACTTGCACCGCACAATGTAATTCATGTTTTGTTTTTGCATCACAGTAAACTAAGTTTAGACTTTGGTTAGACTATCCTGGGGAGCTGTTTAATGACAATTTTGCTGTTTGTTTTCTTTCAAGAACGGAAAATTTGAGGTTAAGCATTGTCCTTTAAACATTCCTAAGCATTTTCTGAATAATCATTATGGTCAAGAGCTATGTTTACAAACACAGGGAAGTTATTTTGAGTATTATTTTAACCTCTTTGATATTTCTTTCTTATTTAAGCTTCAAATCAATATTTCTGTAGAATAATAATTCAAATATCACCAACAGCAATGTTGATTCAGATCATCATTTACTTCACGGTAACGAGATAAACCGGGGCAAAAATACGTGTTTGTGAGAGTAAATATGACCAAATATATGATTCTATTCCTTTAAATTATTTCACAAATTTTGAATATTAATGCTTACTCAACACTGTTTTAGCATTTAAAAGCCCACCCTTGGCCTTAGTTTACCATTTTCACTCCGTTGGTTAAAGTTCTAAATTTACACTAGTTTCAGTAAGGAACTGGTCAACCATATAAAATTATTTTAGGAAGAATCGAGTATACAATTCAATTTTAAAAGCATTATGTAATATATAAACATTTCTCCGAGTAAGAAGTGAAATACAATCTCTTAGTTCAGGAAGAAATGTTGATGTGGATGGTGGTGGCGAATTTCTTTTCACTTATTTTAATAACCGGCCAAATATTCTCAAAGGGGTTAAGATCAGGTGAACTTCCAGACCAATCCAAACACTTGAAGGCGTCTTTTCTCCACGGAGTCTTTCAGATTCTTCGATGTACCAAATTGTTTTGCTGAAAAATCGTTTTTCAATGTTGCAAACCTTTTACTGCCTCAATTTTCTCTTGAGTTACTCCGGTAGCCTAAGAAATACTTTCCCTGAGGTGCAAATTTCAATTCCTGCGTTTAAACATTTCATTTTCTTGGGAGCAGTTTCCGTTTAGTTTCAGCTTACGCTGTTTCGACAAGTTGAGGTTTCTGTAATGCACGTTTTAAACTAACATTTTAATTAATGTGAGTTCTGGTTGTCTGTGTTCTTATAATTCACAATTACGAAATAACATTATTTCTATTCTTAGTTCCAATAAAACTTCCTTGAGTGACGTGTAGAGCAAAGTGTGTTAATTAATCTTGTTTGTGTGTATCTTTATGCGAGAATCTTAATACTTATGTTGCGTTTTCTTTTTCATACTTTTAGGCTGGGAATTAAGAGGACTACACTGTTACAAATACTTCAGTATAAGGCATTCATGGGAAAAGGCAGCAGAACTCTGCAGGAGGTGAGTACATCGTATGACCACATTGTGCTATACACTCTGTAGGTATTGCTTTCCAAGAGGGAAATTGTGTATATTCCAGCAGTCAGGTGTTTGCTTTGTGCAACTTGGACAAAGGAAATAATATATGACGTTTTGTATAAGTTTTATATGATAGGTTTAACATAAAAGAGAAGAAAGCGTCATCACAAATTTATAATTCTTTTAACATTTAATTTTTCTTTAAAATAAATATCTCAAAAGTATTTCTCAGATGAAACCTATGGACAAAAACAAACAAAAAAGCAGGTGAATAAGAAATTCGGCATAGGAAGTGGGGATGGTTGGGACATGCACTTCGCCAACCTCAAGATGACCCCGCTAGAAAGACATTGGATTGGAACCCTCAGGGCAGCAGAGGAATTGGCCGACCCAAGATAACTTGGAAGCGAACAGTTCTCGCAGAAGCCAAGAAGATGGGGAAGACCTGGAGTGAGATCAGGGAGCTAGCTAGAGACAGATGGAGAAGTTTCCTGAGAGCCCTATGTTCCACTTAGGAATGATGGGAAATTTGATTGATTGATTTCTCAGATGAAAACTGTATGTACAGATTTAATAGCTTAACATTTCCGAATGTAAATGGCAATTTTCAGAAAAATTGAATAAAAACTCCATAATGTGACATATTTTGAATGAACAAAATGTGGAAAAAGACAATTTTTTTTAAAAAAACAAACTAAAAATTTAAAAAGAGAAGAAATTTGATTCCAGTTTATTGCCGTACTTGCATGTAAGCATCCATGATATTGAAAGTTAACACTAGAAAGGAAATTATAAGCTTTGGATATTTTTGGACTCCCTAGACCTTTGACCTAGGTTTTCGGCGAATCTCCGTAATGCATACGTAAAATATGAAGCTATTAACAGTGAGGCAAACAAATATATACAAATATAACAATTTGTAACCTAAAACTTCACTTATCTTATAAGAAATGATGACACTTTTCTTATAAATTGTTCAGGATAGCGATTTCATGGAAATTCTTCCACATCCTCAGCCGGACATAACAAAGCTGTCGTCATCATTACGAACACTAGATGTTAATATCTTCTTGTTGATACTACCAAAATCTGAAAATAAAACAAATTTAAAAACAGAATCGACTGCAGGTATTTCAAAATTCATTACGTGATTTTTATTTTTTAAAATAAATATATTTTCCCAAACCATTACATCTATCAGACCATTTAATTGTTTTAATAATTTAACTTCTAGATTTATTTCATGGTTAAATGTCCAAAAATGATCTGCTACGGCCGATTTATCAGTTTGTTTATACTTAATGTTACGAAAATGTTCTTTCGTTCTGGTTTCTAAATTACGTGTTGTCTTTCCAATATAAATTTTATCGCAATCGAAACTTGTGATAAATGAATGAATTAAATGATAAATAAATGATTAATGAATTTTGAAATACCGTCAGTCGATTCTGTTTTTAAGTTTGTTGTATTTTCATATTTTGGTAGTACTAACAAGAAGATATTAACATCTAGTGTTTGTAATGATGACGACAGCTTTGTTGTGTCCGGCTGAGGATGTGGAACAATTTCCATGAAATCGCGATCCCTGACAATTTATAAGAAAAGTGTCATCATTTCTTATAAAATAAGTGAAGTTTTAAGTTACAAAATGCTATATTTGTGTATCTCCGTAATGCATTCCCTTAATTGCTCTTTGGCAAATTGAAAGTAACAGTTTTGGATAAACTTCTAACATACTTAAATGGTGTGTCTACCATAATGACTGTTGAAGGAATGTACGAGAATGTGGGTCCTATACAGGTGTTCAGCATATCCTTTATACAAAACTCAGGAAAAGACACTTTATCCAAATAACTCGCCTTAAAGAGACAGCTACGTTGGTGGTGGTGGTAGTAGTAGCGGTGCTGGTGATGGTATTATGGGCACGGTAACTGAATAAGCATCTTACGTAACTATAGTTCAGCATAAACCTCACCTTTGTACATAAAAAGGTGTGTTATTTAGTGATACTGTATTATCCAGCTTTCTTTCGGGTAAGAAATGCTATTAAGATATGTCCTGCATGTATCAAAGGTCACCACGCTCTCAACCAGAAATTGCAAGCAGCAAGGATGCAATGAGGAATGAAACCAAATGGAGCTATAACATTAAACTTTTACAGTTCCTCTAAACTATAATGACCAGCCATAGAAATGTGAAGATGTAATTTTAAAACTCCTTTTCTGATATAGTCCTAAACTACCTTCCATGAAGTCTCTGTTCTATGTAACATATTTTTGGTCTTGGACATTTTCCTTGCTGCTGGAAAGATTTTGAGTTAATTATTCGTCCCAAAAATTCATTGGGACTTTTGCAGTAGAGCTCCAAATTCTTAACAGAAACAGCTTTCTTTACTACTTTTGATCATATGTTAACAATGCAGCACCCATCTTGCACAGACCTTGTGAAAGCCCAAAACATTACTTAAAATATTACATGCACGTTCTTTTGATATGTGTACAGCCTCTGCTATCTCAAACAACTTTAGTCTACGGCTTTCCAGTACTGATTTCTAGAGTTGTGACTTCCACGGGCATCCAGAGCAAAGCTTACCACTAGAGATCGCACGTCCCATTTTAAACTCTGCAACCCATCTTTTAATCATTGTATATAAAGAGACAGTCTTTCAATGTACTGTCCATTTCCTCCTTGATTTCTTTAGGCATTAAACCTTTCAAATGGAAGTATTTAATCACTGCTCATTTTTCCAAATCCTCCATTTTCGTGAAATCTCTATTACTGTCTTGTTTAAAATGCTGTCATTCAAAAACCAAACAAGCCGTTGACCTGTAACAATGGATACATGCTAGTCTAGACTATATGTTGCCATCCATCAAACTGCTCTAGTGGTACCATCTACCAGAATTCTCGATCTCTTTGCCCTCTAGTTATCGCCCAGTAAGCCTGCTCCCTACTTTATCAAAACTTTTTGAGAAAGGTATTCAAAACAGACTGAACAAATGTATAACGGACTGGTAGAGATACCACCAAAATAGCTTTGTTTCGGAAAACCAATTCTAGAACCCATCAACTGCTACGGTTAACTGAGAGGATTGTAGGGGTTTCGAACTCAACACATCGGTGATGGATAAACATCGGTGAAGGGAGGTTAGAAAATAATAATAGATTGAAACATATGGATATATGCCTAAATTTAAGGATAACAGGTCGTTTAGTTTCTACAATAAATGGAAATCAGCGTTAGGAAGAACGTTATGTTTTAACGTTTTTGACAGGGCGGAAATGCTTGGTTTCATTTGGAATTATGGAAACTGAGGAATGAAAGGATGGATGTGTTGAAGGAAAGATGCTCAGTATCTAATAGTAGGAAGGATGAGATCCATTTATTATTAGAAAATTTCTGGTACAAACGATCGATTGTATTAACATAAACAATTGTATTGTATGGAATGACTCAATGGAAATGAAATGGTACCAGTGAGTAAAAGTTTTAGGCACCAGTCATAACTGAGAATTGTGGGAAATATTTACGGAATATAAGAAATAAATGTAAGTGTTCGGTGGACAGGACAGTGGATCGATGAGACTTCCGCAGCTTAAAAATTTGTATTAAATTGTTATGGTTTTATATATTATCTGGTGAATAGAACCAATACCACATAAATACATATGTGACATTAGCCTAGCAGTTATATTAATATAATTATATTTCACATTGCTGCTCTTGACCGAGCCGAAGCTCTGCATTAGAGCTAAACGGAAGTTGCAGTAAATACGTCCTACTGATGATCATGCCATCTTTTGACAGTGCTGTTATGTTATTTCTGGTTTCTCCATTATTCTTCCTGTCACTTGAAAATTAGTTTACTCCCTTTTTTTGAACTTTTTTTAAGTGTGGTGGTACTGCAACAATCGCAATATTTTTCAGATCATCCTCGACAATTCAAAACACGTCTTAAAATCTTCGTCTCTCTAGGTCTTGGACGCTGTTTTGAGCATGCGTAGCGAATACCATGGGAAGAAAGACCGGAGTATTTTTTTCTAGCTTGAAACCAAGTGTGGCTGCCGGTAGGCATGTAGTTACGAAAGCAGCTCGGGATGAAGGCTACCTGGCAAACGGGTTCTGCATTCCATCGAATCCTACTTATGTCGCAGGCAAGATTCCAGTGCTCTGGCTGGCATCATTTAGAAGTGCTGACCTATATTCAACAAAGACATCTAAAGGGCGCAGCTCCAGAACTACTTCTTGTTTTTCGTTCTTATTATGCCCTTCAGATATCTGAATATTATATGATAACCTCTGTGAAACAATTGAATGACAGCACATCTCCCTGCAACTGTACAAAAAGCTAGAGGATTTACAATAGAATATATTTAACTATAAACTTCAAAAGTTTAATTACATCTAATGCTTCTTGTAGTAATCCTCATCACTACAACCACCACCCCTACCACCAGTCATTGCTATTGTCGTCACTATCATTACCAGGAAACTCTAGTCATCAACGTCACTAGCATATTACCACTGCACAAGCACAGTCAAGACGCTCTCCTACCATTATCACTATTTGTTACCATTACTAAACGCTATCATCACTGTTGATCTATCCATCATCACATCCACCACCATCAATCTGTATCACGTTCATCACTGTTACCTGCGATTAGCATCACTCATCTCAACTACATTCATCACATCACCATAACTACCACCACAGATTCCAGCCAGCATCAACATTGCTTTCACAACCAGCACTTCACCATCAAAAATCCTATTACTAAAATCTCATTGGTCAATATATATAACAAACACAACCAGAATACCATCCATACCTTCATTACAACCTCCATTACTCACCATCATCCCCATTACCATCTCTGTGATAAATACATATTAAAATCATCACAACACAATTGTCCCTATTGACAGTCCAGTGAAAAGAAGATCTGTACCTATACAAAAAGCAATGTTTTAATACACCAAAGCTATTTATTCATGACGACACCAACGCTCGTCTCTCATCAAGGCACCTCTTACCTGGTTCATTCCCAGTGGGCTCTTTCGCCTTCGTTATAGGTAACTCAAAGTTAAGTGATAAGGGTTATTTCGTGTAAAAGAACACAGACTTACGTACTGACAGTAAACTATGACTTGTCTCCCTATACATCGACTTAGATGTAACCAACTTACAAATAAAATAATTATCGCATATGGCAAAGGGCCTGAAAGTGGTATTTATGATGGACAAAGAGGCCCCTTTATGGGTTTTCTCGGGGTTTGTTAGTTTTCCTCGGCATTTATTTTACAAAATGTACCATCATTAGCTTTCCTTTCAATCATAGCACCGTTTTTTTTTTTTTTTTTTTTTAATTTTACGTCCTCCAATGTTAAGTCATATCCGACGATGAATGGAATGGGTGAAATGATGCTCAAATGAGCCCGGGGCCCATAGAGCTCGAGTTACCCGACATTCGTCTTTCAGGATAAGGAAAACCTACGGAAAAAGCCTTATGCAGGTAACTCACCCTGACCGAGATTCGAACTCGGGACCTCTTGAACGTGAAGCAGACACACTACCAACTAAGCTACCGAGGCGGGCAGTACCGATCAGGCTGATGACCCAATCTGTAGTCTGTCTGATCCTGAGTTCCTCTGCTCCTCGACAGGCTTCTGATCCCGGTGTGCACTTTTAAGACATGGGGGAAGGGTATAAGTTTTTACGAGAAGGGCAATATAACATGGCCACTGAGAGAAAGATATGAAAGGAAGATCTGAGAGGCGACCACACGATTATTTTTACTAGCAAAGATGGGAATTTCCTGAGGATTACAGAATGACAAGAGTTCCGAAGTCGACGCGAGCATGCACGCTCCATTTCAATCCGACGATTGCCGGGAAGGAACACTCCCCGGCAGAATACCACACTAAACGGTCATAGGAATGCTAGGCAGACGTCCTTCCACCGTTCCGTCACCACGCACCAATGGACATCGCCTGGTGCTACAATCTGAAACATTTTGCGATGAGGGGACAGGAAATGAGTGGTAGAAGAGGAACCATTCCGATATTCGGCTATCATGGAAAACTACGAAAGAAATTCTAGACCAAAGGGGCAGCCCAACAAGATTGAAACCCAGAATTCATACTATAACGCGGAGCCTTTTTGCACGGTAACCTGAATTTATCTTTTCCTCTTCCTTTATTCACCACAGCAGCTTTTATGAGATGTGTATGTAAGTGTTCCATTGTCTTCACAGAAATTAGAAGCCTTTCCAAATATCTACTTAAATTGTTTCCTTTTCATACACTAGGCTTACGTAATATATTTATAAATCTGACGTCATACATTCTTATTCGTTTTCTGCATACTAGCACTCGCAGCTTCTACAATGTTATTCTATATGTTTATTCTTCTATGTACTTCATGTTAAGCAGCAGCAGGATCAATAAACCATAAACCTGTCAGGCATTGATTTATCACCTATTTCGTTGTAGAGACAAGAAAACAAAAACAATGGTTCAAGTGTTTAAAAGTAGGAATCTATATCATGGTCTTAAAGTTCTCTAGTGCTTTATCCATTACATGGCAAAAATCAACTTAAGAACGCTAGCACTTTATAAGGTGACAAAACTAACCTCAAATTCAAACCAATAATAAATTAAAGATGTCTCCAGGATGGCTGATGCCACAAACAATAAAACACATTTGAAATAAATTGTATGTTTAAAAAAATTTACCTTGTGTAGTTGTAGTACTAATATTTCGTTTGTATCTCTGATTATTTAACTTATGTATTATATAAAATTCCTTCTGAAAGAAGAGGGTTTCACAGACTATTCTCAGTAAATTCAAGAAATGCATTTTATCTGTCAATTAGTACTTTAAGTTACTGAGAAAGACAGAGTTGCTGGGAGAATTGCAAAGAAAAAGAGGACTGTGAGAAAGTGGAATAAAAAGAAATAGGACACTCAGGAAAATCTTACTTGTAGTGCATTAATGCAAACAGATTTACTGGTTTTATGAGTGCATATATAAAAACAGATATAGGTAGATAGTGATTTAAAAATTAATGGATATCTGGGATTATGTTACCAGTATTGATGTCATTTAATATCATTACATTTTTAATGTTTTTAAGGTTATATCAATGCATAGGTGTCTAGACATATTTAGGCGGCCACACCGTGGCTCAGTGGTTAGACCGCTTGGCTCTCACCAAGGCGGCCCGGGTTCGATCCCAGGCGACCGCAAAGTGAGATTTGTCGTGGACAACACGGCATTGGGGCGGGTTTTCTCCGGGACCTCCAGTTTCCCCCGCCATCTCATTCCACCGGTGCTCCATATTCATCTCATGTATCATCAGTGTCATTGCCTGCGGTGCCGTATGTAGTAAAAGCGGGCGCTAAACACTACACATTTCATTTCATATTTAGGCATGCATTACCACAGACCCAGACGCTTATTAACTAACAGGCATAGGAATTCTTAGGCAGTTGGCCTCAAGTTATCTACAATCAAATATTTGTAGTACAAATGATGCAAAATAAGAAAGCCCAAGGGTCAGTGACAGGCAATCTGTCTGTAATTCTAACAACAGTATGAGGGATGGGGGAATGGTTTGTATCTATGACATCGTTGCGTATTGTCCACTAACAGTTTAATCTTATTTCTGTGCAATCTAGCTTTAGTGCTTAATAATTTCTATGCCTGGTGATTACTGTGTTTGTTTAGTTTATATTTTACTTGTTTAATCCTGCCTTTAGCCATGTATGGATAGTGATGCTACCCATATGCTACAAAATACATATTAAAAATGAGAGCATAGAATTTTATTATAATAATATTTATATTGAATTACAGGTATGGAAGTGAATTAGTATTAGTTGAATCCTATACAGAAAACAATTTCACTGCTGGATTGGCAGTTCGAAATGCAGGACAGGCAGAGCGCAACAGCCAACATTATTGGCTTGGATTAGCGTCATTAGATGACTTACGTACAAATACACTAGAATCAGCTGCTGGATTACTAGTCTCACAATATGCTGGTAAGTCTCTATGTATTATATTTACTCTGCCCTGCATTCCTTAGATATTGCTGTAATTAGTTTGTTTGAAGTTATTACTGTAATTTCAACTAAAGTATCTTGAAGATACTTTCAGGAAAACTAAATAAGGATTTCTTTTTTGGTATTTTCTTTCCCATAAATGATTGTTAGACAGAATGAGCATGAATTCTGTAAATTTATAATGTGGAGTCTCTAGAACTGAAGTAACTAATGAGATCCAAGTTGTATATTGTGTCTGTTACGTTTTTAGAAATTTAGGCTGCAAAAGATTTAAATTAAATTTATAATAATGATCGTATAAGTAAACTTTAAAATACTATGCAAAGAAGTTGACTGGCTGAAAGTTAAACTGATTCGGTGTATAGCTGTTTACTTCCTTAGTATGAATCAGTTTCTTGTGAAATTTGATTGAAATATGAAAAAATTATGAACCCCACACACTGGTCAAACAAAATCAGTTTTGTAAACTTTGGAAAGTTGAACAAAAATTTAATATGGAGAATAATAATAATTGTGTTGTCTCTTAATGTAATTGTTTAATTTCAAAAGGTCACTTGAAATGAATTATCTGAAATAAGATATAATTGTGATTGTTTACAGGATTTTGGGCACAAACTCACCCAGATGCAAGTGCAGGAGAATGTGTGGATGCCATGCTTACTGACAACCGACAATCATGGGAGCTGACTACATGTGAGTCGTTACTACCGTTTCTATGCAGGGCTCCAGCATGTCCCACTGGTGAGTATTATATCTGTATTATAAATATTACTGTTCCATTACATGAGTTAAGTATAACCTTACCACTTTATTGATTGATGAAATGTCTTAGTCCACGGCCGGCAAGATGAGCACCCGAAGTGTTAAATGCTTTAACCCTGTAACCACTCCTTCCTTTTTCCTTCTATCTGGCATGCAAACAAACAGCTGACATGTGCCACAGTGGCTGTCATTCAAATTTTGGTCATAATCAAAAGCATACTCTTGAACTCAAAGTTTGGCTAGGAAAATGCCAAGAGGATAAATGACACTAGAGAATATGAGTGAAGGATGTAGCGACAATGTTAGATGGCTCATATTGCCATTGTGAGAAAAATTGTTCACATTACTGACCTGATCTTCAGCCGGTTGAAGATATTTTACATGAAATCGCGATCCCAGACAATTTAAAAGAAAAGTATCATCATTTCTTATAAGATAAGTGAAGTTTTAAGTTACAAATTGTTACATTTGTATATAAAAGAATGATGTTCTTTAATTTGTATTTCTGAATATTACAAAACAGAATCTTCTATCACTTATAAAACCATCATATTTTTCATAGCTTCTCATGATGCTGTACTTCTTTTGTACTAATACAGATCTGGAATATATCTGAAAATATAACAAAGAAGGTTTTTTTTTTTAGGAAGGAATGTGATAGAGTAGATCTCTAATTGGCTTTAGCTGAAGGCAAACAAATCACACTAAAAATAAGCATTCAATATTTTCTTGCAGGTTCTTATCATTGTTCGAATGGAAAGTGCATCAATGCAGAATTCCGCTGTGATAGTCAGGATGACTGTGGTGATTGGTCTGATGAGCTTGATTGTCCAAGCACATGTCACTACTACATGGCAAGCAGTGGAGATGTTGTTGAAAGTCCCAATTATCCACACAAATACCTGTCACTCTCAGAATGCAAGTGGACATTGGAAGGCCCTCAAGGACATAACATTTTGTTGCAGGTATTTTAAATCTTATTCTCCTAAGCTATAACTGTAACTGCTTTTCTAAAACACCCGAAAAGGTTCTCCAATAACATCTATCAAAGGTAGGTATAAAGAATGCTGTGGAACTTCTTACATCTTCAGCTCAGATAATGATCATATATATAGCCTTAAATTATCATTTGTAAAGCAGCACTTATGAACAGTGCCTTTAATGATGATAAGCTTCTTTTTTGTTGCTATTGTCTTTTTAATAATTGGTGTTGAATTTCCTGTAATTCTGCTCTCTTCATGGCTCTCCAGCATTCTTCTGTTTGCACAGATGCCTTGTACATGTAAGACACTTGCAATACAGAAAGCAAAATCAGTTTATTAGAGCTAAAGATGGTTTTAGTGTGGCATAGATTTTGTATAATATGCATTACCCAGATATTCTCTTTCTCAAATAGTGCTTAAGTAGTATTTTTTTTTATTTTTATTATTAGTTTAAAAATGTACTATTGATGTTCTTGAGTATATGTTGAAAACTAAGCATATTATTTATTATGTTCTATGGAGTAAGGAAACTTTGCAGATCATCATTGTAATTATAAGCAAAATGAAATATTAGGGCACAAAATCATTTTGTTCCATTATACAGTGCCTTATTTTTCACTGGTGTTCGTGGGCGGTAGGCGGTTAGCGCTGCAGAAGAAGGCACGCTGCTGCCGCAGTCGAATATTTAAATTCTAGCGCTTAGGTTTATCTTGCAAATTATAATTACAATAATCACAAACCTTTGTCACAGAAGATGTTAGAAATGATGTCCTTGTACTGCTATGCATGTTTCACACCTTTGAAGAAAGTTTCTGCATTAATTTATCTTCTGAAATTGCAGTAATTTCTCTTCTGATATTGTCTTTCAGTTCTTCCAATGTATGCGGTTTGTTCTTTATTTCTTAAGTTCCCCCTTAAATAAAAATTGCATTCTGTAAGGTCTGGAGATCATGGTGACCATAATCCTTTACTGATGACCCTTTCGTCTAAAATTTCCTTAATCAATTGCAGTGATAGATCAGCTGTATGTGCTGTAGCAGAATCTTGTTGAAAATGAGTCTGTGAACACTCAATTTCACATAAATATTCCATGAAAGGTTTTATTATTGCATTCCTGTACCTCTGTCCGTTAACTGTTTCTTCAAAGAATACAGGCCCTATAATTTGTTACACAATATAGCACACCAAACACCAACTTCCTGGTGATATTATGGCATTTCATACACATTATCTGGTTTTTCTGCAGTCCATGATCAGCTGTTTTGTGACGATACATGACCATGTAACGAAAACCATATTTCATCTGTGAAAAAAATTAATTATGGGTCCATAGAGCCATCATTAACTTTAGTCACCAACCAGTTGCAGAAATTTACTCTACTCACAGTATCATGTCGTTCCTGAACTATGGTTGTTTTATATGGTGTTAATTTCAGAAGTTTAGTGGCTTTCCAAGCCGAGAATTGTGAAACACCCGTTTCCTGTGATGATCTACTCAGAGATTTTCTTGGGCTATGTTCTAACTTCTGCCTATTTCATTAAGTTTTTCCTATGTTATCATATGGTTAATTTTTTTGGGTTTCTTATCAAGAACAAAGCAGTATCTCTGAATCTCTTTACAAGTTTACCATTTGTATCTCTGTGAGACACAGGAATACCAGGAAATTGGTCCACAAATAGCCATGTCACTTCTCTACAAGACTGTTCGCACGAGGAATCATACATGAATATGTGGTGTGCCAAAGTATAACATTTCTTGGCATTATAACAGAACTAATCACAATTTGACCACAAAGAACACAAGAACGTGTACTAGCAATGGTCGAACTAGCACTGATGCAGAGAAAGACGGGTGCCAGGAACGGTAAGAAGCACTGCGTGCACACAGCTGCCTCCTGCTGGCCAGCCAGCCACCAGTGAAAAATAAGGCACTGTACTTACTGTCAGATATCATTTTATAAATTACTATTATAGATATTAATTAACAGTTACAAGGAATGGAAACTAAGCCTCTTATTCATAATTTAAAAGGACTGTCATTTAAATCATTACTGCTCCTTGATTCCACAACTGTATATTGCATTAACTGACAATGGATAACTTATGTTAAAGAAAATTAGTTTCTCTGGTTTAAAGTGTTTAATGTATATTAAAACTATCCTTGTTTTTTAATTACAGTTCCAAGAATTTGAAACAGAAAAGTCATTTGACACAGTACAGATCCTTGTTGGAGGAAGAACAGAAGATAAAGCTGTTAGTTTGGCTACACTATCTGGAAAACTAGACCTAAGCAACAAGCTGTTTGTTTCAGCTTCCAATTTCATGATTATCAAATTCAGTACTGATGGATCTGTTGAAAGAAAAGGGTTCAGGTTAGTGTAATTTGTTGCAAATTTTGTATTAAATATATACATAATACTCTTACTGTTATACTTAGCTATAGAAGGCTGTATGATAAAACAAAAATTAATTTAATCGTAAAAACTATTTGTAGTCAGTTTATTGACACTCGTCACTTACTTTTTTTATTTTATTGAGGGACTAGTTTCAAAGGCTTGCCTCCATTTTCTACCTCTCTCCAACTTGAAAATGGAGGCAATGGCCTTTGAAACTAGTCCCTCAATAATATAAAGAGTAAGTGACGAGTGTCAATAAACCGACTACAAATAGTTTTTACGATTAATTTTGACGTCACTGTTACTAAATTCCTCCAAAAACACATAAAAATTACAATTCCTTTCTTGGAAGTGTTGGGAACAGTGTTGTTATGATAAATTAACTTTAAAGAGAGTCGATTAATGACACTAAACAACACTTACTTTTAAATTTTTCCGGAACATGTTTCTGAGGCTTTGCCTCTATCATCAGCCGACCCTCGACTGGCTCTCACAATAGCAAAATCAAGCATAATACCAAAAAAATATGCAATTAAACCAGATAACCCAACCTTACCTAGTCTTTATGGCTTACCCAAAATACACAAACCATCCATAACAATGAGACCTATAGTTAGCAGTATAAATTCACCAACATACAAACTTGCAAAGTGGCTAACAAACAAATTCAACTCATTTCCAATTTTCGACAGCCTAAGCATTAAAAACACTTATGAACTTATAGAACACATTAAGGATACTGAACTAAAAGAAGAGGACACGCTAGTCTCGTTTGATGTTAAATCACTGTTTCCCTGCATACCAGTTAATCAACTCCCACCGTTGATAGAAAAATGGCTCAAATCACTTGGAATGGCATCACCTGAAATTTCAGACTACATCGAACTAACCAAATTATGCATTGAACAAAATTTCTTCCAGTTTCAAACAAAATATTTCCACCAAACTTCAGGGTTAGCAATGGGCAACCCCCTATCACCCTTCCTGGCCAATCTGTACATGAGTGCATTAGAAATAAGGATCAACAAAGGTTTCCCTTGGATGTTCAAACTCTGGCAACGATATGTAGATGACATCTTTGCAATAGTACCAAAAAAACACATCAGTGATGCACTAAAACTTTTAAATATCCAAGAAAAAAGCATCAAGTTCACTGTAGAAATAGAAAAAGATGAGCATTTACCATTTTTGGATCTAAAAATAATGAGGAATAAAAACAGACTAAACTTTGGCATTTACAGAAAACCAACACAGACAGACAACTACATAAAAGCTAATGGCTACAACCCAAGATCCCACAAACAGGCAATCTTCAATAGTTTAGCACAGAGACTGGTAAACATCCCTCTCACAGCAGAAGAATACAAAACAGAATACAACAAAATAATTGAAATAGCACAAAAAAAATAACTTTCCCAAATCATTAGTGGAGAAAAAAGTGAACTTAGCAAAAAATAAGAAGCTACTAAGGAAACCACAACCCTCTCAGCTACAGAAACTAATATGATTTTCAAAATATTCACTTACCATCCATGGGCCTATGATAAATTCAAAAAAGTCTTCAAAAAACAAAACATTCAACTAGCACCAGTCAACCATTTCTCCTTAAAAAACCTAATTTGCTCAAACATCAAAGATGCCATTCCAGCTAACAAAAAATCTGGTATATATCAAATTGAATGCAATGACTGTAGTCAAATTTATATTGGAAAAACCAAAAGAAATTTAGAAACAAGAGCAAAGGAACACTTTAGAAACATAAAATATAAACAATTAGAAAAATCAGCAGTTGCCACACATTTTTGGGAAAAAAACCACAACATAAATCCAGAACCAAAACTACTAAAACATACATCAGGAAAACAAGAACTATCCACATGGGAACAAATCTTCCTTTCAAAAAATAGGAACAAAGTATTCAATTTCGACATCCCCCAGAAAGATTTGTTCAGCAAGTTCCTTGAACCGCCACCGGAGGAGACCTGTGACAAAATATCGTCAACTACACCAATGAGAACCAGTCGAGGGCCGGCTGATGATAGAGGCAAAGCCTCAGAAACATGTTCCGGAAAAATTTAAAAGTAAGTGTTGCTTAGTGTCGTTAATCGACTCTCTTTAAAGTTAACATAAAAATTAATTTATTTTTTACTTTTTAAAAATATTTTCTGTCTATTTTTTCATGTTTTATATTAAATAATGTACTCCTCAGGGCTTCTTGGAAGACTGAACCTCAAACATGTGGAGGAATTCTCAGGGCAACACCACAGGGACAAGTTCTTACATCACCCGGGTATCCTCAAAATTATCCAGGAGGTCTTGAATGTCTGTATATTATAAATGCAGAAGTTGGACGCATCATTACTCTTGAAATTGAAGAACTTGATCTGGAGGCCAACAGAGATTACATATTGGTTCGTAATGGTGACAATCCTAAAAGCCAGACTCTTGTAAGACTAACTGGATCAACTGCAGAAAATCCCAAACTTGTCATGTCCACAGGAAATCAGCTGTATTTGTATTTCAAGACAAGTCTTGGAGATTCTAGGAAAGGTTTCAGGATCAAATATTTGCAAGGTGGGTGTATTCTGAGTTCTCCATTGATACCTGCAGTATAGAATTACAAACTTATCAAATTATATTTAAGTTTCTGCAGGAATACAATACCCAAGATTTTGCTTTGTCATTAAAAGGTGGGATTGGGATTTCATTCGGTACGTAGGCCACCATGCTGGGCCTGTTTGTTCCTAAGCCTCCAAGTTGGGGCACCCCCGGGAGGAAGAATGAGGCAAAGGAGACAGAGGGCGGCCAACCCAAGGAGCCACGACAGTACAGAGGGCACGGTCCCTACAGTTTACTTGGATAGAGACTTCCCCCGACGGGCCAGGACAACGAACTCGCTCCCCTGCAGCACAATGGCAACAAGCCCAGCAGCCAAGCCCTAATGGCCCCAGGCAGGCGATCCGAGCTCAGAAGGTCCCTGGCTGGCCGTCCCAAAATGGTCCCAGCAGAGGAGTGGAGGCCGGCAACTGACCTACCGGAGGAGGAAGTAGTTTTCCTCAGAGCATATCATCCTGCCATGCACCGCCGAGACACCTGCCAACGCTTCTACCCTGAAAGAGACCACCAGATGAGAGATATGAAATGATAATGGAGATGAAATGGAGGAATAGGAAATTTGGGATGTAATTAACATACCCAGCATTCGCCTAGAGACCCTGGAAACCCCCCCGAAAAAACCCATGGGTCAGGTAGGTCGGCCATGGGAATAGAACCCGGGCCTCCTAAATGCGGGCCACAGACGAAACCGCCTGAGCCAACCCGCTCAGTCATTATAAGGTGAATTTCAGCTAATTTTTGATAATGAAAAGTCCTAAGTTCGTTTTGTGTCCGTTTCTCATAATTAAATTTATTATTTTGAGGTATCATGGTAATAGATAGGTCTCTAAATAGTGCTAACAGAATAAAATGGAACTTGTGCAGTGCGTTATTTTTCACTGGTGGCTGGCCGATCTACTGTGGCAGCAATTTGCCTTCTGCTGCAGCACTAACAGCCCACCAGCCTGTCGGCCACCATTAAAAAATGAGGCCCCTTTATTTAAAATGTTTCAGAAAATGGAGAAGGGGAAAGAAAACATTAGGTACTTTTCTCAGTTAATATAATGCTCAAGTTTCTGTTTATTCTCATTAAATCCATCCTGAAGTACATTTGTTCTGGAAATTAATTATTCTTTCACACTGGCCGTGTAAAGGCTAAATTGTGGAAACGTAGAGTCAGACTGAAAAATTCAATGCCATAGCCGGGATTTGAACCACGGATCTTCTGGTTTCCGTCCAGCCGCACTACAATTGTGCTACTATGGCCAACGTGCCGAGGCTATGGCATTGAATTTTTCAGTCTGACTCTACGTTTCTACATTTGTTCTGTTAACTTATTGACTTTCTCCTCTATTATGGAAACTCACCATTATTTATACAGTAACTAACTCATTTTTCCAGGTTGTAAGGCATCTATCGTAGCAAGAAATGGGACTTTTACTTCTCCCGCTTTTGGCCTCAGTGATTATCCCAGTAACCAAGAATGTCTTTATAAAATTAAGAAACCAGGAGGTGGAGCTCTGTCACTCACATTTGATGAGTTTAATGTTCATCAGACAGATTTTGTGCAGGTAATATATCACTATACTCACTATGGTTTCACATGGAATGTTATGTTGTTTTGGTATTTCTGTGCTTCATTATTTATTACTAATTGCTAGATATAAGAGGGAGTAGTGATGACTCCTGACTTTTTGGTAAGAGGATGTAAGTGATTAAACAGATTTGAAAAAAGTCAAGCCGGACTAGCTGATTAACACTAAAACTCATTTTGTCAAATCAAAGATCTAATTAATAAAAAGAAAATCTTACAGATTTGTGTAGATGTATTTACCTATTCTGGTAAATGAAAGTTTACTAAATGGCTGTCTAACAGTCCCTTGGAAGCATGCATGCTCCTGTATTCGTGCTTGAACTAGATGTAATGTAATTTTGAAATTACAATTACATTTTGAAATTGCACATTTTAATGTTGCCTTATTTAGCCTTTACATAGAGAAGGCATATTTTTAACAACTACATTAAGCTCTAGTCATATACCTTCTTTCACAGCATATTAAAAGGTCATTTATAAACATGTACCTCAATAATTCAGTAAGTAATTATTAAGTACTAAACACATAAAGTGGCTAGCAGTATTCAGGCCACCCACTGCTACCTCAACAGCTGCGACAGATGACAATCAACCTTAGCAATATCCTTAAGCAATTGAGGACGATTGCTATAACTCACTACTCTGCAATCTTTTATATGGTTTGGAAATTAAAGAAAATTAGGAGAAACTTTCTTTTGTGCGACGCGAGAATATCTAAGTCCAACGGTGCATGTATACCCATGCGCAAGCAGACAACCTGCAGGTTTTCGCGTTGCAGCCAACATGAGAAAGATATGTAGCATTTGTTGCCAATCTCTGCAAAAATGCCCAAACCGGTGCAATGTCCTACACCGATGCAGAGACATGTGGATGCAATTAGCGCAGATGAGTTTTGGAAAATACTGACCATGTTTCCTCTCAGGTTTTATTGCTTTACAAAAGTGGGCTTGCTGTCTAGCAAAATTATCTATTGTACTGTGAGAAGTGAAGGCTGTTTATTCTGTGCGTTCTTCGAATATTTAAGATTCATTCAGTACATTGTTGAAAATTGGAAAATGGCTCAACAAATCAGTAAAGTGTATGAACTCGTGGACTGTATCGGACTGGTTCGGCTACTGCCGCGATTTGTGCATGATGCCAAATGACAGTAAGTATACTGCAAGGGGGAAAATTGGCGGTCCCGGCCACGTCATTCAAATAGGACGACACAAGTTTCATCGTTGGTCCGTCATAAATTGCAACTGGATCCTGGGAATGATCGACGTGGAAACGAATGAGGTGCAGATGATGATATTCCCCAAAAACAGAAGGGATGCAGATAAGCTCTACAGTCTAATTGCAGAGCACATAGAGTTCACCATGCCAATGCCTGGCGGGGGTACTATGGGTTGATGGCTGGAGAATTTGCTGCACAGTGAATCACTCAGTGCACTTTGTCGATCCAGTGACAAATGTGCACACAAATAACATAGAGTCACGCTGGCGAGGACTATGGCATCGTCTAACAAGGGGCAGCATTCGTAAAGACAGTGTAGATGCTCACATTTCTGAGTATTTGTGGCACAATGACTGCAAAAACCGATCAGCAGACCCGTTTCAAGAATTAATTGAAGACATTAGATAGGTCTACCCTGAAGTGTAACGACTACACTTAGTGTTTAGGCTAGGAATAGTTATGTTTAGTGTAATTAGAGAGCTAGTTGGTGAAAATTAGGGACTATTGTGTATGCTTAGTGTAATTAGTTAGCTAGTTAGTGTAAATTAGGGACTACTGTGTGTGTTTAGTGTTTAGTTAGCTATGTGGTGCAATTTAGTTACTACTTTGTGTTAGTCTGCTAGAGAGTGTAATTTAGGGACAAGTAAGACTGTTGGCAGCATTGTGTTCAGTGGAGAAACAAGGATAGTTTGGCTCCACTGAATTCTTCAATATGGCTACATATGCAGTAAGAAAATAAACAAACAATTAATAATGTTAAAAGAATGCCCTCCAGCACGAAATTGGACTAAAAAGTAAAGAAATTATACTAAAAATCATGGTTGTATATAAAAGCATCAAAAGATGTGATCGACTGAGAAAAAAATCCTGCATCGCATATTAGAAACAAGAGCTGAAAATTATAAACTAGTATTGAGAGTTGTGAATGCCAAGTTTAAATGTTATATACTTATGATTACCAAGTCTAATTCTATTTAAATCAGAGTAAAACCTATAATGAAACATACACACTGAATAATAATTATCATTAGAGGTGCAACACATAAATTATATTCATAGTGAAGTCACACTAGTAAGGAGACAAATGGCCTATAAGTTGATTTTCAAATTAAATCAAAAGATGATTATTCTTAGTTTTGTTTTACTTAAACATAGTACAATCTAACTCCTTAAAGAAAAGGAAATGTACTGGTTGGATGTTACGTAGTTCTGGAAAATACTAGATATGTGATGGGGCAAGTTCAAATATTGTAGGTAACATGCTATTAAATTCAGTATAGTTTCCCAGTAAAATGTTTCCTTGTTTTAAGTTTCTACTCATTTTGGTTCATAATAAGTGCTGGTAGAGCAGGGAGATGGATTGTCAGTAAAATGTTCTTCGAAATCAAATATATTCTCTGATTAAGAAGTAAAACACTGCTTAGATAAAAGAGATAAGAAGCAATTAATCTATATATATGTACAACTGAGGTTTTAAATAAAAGGGAAGAAATAGAAATAAGCAACTCCAAGAGGAAGTAAGAAATTGTATAAGTTTATGTAGTTTAAGGAAGATAATAAATTATTTTTATATTCATTCATATTGTCTGTAATTTTTTAAACTTGCTTTACAGTGCATTATGCAAAATTCACTTCTTTAAATAAATTTCAATGAAATTAAGTATAACTTGAAGGAACCCAGAGCATATTAGTTCTAAAAGTTATTCATATTCTAGGTATATGATGGAGCAAGTACGAGTGGTTTACGTTTGCATGCGAACAACGGTTTCTCTTCAGCTAATTATCCAAGGATTACACTAACTGCTTCCAGTGGAGAGATGCTGATAAGATTCGTAACAGATGCACTGCACAATGCAAAAGGCTGGAAAGCTACATTTTCTGCTGGTATGAGTTTTTGTCTTTTTATTTTATTCAGTAAACACACAGTATGTTAAAGTATAGCACTCAAGCCAGTTGAGTATATGTACTTTTGCACCCAAGTGCATTTTCATTACTTCCATACAAGACATTTCAGTAGGTTACAAAGAAACTGTGAGAACAATAATCAAATATTCACCTTTATCTCCTTTTTTTATGAGGATAATTAAAAGTTACATACCTGCTCCAGAAAAGGTGTCTTTTGGCTATTTATGCTGAAGATAAGACATTTTATTAATTAAGAAAACCTTCAATGAGTAATAAATAATAAACTCATGGTGATTCCGGTTTGAACATCTTCCGAATATGTATTGAATCTTGCTCTGAAAGATTTAGTTCTAAGGCAACAGTGCCATAGCAAAAATTTTAAGTGACAGAATAAAATCATTTCTTCCAGAAAACTGTGAAAAATATTTAATTGTCTATTGCAATAAATACTAATACTACAACAGACTGACAGAGAGACAAATAAATACTAATTAATTAGTGCCTGTGTTTAAGAATTTACTATTTGATTACTTCAAGATTAATAAATGTGAGAAAGTTAAAATAATGTACTTTATTTTAAATGCATACTATTAAGTTTTTAGAGCATATTTAGCAGATTTTTTTTAGTGCATATATGCAGACATATATTCATATTTTATACTGCATTTTAATCTGAGCTCTACTAATTAGCTTTTCTAACTTATTTTATAGATTGTCCTGCTCTCCAACCTGGAATTGGAGCATTAGCATCAAGTCGTGATACTGCATTTGGTACAGTTGTTACCTTTACATGCCCAGTTGGTCAAGAGTTTGCTACAGGAAGATCACGCCTAACTACTGAATGTCTAATGGGAGGAAATTGGTCTGTTACATACATTCCACCCTGTCAAGGTAATTTTTCACACAGTTTGCAGTGAATCTGGGAGCTACCGATATTGAAATTGTTTCCTAGTAACACATTGCTATATCTGGAAAAATGTATTATATTTTATTGTTTTCAGAGGTGTATTGTGGACCAGTACCACAGATTGATAATGGCTTTTCCATTGGATCAACAAATGTCACTTACCGAGGCCAGGCTATGTATCAGTGCTATGCTGGTTTTGCTTTTCCATCAGGCCAACCTATAGAAAGAGTCTCGTGCTTGGCTGATGGTCGCTGGGAACGTCTGCCAACTTGCTTAGGTAGGTAGTAAAGACATATGAAGAAACAAGATCTTTGAGTTCAAGCAATAGTTCATGTGACATGAAAACACACTTCTGCAAGAGAATTTAATTTTCAATGTGGCATACTGCATGTAGTACATGTTATTAGTAGAGTGAATATGAAAATAATTACAGTTTGGCCGGCCGTTCTCTGGCTCGTACATTTCTCGAGAGGGGGAAGCGGGTGTTGCCAGTTCTTTAGCAGGAATTTCAAGCATATTTTAAATATTTCATGCACTTCCATATTTCAGGAATGAATAGCCATATTATTAAAATAGCGATAATAATAGGACTTACAAGCATAAAAATCGAAATTCATGCATGCACAAAATAGCAAAGAAACTTCACCAGCGCAAGCACCAAAAGCAACTGAAGCCATGTGGTCCAAACAAAATTAAACTGGCAACATGGTGTTGGATTCGGAAGCCATGCCTAGCATTGATAATGCTGATTGGTGCTAACAGACAGTTTTAACTTCCTGATGCCTACTCTGGATGTAGAGACTCCCAGTACTACCTGCAGAACCAGTTAGTGCGTGCAAATGGTGTAAAAGAAGTATTTGAATAGAGTGGTGTTGTAAAGAATATCTTGCATGACAATGAAATTGCAAGCTAGATTTCAATGTTTCAAAGCTAATATAGACCTATATTTTCATTCTAAAAATAATTTTGAGGATATAGTTTTCAATTGCTCATTACCGTATGTTGGTACTATTAACCTTCCCCCTCTGCCTCCTGCAACCACAAAACATCAGGGCCGGAGATCCAACGGCCATACTGTGATACTTATCATAAAACAGTAGTGTTGGTTCATATGGAAGAAACAGTGGCTTGAAGCAAACTAAATGCTAATTATGCAGTAGTAAAAAGAAATCGCTATGTGGAAGTCACATTCTAGTTTTCTTAAGCTAAACGTTAGCTTTAAATACAACAAAAGCAATGTTTTTCGTTTAGTGATGTGGAACAATCAGAAGCACACATTTCAATTACTTATAATGGGTGTCTCAAATGATTCTGCACAGTGAAGGGAATGTGGTAACATGCTCTCTCATGTCAGTTAGGTTGGCAAAGGTCAGCATATAGACTTCACTTCACCAGCACAACTACACAATATTAATTTCACTTTACAAAATCACGCTTCTCACTATAGTATTCAAGCGGTAGGAGGAAGAAAGGAAAGTCTCTACTTGCTCAAAGATCAGTGCTGCTTCTCCCTGCTTCTGCTACCAACTTAACCATACCCATATGCATCCAAGAACAGTGTGGATACTCATTTGAGAAATTTGTTACCACATTGTATTTCACTAACAATAATGGAGTAAAAGCGCAAGTGATGCTGAATTTTTCTCTGCTGTAAAGTAAGAAAGTAATTAAACTACTGCTTCAAATATTAAAATGGTATTTCATTGGTTTCAAAAATATAAAAAAAAAAACTTGCACACATTTATTACATTAAATTTTACTTGCAATTCCAAAGTTAGTAAAGCATAAAAATATGAAAGCCTTGAAATGTGAATTGTTTCTTAAATGACAATATAGTAAATAGCAAAGCACTACACGTTAGGTGCTTTCTATCAGCAGAGTGCCCTCCTTGGTAGCGCAGATGGTAGCATGTCTGTCTCACGTTCAAGAGGTCTTGAGTTCGAATCTCGGTTAGGGTGAGTTACCTGGATAAGGTTTTTTTCGGGATTTTCCCTTATCCTGAAAGACAAATGTCGAGTAACTCTAAGCTCCATGGACCCCGGACTCATTTGAGCATCATTTCACCCATTTCATTCATTGTCCGATATGACAACATTGGAGGATGTAAATAAAATAAATAAAATAAATCAGCAGAGAATATCCAGTGCTGCATATAGAATGTATTTCATCCTTATAACTTTAGTTAAGTTTTTTATTGGGTGTAGGCTCCAACAATTTACATATGTAAATGATGTTATTTTGTATATAAAAAAACACTCAACAGTATCCCCTTGCCTAAATAAAGATATACACAAACACCACACTCGCACACAAAATGATTTTTATCTTCAAACATATAGGGGCCAGTTTGGAAATAAAAATATTATTTATGCTGGATCAAAATACTTCAACATATTACCAGACAGACTGAAGTCAGCGATAGACAGAAATACTTTTAAAAAAGAGCTCAAAATGTATTTGTTAACCCATTGTTTTTATAATGAAGATGAGTTTCTTATCCATAATGGAAATTAATCACATTTTAAGCATAGTGGAGTTTTTGACATAATAGTATGCATAGATTTACATGATCAATATTTAGGTTAATTTTATAAACTTGTATTCTTTATCACATGACTGATATGGTCTTAAGAGCAATTGTCTGTATGTGTATAGTGTTATTTTATATTGTAATTATTTTGTATTATAAACTGACATGGTCTATGTGACACTATTCATGTGTATACTGTAGGACTGAAAATAAATAAATATTTTTATACTGCCTTTAACATCTCAGGTCATAATGGTGGTGTTTTATCTTTGGAACAATTGTTCATTGGCAATAATGTTGATTTGCTTATGATAGCATTAATCTTTGGATTAAATTTTACTTGGGGTTATTACATTAAACTCACATATACATTCACACTGTCATGCATATTTCTAGATTAGGGCGGATAGGGAACAATCTTGGCTAAAAAAAAAAAAAAAAAAAATTCCAAGGTTGGTATGCTAATCACCAAATCACAGAGGCAGAATTTTTAAATGTAAATTTTAGTAATATTCTCTGTTATTATACTGGAGTGTTATTTCAAATGACCTGGTGCTCTCTTTAGCATCACAGTGTTCACCTCTTCCTGATTCACCACATGCAAACATAACGGTACTGAATGGTGGAGGACGCAGCTATGGTACTATAGTGCGATACGAATGTGAACCTGGATACATTCGCAGTGGACATCCTGTGATTCTGTGCATGAGCAATGGCACTTGGTCTGGAGAAGTTCCTACTTGCACACGTAAGTGTTTATGATTATTATTATTATTGTTGTTGTTGTTGAGCTTATTATAAATAAATTTTATTTGCAATTTCTTTTTTCCTTATTTTTTTTTCTATCATTTAAAATATTTGTTTGGATGAATATGTATATGTTTTGGAAAACTTTATATGCAGTTTATATACCAACAAGATTGGCTGAGGTCATTAATGTAAGGGCCTGTGACCGGGAGATGTGTTGTTCAAGTGAAAGAGAGAATGTGGTTCAAATTCCACCAATCTCTGAACCATCCTCCCCGACTGAGTCTTTTTGCATGTTTTCCTCAGTCATCAGAACCAAAAGATATACCTAGGAAGATTACTTCTCAAATTTTGTTTCCCTATTATCATTTTATTTCATGTACCATCAGTGGTAGAGACATTGAATACTGCCAGAAAAGACAAGTACAGTTTATAGATTTTTAAGATATTCTTTCACTTACTTGTCAGAGTTAGGTAGTTTGTTGTTGTTACTTTTTTCATTTAGTATTAGAACCTTCCAAGGATACAATTTTGTTACAAAAATAAATATTTTATTTTAATTGTTCTTAAATAGGTGCACGTTGCCCAGTGTTTCCTGTGATAAAGAATGGATTTGTAACAGATACATCTCGAGAATATTACTATGGAGATGAAGCAAGAGTGCAGTGTTACAAAGGCTATAAGCTTACTGGCTCAAATATCATAAGATGTGGTATTGGTCAAGAGTTCCAAAATCCACCAAAGTGTGAAGGTAAAACTAAATATTTTTAAGGTTTCACTTATTTTATTTTGTATTAATTGTCTATACAGAGGAATTAAATTAATCCTTAGTATTGCATAGTTGTACAATCTTGGTAATAAACTCTATCTTTAGCAAATACTGCCAGAAATTACTGTCACATGAGTCATTGCACAAACAGTAGTATTCCCTTTGATGACATAATGTGACTTTGTGGGTTCATAGAATTAAAAAGTCCAATTTGCAGAAATTCAAAATGTTCTTTATTTCCGTAGAAGTACACTTACAGCAGCAGAATTACATCACATACACAGTTACAATCTTCTAAGGTCGCCATCCACAAACAAAAGTGTTCACACAATTCAGTTCTGATTACACTCTGTTTACCACTCTGTTTATGACGACTGCTGGCATGTCGCGATCTCTTATACATACCTTATTGATAATTCTAGGCTGTTCTAAAACAAACAAGAAACCGAACGTTCTCTGTCAATCAAGATGCCACTAGAAGTTTCCAATTATCTCACTTGTTTGTTTCGGCAGACCTTTATCTCCGTGCTATCTTTATCTATTTTTGCAGACTCTTTATCTCCACACTGCGCTATCTCGCTGTTATTGCTCCGCACCGAACCCTTTGGTGCATACGCTGCCAGTCATAATAATGGATTTGCGACAATACTAACACATTGATTATTACACTGTATATGCTCTAAATATGCATGGTTCATTACACAAATAAAAATATTTGTAACAGAGTCTTCACTTAACTTAAGAAGTTGATAATTCCTTCTTCTTTAGAAAGATCGATTTCGAAGACACATTGCCTTCGTCTTCAACAGAGAGTAAACTGAAGACGATGGGCCTTCGAAATCGATCTTTCTAAAGAAGAAGGAATTATCAACTTCGTAAGTTAAGTGAAGACTCTGTTACAAATATTTTTATTTCTGTAATATTTGTTGCTTCACTGTGACTAGCTTCTTTTCTGTGTAATGCATGGTTCAAATTACAGTTATATATTTCTCAATATTTATTAGTGTATAAAAGCTGATAATTACCCACAAATGATGTGTAATAATTTGCTGTCAAACTGTTGATGTGCAATTAAACAAACACATTTTTTTTTTTCTCCATTGCATGTACTTAATTGGAATAAGTAATACTAACATCATTGTTTTACTCACTTCATAAGTGAGCAAATTACGTTGTTCATGCTACTATTTGTGACTTACTTTAAATAAACTAAAAACATATCATTCTTTCTATATTCCTTTCACATATTAAACACTAATTAAGTTTTAACAACTATTTGAAATATTTAAGTCCAAAACCACTAATTTCTGATCTGCTAAATTTAACACATATGGAATAGAAAAAATAAGAAATGCATTTAAAGGAAAAAATACCCAGAACTTTCAAAACATCAAGTTTACACAAAGTATTAAGCTATATTAATAATAAATTGAACTTATAATTTTTATATGTTCAGTTTGCTTTTAAACTAATATCTGGTTCCTTGCAAACAGCATAATACAAAAATATTTTTAGTTCTGTTGCTATTTATTATATAATTAAAAGCAATGATAATAGCATCTCATAATTTATTCAGCTTTGCGAAATTTTGCAGAAAAATGAAAGGATGCACTTAAAGGTAAAAATAGGAAATTACTTTTACAATAAATTGACAATGACTTGAATAAAACTTTTTAAATTTTATTAGCAAGAGGTGAACCATATTCATTGAAATTTTGAAATAAAATATTGAAAATTTTTTTAATTATAAAGTTAGAAAGTACCAAGAAGGCAGATTTTATTGAATAATGTGGATATAGGGCTTAAGTAATGCCTTGCTCTTTGGTTTAGATGTCAATGAGTGTGCCAACAGCCAGTGTGACCTTGCATCAACTCAGTGCATAAACACAGCGGGTGCATTCCACTGTCGTTGTCGAGAAGGTTTTGCTCCAAATTTGGAATGCAGACCAGTTGGAGATTTAGGACTGACTACAGGAGGAATTCCTGACGATGCTATAACTGTATCAGATGAAGAAGAGGGCTATCCTAAATCTGTAAGTTATATTTATAATTTAATAAAAACGATCTTTAGACATTTTAATAGCATTCTCATGCTACAGATTTATAAACTGTTACTATTTCCAGCTCCACACATTTTAGAATAGACCTAATCAGGTCAGAAATTAAGAACCTGATCACTGAGTTGGGGTTATCGCCACTTATGTTAATCAGTCTTTCCCATTCTCATTTAAATAACTGGTTAATACTGTATTTGCAGATGTACTACATGCAACACTTTTTATCACTTTAAAAAAGTTACCTTGACACACATACTTCTGTTGCCCTCCATGGTCTGAGGGTAACATGCTGGCCTCTGGTTGCCTAGGTTACAGGTTTACACCGAGTGGAGGGCATGTGTTCCTTCAGAAGGGAAGTAAAGTGGTCACATGTCATAGATTTATGGCACATAAAAGAACCTTAAGCTTGATATAGAGGCTTCTGAGCAAAATTAAGTAGTGTTTCATGCTCAATGTAGAATGGCATGCCGAGAGACATAGCGTTAAAGAAATTTGCTATAATTTTGAGACAAACTGGTACTCCATGCTCCGTATATTGCTAGTGTTTACCTAGAACACGAAAAAGTTTTCAGGGTCCAACTGCATTAACCACATGGGAAGACGTTCATAAAGAAATATGAAGTAAAACTCTTCAATTTTAACACCAACTTTGAAGAGCACCCAAACTTCAAGTTCATCAGGACATCAACAGAGATGTCCCTATCACTTCCAAGGATAGGATCAAATCAAAATTCAACATTTGGCATTAGCCGAGGGTGTTATAAGATCCTAACGAAATGCATTCTAGATAAAAACTAGAAATATATGGAACATGGAATACTAAAGAAACATAATTGTTTGAACATTTGATTCCATTTTAAAGGTATGCTATCCTGTTTATAATAATTGAAAGTACAGGAATCCCACCCCCAATTTTAACCAAGAAAATAAATAGAATGTACATAATTGAGGTTTTTGTGAACAAATTTCTGTTTTACAAATTCCCTGAATGTAGAAAAATAGCAGGCAAGCTAATTGTTGTCTGTAGGTGGCATAACATATAATGAGTTGACAGAATTTTGTTTTCTATAAGTCCTACACAAATATTAAGTTTTCTCTCTCTCCCTCCCCTTTCTCTCATTTTCCTATCACTGTCGTGCACTAATGAATACATACAATAAACAAATATTCTGAAGTTAGTATTTATTCTATAAATACTTTTAAGTTTTTTGCAGCTTATGCAAGAAATATATATTACATGCTTTTTTAAATTACATTTCTCTTCAGAAATTACAGAATAGAGACCAGAGTGCTCAAACAAAGTATAAATACATGCAAAGAAACCACTCTGGACCTTTTTTCCATAAATAACTCTATTTTCACTGAAATGTAACATGGATATTTATTTGTGCACGCACTTCAATTATTGTTCCTGGATTCTGACTCATATGAAGAGGAAGAAAAAGTGCCTACATTTGAACCTGATGTTCTCTCTCAGTAGAGATATACTTTAAGTGCTAATCACATAGTAAAAATATACTGCATGTTCAGCTTTGAATTCTACAATCTGAGCATAAATTTCACATCAAGCATTTATTTTCTCAGATGGTGCGTCTCAACAGTGGCCGAGGATGGTGCGGAACAAGTCATGAACCTGGATCTAATTGGGTTCTTTTGAACCTAAAAGCTCCGACTATTATACGAGGATTTAGAACACAAAGTGTACTGCGACCTGATGGAAATCTAGCTTTCACATCTGCTGTCAGAATACAGGTATTGTTATGAAATTAGTTTTTCATTTAATTACACATCTCCATCAAAATTGGAATTATCTTCACAGAGCAAGATGGCTTTGTATGTGAGGCTCCCATTCAGTTCAAACCAGCCATGTCCAGCATTCCGGAATGAGTTTTTTCCAGGTTTTCCTCACTGTTCATAACTTGCGAATGACAGGGAAGTATCCTGATCTTATTCTTGGAATATTTCCTTTCTGAAATTCCTTTTTCAAACATAATTTTAATGCATGTGACATCAATGTCCATTGCCTGTGGTTCCATATGTAGTAAGAACAGGCATAAAACACTATTAAAAGAAATCTTTATCATCAACTCCAACATCATAATCATTATTTCCAACATTAGGAATTATAGAAGTAGATTTCTTGGATTTTATCATATTCTAGGTTATGCTGGATGCTATTTATACATGTGTCAAAACTTTTGTATAGGAAGTTAAAAGAAATACTTTCTAACCAGCTGTGCAATTTACTTTTAAATTCTTAAAAACAGTTGGCCAGCCTTAGGATTTTTTAGTTTATCCCTGTTTGTAGCCTATTTTATAGGTCACATTCATGTATATAGACAAGCAAAATACTGTGTGTTGAATGAAAAAGAGGTTTAAAGGATTCAGGTTATGCTGGATTAAAATCACTTTCAAAACATAATGACAATGACAATGATAATGACAATAACGACAATGACGACGACAACGACGATGACGACGATGATAACAACAACATTTATTGTCAATAGACTGAATTACACAGTTTCTGACATTGTCAAAATTACATCACATTTTACAATTTTAAAATATTTTCAATTTAAAGTATTTACAGATGCAGTCATTCTCAGTTGAATTCATCCAAATTGTATAGAACCTTACTTATTAAATACATTTTAAGCCTATGTTTAAAAATATGTGTCACACTGAGTTGCTTTTATATATTCTGGTAATTTATTGTGCAAAATTAAGCCCATTACCTTAAGAACTGTATTAAGTTTTCTAACATTGTTATAAAATGTTAATTCACAGTGCTAACTAATTTTCTCTTGTGTCACCAGAATTTGCATGATATATACAAGGAAAAAATAAGAAATCAATGAATATATGTTGTTTATAAGTTATATTTAAAAAAATATAGTTATACTTAAGAAACTGATATCTGGGTATTGACAATAAAAATTTGTGTATACTAAGTATAACTATCTTTCATTCTAGTACACTGATGACCTAACAGATGTATTTCATGATTACACAAACCCTGATGGCACCCCAGTGGAATTCCGCATTTTAGAACCAAGTTTGTCAGTATTGAATCTTCCTGTTCCTATCGAGGCACAATATGTGCGCTTCCGTATTCAGGTAAGAATTACACTCCTGCAGTTAAGCTGCAAACATCTCCTTATATGAAATTTAAGATGAAAAAATTTGTATATCATATAGAACAATTTTGTAATCATTGATTTTGTGAGATAAATAATACATTCTAGGGCTATTACACAAATAAAAATATTTGACACTAAGGCTTCATTTATCTTAAGAAATTGCTGTTGAAAATTGAAAAGAAGTATCAACACCAATTTCTTAAGATAAGTGAAGCCTTAGTGTCAAATATTCTTATTTGTGTAATATTTATTGCTTTTCTGTAGCTAGCTTCATTTTCTACGTAATCAACATTCTAGGGCTAGTTAAATTCATACATTGTTCACACATCAAAAATATTTTCTAAAGTAACATAATTACATAAATTAGTATTCAGTATTTTATACTAACAGTAACTGCTTCTGCCAACCACGTCTTATGTGGATGGAGGTGGATCATGTATTTGAACTTGACCTCCAAATGTTGCATATTGCTTGATAATGAGTAACAGTCTATTTTACCTTTATAGGATTATTTTGGAGCACCTTGTTTAAGAATTGAGGTTATGGGCTGCACCCGCCTTGAATGCGCAGATATTAACGAATGTGTCACAAATAATGGTGGATGTGACCAAAAGTGTATCAACAGGTAAGTAACATAAACATTTTGAACAAAATATATGAAAGGACTAAAATGGTTATAACACTCAAATTTCTATGATACTGGTATATTATTGTACTATTTCCGTTTCATTTGAATTTATAATATGATAAATAGTACATAATAGGTAACCATGTTTTCTTTTACTTTTTACAGCCCTGGAAACTACTCCTGTGTGTGTAATATTGGCTATGAGCTATTCTTGGGAAATGGAACTGCAGGATTCACACTTGCACCATCTGAGTCTGGAGAGAGAGATGGTGATATCTTTCAACGCAACAAAACATGTGTGCCAGTTATGTGTCCCAAGCTAGAAGCTCCAGAAAATGGTCTTGTTCTTTCAACCAAAGTATGAACAATTTTACTTTCAACCTTTTAAACCAAAGTTGCACTTTAAGAACTAGCTGATGTGCACCAAACTTGATTTCATTGATCCATCCAGGGCTAAATAAGATTCTTAAAGCACCACAAATAATATGGCATTCATAATACTATGGTAAATTACATTAAGCTGTTTGCAAACACTGAAGGTACAGAAAGCCACAGTTGGGTTGGTTTAGGTTTCACATCTCTTAAGTTTTGGGTTATTGCACATGATGTTATCATACATTAGTAAATGTAAAGAGCAATAGACACACTAGAATGACACACTAGAAATTAAGGATTCAGTCAGATTCTTGCTGAGAACAGAAAGATAATATAAATTGTATTTTCTGATTCAGTTTTTGGCTCAGTAACTACTGCTAGATCAATTTCCATTGTTTATAAATAAACTTAGGTCATAGGTGTTATGTACAGTTTTTTTGCAGTCAGATTGAAACAATGCAACTTGGGAATCCTTTCTACTGAATAAAATTGAATATCGGAATGGGAAAATTTTATGAAACTCATTGTGTATAGGTAATGTTCTATTAGTTTTCAAAGTAGAAAACACCTGACCTGCAAAGTTTGCTATTTCTGATATGCTAACAGTTAATTTTAGTATCCTATTAAGGCTCAATATGTGTTATTAAGGAGTATGTATTTTTTTTAATTCTTTTTTTTTTAATTTATGTTCTCCAACATTAAGTTATATTGAGATTTAACTGTATTGGAACACCACAGTGAAGCGAAATAATTATTAATTTATAGATGAGTCATATATAACTAAAGCCTTCCCTCATATTTTTAAAACATGGTACAGATACGTAGACGACATCTTTGCAATAGTGCCCTACAAACAAATAGATGATGCTTTGAAACTACTCAACCTACAAGAACCCAGCATACAATTCACAGTAGAAACTGAAGAGGACTGTACTCTACCTTTTTTTGACCTTAAAATCACAAAAAGAAATGAAAAAATAGAATTTGGTATCCATAGAAAAGCAACACACACAGATAATTACATCAAAGCAAATAGCTTCAACCCAATTCCACACAAACATGCCACCATCAACAGTCTCACACATAGATTAGTAAATCTACCCCTCAGCCAGCAAGAATATAAAAAAGAATACCATCAAATCTTCAAAAAGGCAATTAAAAATGGATATGGAAAAAACCTTGTAGATAAAAAACTAAAATCATTCAAACTTCAAAAGAGATTAAAACAGATCACAGCTCTCACACCAATAAAACAAGAAATTAGATTTGCTAAATTTACGTACCACCCCTGGGCCACAAAAAAGTTCCAAAAAATATTCAAGAAATACAATATAACATTGGCACCAAAAAACAATTACAACATTAAAAACCTACTTCACAGTAATAATACTGATAAGATAAAACCAGAGGAAAAGTCAGGCATTTACAAGATTAAGTGTAAAGACTGTGAAAAAATTTACATAGGGAGGACAAAAAGAAACATAGGCACTAGAAAGAAAAAACACTTCAGGCACTTAAGGTACAAAAATATTGATAAGTCCGCAATAGCAGCTCATTTCTGGTCTGAAAATCATGAAATTGAAGATAGCACCGAATTACTAAAATACGTACAAAAACATAGTGAACTCGTCATATGGGAGAGAATATACATAGAAAAACATAAAAACCAACTAATGAGCTTTGAAATCCTGCCAGAAGAGAATCCCACATTTAAGTTCATCACTAAACCAACAAATGGCAGCAGCAACTCCAGAATTACCCACAACACTGGATCAAGCTTTAGTCGCATAAGAGCCGAAGATGCAAACAATGATTTGCGAAATATGTCCTCAAAATATGTACGTAAGTGAAGCAGATGTGTAATAAATACAACTCATCTATAAATTAATAATTATATCATCAAGTCCAGCCATTCATCAGACAATGAATGAAATGGGTAAAATGATGCTCAAATGAAGCCAGGGTATATAGAGCTTAGAGTTACCAGACATTCACCTTTCAGAATAAGGAAAAATCCCGGAACAAAATATTATACAGGTAACTCAGCCTGACCGAGATTCAAACTCGGGATCTCTTGAATGTGAGTCAGACACACTGCCACCTACACTATATTACACAGGTTACACCCATAACAATGGTTTGCTAGAGTAATCTCTAATACTTCTTCCTGAATAAAAGTATTTTATTCCAGCTTCTTAATCATTAATATCTTAAATAAAGAAAATGTCTAAAGATTGAATATTTTCACAGAATATGACAGTGAATGTGGTCAAATATACATTGTCATTTCTGTGTTATAGTTTTGTCCACAATCATTGTACTACATGAGTTAATTTTATTTTGAGGCTTGTGATAAATTAACTGCAGATAATTTCTCACGGAACTATAGATCAATTAGATATGTATAATTTCTTCTTTTGAGAGACGTAGAAGTGAAGATTTTTATGCATGAATATTACAGCAGATGTTGCAGTTAACTTATAACATGGGATTGACTGACATATACATCTTTTTTATATCTGATATATTATCACTATTCTACTTGATTTTCTAATAAGCATAGATATTAAATAGCATCTTTTTACAAAAAGGCATGAAGAGTGTGAAATATCTTGCAAGCACACAATATAATTAAATTATCAGTTATTTGTAAACGAACTGAAGCAGTTACTACATGAATGAAGTTCTTACAAAGGACACCTTTGACCTCAAATGCTAAGAACTGCACATAAATGTTCTTAGAGTAACAAGTGGTATTTAAAGTAACAGTGGTCCAGGTCATTTCCATGTAACTCTCCACTTGTCTGCTGGCTCCATTATAAGCTCTATAAGCAATATAAACTCTATTACCGAAGGGTTGCTGATTTTATAAGACTATAGTATGCTGACAGGTGAAGATATGTATATAATAGCACAAAAGTGAATCGAGAAGATATTGACACTAGCTTCACTCTCACTGTTTTTTCACAGGACATGTTTCAAGAGCTTTTGTTTCATCAGCTGGAACTCGACTGGTGCAAATTGTAGTGGTTTCCTCTTTCTCTGTATTGTCGATAGATGGGATGATATACTTGTCAAAGATGTCCGGTGGTGGAGTTTCAAAATTCATGACTTTATGACGATTTTTGTTAATGAAGATTTTTTCCCATACAGAAAGGACTGTGGGGTGATTAACGTATTTTATTAAAGATGTTTCCAAGTTGATGTCATGTCTAGAATTAAAAAAATGAAAAGCCACTGCTGATTTTTACCATTTTTAATGTTTCTTATATGTTCTTTAGTTCTGATGTCAATATTTCTTTTTGTTTCCTATATAAATTTTAGGGCAAGTTTCACATTTGATCTCATAGATTCCTGGTTTTTCTTTGGTAGTAATTGAATTTTTTTTTTTGGGGGGGGGGCTTTTAACAAATTTCTGATATTAAATCTATTTTGAGGTATAACAAATATGTTGTGTGTTGAGAAGAGTTTTTGGAATTTACTATGGGCTGATGGATGGAAGGTAAATTTTTTAAAATTTTTTTTCTCTTTTGCTCCAGTAGGTTGTAGGGTGGTGGTTTCTTTTATTTTCTTAGCCTTGTTGAGTCTATTAACTGTTTTGTCCACTATGCCTGACTGTTTTGTTATTATGTACATGATCATTATTTCATCATTAAACTTCACTCTGTTATTTAAATAAATTTGCTGCAACAAAGTATAAGTCTATGTTTGGTGAAAGGTAGCTTGAACATTGACATACCCATATCATCATTTGTGAATGTAATTAATATGTGCTTTTTTTTTACATTAGAATTCGTGAATGCAAAACTGTTTTGGAGCTTTAGTGGGGTGTGCCCATTGTTCTCTTCTACTTTGTTTTAACCACTTTAAACCATTGAAATTTCACATCGGCACTTTGAAGACGGGTATAAGCACTATTATGCATGTAATATATGTATGCTCTGCACTATTATAAGTATCTTGAGCAGAGAGTTTTTGGCACTTGTGATTGAGAAAGTAATGAATGATACACTGACTTCATGAAATTATGTATAATTGTCCTCCTGTGTTATTGATACCTGTTACTTTGTTTCTGTCTATTTAAATGTCACTTGATCTAGAATGCTGGGTGCCCTTATATATACATATCTATGTAGAGCTAGAATGCAACATTTTGCATGGAAATGGCACAGACGTTTTTGTGTGGTTCCAAGTGTTCGAGGTCAGAGGTGTCCCTTGTTAGTATAGGTATATTCTTACCCATGTGCTAAGTGCAGTACTTTTCATTGCAGGATGCATTTCACTTTGGTGATTTAGTGAGCTTTCAGTGCAACTTTGGATATGTGATGGTGGGATCAGCATCGTTACTCTGTACTTCTGCAGGAGCATGGAATGGCACAGTTCCAGAATGTCATTGTAAGTGCTGTCCTTCATAACAGTGTTTATATAAACACCATATGTTTTATACTTCAGTTTTACTCTGTTTCATTTGCCAATATGATCTATAGCTTATATTGATACATTATTTCTAAAAGCCTGTGATTCCATGTGAGGAACCTTACACAACACAAAATTTACTTATTCTTTCAGTTAATTGATGGAAATTAATCATTTCTTCACACTAGCCATACATAGCTAAGGTTTTTGATAGAGTCAACATGAAAAATTCAATGCCATGGCCGGAATTTGAACCACAGATCTCCTGGTTTCCATCCAGTCGCTCTAATCATTGAGTTGGCCATGGTAGCTCAGTGGGTTAGAGCGACTGGACAGAAACCAGGAGATCTGTGGTTCAAATCCCGGCCATGGCATTGAATTTTTCATGTTGACTCTATCTATTACTTATTCTTTCTTACATTGCAGTTGTAATTAATTGCATATATTTTGTTGCTAGAAAACAACAGTCTTTTTATATTTATTGGTTAAATTTATGAATGTATGCAGAATATAATATTCATACATAAATATAGCTTATAAAGTTTCAGCAATAAATCATTCTGTGAGCTTTATAATCATTAAGTAAATTTAGTTACAAGATGGTGCTAAGTGTGACTGAGTAGGCATAATTACAGCTCCTATAAACACTGCCTGTCTTTCAGTCTGGTAACTTATTGTGGAGTATATAAACATAATAAATATGCAAGATGATGTACCATAGCACCCAAAAACGTTATTGTAATGACATCTATGAACTTTTGGCAAACTCCATATAGGTTCATCTTAAACACATCCTGTAAAAGTGAGATTCAAGAATGATATATATATATATGTGTTAATTTTTAAAAACAATAGTAAAGACGTGACTCATATAAACAGTTCAATGAATAGACAACATTTGCAGTGATTCGATATATTTTATTGTATTCCAATGTAACATTACATTTTGGTTTGTTTTTCAGATGCTCGATGCACAGCACTGCAGGATAATAAATCAGAAGGCCTAACCATGTTACATTCAGAATCTGCAAATGGTCTCATAGCATTTAGGGATAACGTCACCATCACTTGCAGCAATACAGGCAGAATACTAAGAAAAACTGCCACTTCGGGATTCCGGCAATGTGTTTATGACCCTAAACCTGTGAGTAGGAATAGAATTTGACATACCTTCTTTATTTTGATTCACATTCTCATAGGTTTCATTTTTGTATATCTTTTAAATGTGAAACAACTGAATTAGGTTAACTTTGTTTCTTTTCATACATTAATGAATTAGTATAAAAGTGAATCGAGAAGATATTGACACATTGCTTCACTCACACTGTTTATTCACAGGACATGTTTCAAGAGCTCTTGCTCCTATCATCAGCTGATACTCGACTAGTGCAAGTTGTAGTGGTTTCCTCTTTCTCCGTTTTGTCAATAGATGGCGTGATGTACTTGTCAAAGATGTCCGGTGGTGGAGTTCAAAATTCATGACTCTATGACGATTTTTGTTAATGAAGATTTTTTCCCATACGGAAAGGTCTATGGGGTGATTAACATATTTTATTAGAGATGTTTCCAAGTTGATGTCATGTCTAGTATTCAAAAAATGAAAAGCCACTGCTGATTTTTCTGTTTCACCATTTTTAATGTTTCTTAGATGTTCTTTAGTTCTGATGTTAATATTTCTTTTTGTTTTTCCTATATAAATTTTAGGGCAAGTTTCACATTTGATCTCATAGATTCCTGGTTTTTCTTTGGTAGTGATTGAATTTTTGGGAGGGCCTTTTAACAAATTTCTGATATTAAACCTATTTCGAGGTGCAAGAGTTATGTTGTGTTTTGAGAAGATTTTTTGGAATTTGTTATAGGCTGATGGGTGGAAGGTGAATTTTTTAAAAAGTTTTTTCTCTTTTTCTCCTGTAGGTTCTAGGGTGGTGGTTTCTTTTATTTTCTTAGCTTTGTTGAGTCTGTTAACTGTTTTGTCTACTAAATTTGGGTTGAAACCATTGGATATAGCTACTTTTTTTATGTGTAGGTATTCTTCTTGATAATCTTCTCTGTTTAGTGGAAAGTTGGTCATCCAAAAGATTAAACTGTTGAAAATGGCATGTTGGTGTTGTTTTGGGTTGAAACTGTTGTTCTTGGTGTAATTATCTGTGTGTGTCGGTTTCCTGTAAATACCAAAGGTGAGTTTGTTGTTCATTTTTTTTTTTTTTTTTTTTTTTTAATCTTGATGTCCAAAAAGGGGAGCACACCATCTTCTTCTGTTTCCAATGTAAATTTTATAGCTGGATTTTGTATATTCAAAAGTTTAAGACTATCTTGTATGAGTTTTTTAGGTACTATTGCAAAAATGTCGTCAACATAGCAATACCACACTTTGAAATAATTTGGAAAAGTTTTGTGATATGTGTTTCAAAAGCACTCATAAATAAATCTGCCAAGAAGGGAGACAATGGGTTGCCCATAGCTAGTCCTGTTTTTTGTTTATAGATCTGTCCACTAAAGCTGAAACAATTTTGATTGATACAAATTTCTTTAAGTTCTGAAAGTTCTTCTATAGCTTCAGATGTTATTTGTATTGATTCCAGCCATTTTTTGAGAAGTGGAATAAGCTCATTGGTAGGTATACTTGGATATAAAGAAATGACGTCAAAGGAAACTAAAGCATCTGTAGAGTTGATCTTTGTGTCCTTCAGGAGATTTAACAATTCAAACGAGTTTTTGATACTTAAATTTTCAAATTTTGTGAAGGATCTGAAGATATGAACCAGCCATTTTGATAGTTGGTAAGTGGGTGCATCAATGTTATTAATTATTGGTCTGAGGGTAATTTCAGGTTTATGTATTTTGGGTAAACCATATATGTATGGTGTTTTTGGATTGTCTATTTTATTGTTCAATTTATCTCTTTTAGTCATGATTTTACTGTTTTTAATTGCTAATTCCACAGATTTGCATGCTTTCTTTAATGGATTGTTTTCTAATTTAACAAATTCTTTTCCGTTTAAAAGGTTGTCCATTTTTTTGCGATAGTCTTCTTCGTCCAGTATTACTATTTTGTTACGCTTGTCTGCTTTTGTGTAGATTACCGGTTTTTCATTTAAATTTTTGATTAAATGTTTATTTGAATGACTTTTTGAATTTGCATTTTGAATATGATCTAGAGTTTCTATGCACTGTGTTCTGATCGTAGATTTTTTATTATCGGGCAAATTATATATCGCTATTTCAATGTCCGCGATATAGTTTTCAATGTTTTTTGTGTAATCTACACATGATTTTAGGCCTTTGTTTAGAAAATCAATTTCTTTCTCTGTGAATTAGTGCTGCCTACATATACAGTTGATTTATACGTATATCAAGGGGAATGGGAAAGATTACTTGTAACTCAGAATTACACACAAATGAGATTTTGGTAATGTGCGTGTACATGTGTGTTTAAGTGCGCCTGCATGAGTGCGCTTGCATGTATAAAACTTTATAGACAACAGAGATTTGTACAAAGCAAATATTATTTAGAAATTGGTCACGCTTTAAAGTATTCGTTTACATGCATATAACTTATTTTACAAAATGAGCTTTTTTTCCCCAATTTTTCACACTGATGTAGTGTCTATACAGTTCATGTTCAGGAGGTTCCAGGTTTGAATCTTGGTCAGGGTGAGTTATCTGGATAAGTTTTGTCTCGGGTTTTCCATCACTGACAACTGTATATAGCGCATATAAGTAGTTCTTAACTTAGAAGCAATTTTGGTTTGGGTTTTGTGTATATTAGCTGCCACCTTTCGTATGAATTATACTTTCTGATATAGCGTAGAGCATTTCCTTTCTCTTTTCTCCATGACAGATTTAAAGAAACTGAGAACTGAAAAACAAAATCGCTGTTCAACAGTAAACAACAGATATGAAAATTACCTTTACTTCTCATTTGTTGCTATGACACTGCTGTGCCGAAAAATGTATATGAGCTAACATCCTTAATCTTTGGTTTCCGTGGCTAAAAGCCACCCGCTCATCTTGTGTGTTTGTGAGCAAGATAAGAAAAACATATTTCAAGTTTCTTTTAAGATGGTGTATGCCATATGGTCATTTAATTACATATAGTGCAGTTGTATTTCATTAAAATTTAATGCCTATAACTGTGAATTACATATATATATGTGTATATATATATTTATTTATTTATTTATTTATTTGTATTTATAAATATTTGCAGGTCCCACAAAAATGTAATTTAGAAACATGTTATTAGCATTAATTTATACAACACTGTTTTCAACACTTCCATGAAAGGATTTATGTTATTATGTTATATATATGTTATATATGTGTTATATATAAGGTGCTAATAACATAAATCCTTTCATGGAAGTGTTGAAAACAGTGTTGTATAAATTAATGCTAATAACATGTTTCTAAATTACATTTTTGTGGGACCTGCAAATATTTATAAATACAAATTACATATAACTGGGTTACACATAAAGCAGGTCTAACTGTATTTCTATTTTAAGAAAAAGAGAAGTAAAATATGTTAGTGGACATGTAAATTTTGCATGGTTCTGAAAATACTGTGACTTTGTGGGTTCGTGAAATGAAAAGTCCAATTACACCACTCAAAAATGTTCTTTATTTCCACCGACTTACAGTTTAACACTTGCCAATTACACAAAATTACTTGCCGCACACAATTACGATTTACCAGTTCGTCCGTTACAACTTCACTTGTACTCGCGATTACATGAACTCCGATACACATACACAGTTCGTACAGTCTTCCGTTGCACAATCTTTTCGTTCATTAACACGTCACTGACACCAAGAACTGCGACTGTCTCCTCACTCACACTCACTAACCAACTGACTGACTCTGACTGACTAGCTGCAGCCCTTTTTATAGGCATCTCGCCGTCTTCTCGACGTTTCCAGATGATGAACGATCCTGTAATTTCTGGAACACAGGTGGAAGAGAAACAGACCGCACAATTATGTTTCTTTCCCCAGCCGTCCTTGTCACCACTATAAGACAAACGAGGGGAGGGCGTAGCTAACACGGACCTCCCCCGTCTTCCGCTCCCAGCTGCTTTCACAGGGTGTTCCAGCGCTCGCGTTACAATACTGTTTGGTTGATAGTGCTGAGTTTTAAAATTTAGGTCATGGTGACAATGAATGCTTTTCAGTAGACACCAATTCAAATGATAGATCCTCGAATCTGCAATGTTCTTGCTGATGAGCAGTGTATCACTAACAAAGTTTACTTATTGTCAGAAAAACTATTTGTAGTCGATTTATTGACACTTTGTCAATTACGTTTTTATATTATCAAGGGATTTATTGTTCTCAACATATTTATCACACGAAGTGCTCTGTCTAAGCTCCAGCTTTGGAGTAGAAATAACAGCCTTTCACACCCAAAACAATGTGCTCTTTGGAGAAGACCTGCTGCAAGATAGTCCATTAATTTCTTATTTTGACACCTAAATTGATTTTTTTATTACATGGTGCATGTATAGGCTAGGCCCTTGTAATACAGAATAAATGAACCTTTACTTGGTAATATTGACTCAAACTAATGAACTGCAAGACTATATGGTTTGCCTAAAATACACAAACCCAACATACCCATGAGACCCATTGTAAATAATATAAACACTCCTACTTACCTTCTGGCAAAATGGCTGTCCAAAAAATTTCAGTCCTTTCCACAATTCCATACTCTGAGCATAAAAAACTCTTTAGACCTGGTAGAAAAAATTCAAAATCTTAAACTAAAACCTCATGACACTTTAGTATCCTTTGATGTCCGCTCCCTCTTCCCTAGCATTCCATTAGACAAACTTTTGATTCAACTGAAAAAATGGCTAAATTCTATAAACCTAGATGCCAATGCAATAGAAGAATATTTGGCAATGACTGAAATATGTATACATCAAAATTATTTTGTCTTTGATGGAAAATATTATAAACAAATTTCAGGACTAGCTATGGGAAGCCCGCTATCACCATTTTTGGACAATCTATACATGAGCTTTTTTGAAACACATATAACTAAAGCCTTCCCTTATATTTTTAAAACATGGCACAGATACGTAGACGACATCTTTGCAATAGTGCCCTACAAACAAATAGATGATGCTTTGAAACTACTCAACCTGCAAGAACCCAGCATACAATTCACAGTAGAAACTGAAGAGGACTGTACTCTACCTTTTTTGGACCTTAAAATCACAAAAAGCTATGAAAAACTAGAATTTGGTATCCATAGAAAAGCAACACACACAGATAATTACATCAAAGCAAATAGTTTCAACCCAGTTCCACACAAACATGCAACCATCAACAGTCTCACACACAGATTAGTAAATCTACCCCTCAGCCAGCAAGAATATCAAAACGAATACCATCAAATCTTAAAAACTGCAATTAAAAATGGATATGGAAAAAACCTTGTAGATAAAAAACTAAAATCATTCAAACTTCAAAAGAGATTAAAACAGATCACAGCTCTCACACCAATAAAACAAGAAATTAGATTTGCTAAATTTACTTACCACCCCTGGGCCACAAAAAAGTTCCAAAAAATATTCAAGAAATACAATATAACATTGGCACCAAAAAACAATTACAACATTAAAAACCTACTTCACAATAATAATACTGATAAGATAAAACCAGAGAAAAAGTCAGGCATTTACAAGATTAAGTGTAAAGACTGTGAAGAAATGTACATAGGGAGGACAAAAAGAAACATAGGCACTAGAAAGAAAGAACACTTCAGGCACTTAAGATACAAAAATATTGATAAGTCTGCAATAGCAGCTCATTTCTGGTCTGAAAATCATGAAATTGAAGATAGCACAGAATTACTAAAATACTTACAAAAACATAGTGAACTCGTCATATGGGAGAGAATATACATAGAAAAGTATAAAAACCAACTAATGAACTTTGAAATCCCGCCAGAAGAGAATCCCACATTTAAGTTCATCACTAAATCAACAGATGGCAGCAGCAACTCCAGAATTGCCCACACCCACCACACCACTGGATCAAGCTTTAGTCGCATAAGAGCAACAATGATTTGCGAAACTTGTCCTCAAAATAGGTACGAAAGTGAAGCAGATGTGTAAAAAATACGACTCATCTAAAAATTAATAATGAACTGCTGTATAAAAAGTTGCATGGACAGGTTTAACACTGCAATTATTCTACTATTGGACCAATTTAAACGTGAGGATAATTCAGTTTCTTTCTATGTTTAATTAGATTTCTAAAAATTCTGATTTCCCACGTTTACTTATTTGCTTTTACTGTACTTAAACATTACCAAAACTCCATAATGTACTTCACTGATTTCAACTTGAGCAACCTTCTTCCTGCTGTATCTGATGGTAGATTGGTGCATTTCAAATCCTTTGCTGTTCTCTTGTTATTTTGATTTCTTCATGTTTAGGAATCATATGCTAATAATTACCTTTCATTCTGCACATCAAGTATTCTAAATTCTTACCCCTTCTTATTCCATTCAGTTTCACTACAACTATTAGTTCTTTTCGTATATAAAGGTTTAACCTTTTAAGCATTGAGTTTATTTCAGGAGCATCATTGGCACCCCTGCTTAATAATTAAATGTAGTAAGGTAATATGTTTGCCTCCTAACTTTGATATAGGGTAATTTTCATGTAAAAATATTTCTTCTAGAAATTACCTTCATCCTTCAAAGAAAAATATTGAGATACCTAAATTTTACTGTATTGGAACATCCATAGTGAAGTGAAACATAAATTAAATTATAGATAAGTCATATTTTTTACACGTCAGCTTCACTTACGTACTGTGCTTTCTGTGGTTATAATTCATTTTGCTCATTGCATTTGATCCATAAACTCATTTTTTGTTTCCAAATATTTCAGGGTGTACAAGATTATTGGCTATCTGGCCTATCTCCAGCTTGCCCAAGAGTTGACTGTGGTGAACCACAACCTACTCCAGGTGCAGAATATGGAAAATTCCTGGATACAAAGTATCAGTCATCATTCTTTTTTGGCTGCCAAGATACTTTCAAGCTAGCTGGGCAAACGAACCACCATGACAATGTTGTCAGGTAAACTGTCACATTATTCAGGCTCATGTTTGGTTACATAAAAGCTGTTTTATAAATTTTTATTCTTTTATTAATTATAAGATGTATAAAGTTATTCATCCCTAAATTATGTTGTTGCTATTGCAACTTTATAGATCTAATAAACATTTTTTTTTTCCAAAAGGAAAAATTACAAATTATTGAGCTAGGCTCTCAAGAGTTCGTTAGTGAATTGCTATGCATCACAATTAAAAGAAATGTCAGTATTATAATTATCAATAATATTATAAGAAATACATTTGCTTAAATTGAATAAATTGGGCTACAGTGCCCAGTACCCCAATGAGGGTACATATTTTTTGAAAGACAGAGAGAAAGAGTTACTTGAATTTAATGCTAAAACATTGAGATATTGCTAAGAACAGAACTATGGACTTTTTTGTACCCGTTTTATTATATTTATACATGTATATTAAATTTTCTGCAACTATTAGTGTTACAAGTTTTGCTCTTCATCATAAATGATAAGAATAACTATGAAAGACGTTGAGACATTTATCAGCAATTGCTATTAAATTACTGTTTGTTTAATTTAAGAGTCAAAATAGAATAGAATTAAAAAACGTGATAATATGAAAACTTTAAAAAATATGTATTGATCAGAAAAAAGAAAGTTATATTGCAGTCAGCAATCAAATTAGGATCTATGAAATGCTATACAGTTGTAGTATGAAAGAAATATTTTATTCTGCTGCAAAATAAACACATAAAATCAATTTGCACTGAGCAGACATTTTATTTCTTGCTTGAGTCTGAAGTTAATTACAATATGCAACAGGAACGTAGATATATATCCATCACTCACTTACTATTGGTATCTATTTATAATGTATCCCTATGGTTCCTTTAATATGGCAACATTAATTAATAAATCTCTAGCATATTATAAACCTGATTTTTGACAATGACCACTTCAACAAACTGTTACTTTGTGTTATGCTTGTAATGCTGAGTGATGCTACAGGTATGTTTGAAGGACCAATCATTTATCAAGTCTAAAATGCAATCTATTTTTTGATAAGAATTTTAAAATGCCATTAATAATTTATCAATTAAAACTTTAGGGATTTTATCATACTCTTTAGTATTAATTTTGTTTAATTTAATATTTTAACTTCTCTTTACAAACAGATGCCAAGCTAATGGTGTCTGGGACTTTGGAGACTTGAGATGTGAAGGCCCAGTTTGTGCCGATCCTGGACGACCAGCAGATGGTTTTCAAATAGCACGCAGCTATGAACAGGGTGCTGAGGTTGAATTTGGATGTAATCGCCCAGGTTATATACTGATAAATCCTCGTCCTATCACTTGCATCAGAGAACCAGAGTGCAAGGTTGTCAGACCTCTTGGACTGGCATCTGGTGCTATACCTGATTCAGCTATCAATGCTACTTCTGAAAGGTGAGCCCTCAGCTTGTTGTTTATACTGCCTTTTTAGCTAATGAAAAGAATGAAGAAAAACTGAACATGAATTAGTAACACATAAAATGGCTTCAAAATATACAGTACGAATATTAATTGATAAAACTGTTTGTAGTTGGTTTTTCAAATTATGCCACATTTTGATTTTTTGAGGGACTAGTTTCGAGAGCTGTTGTTTCCATGTTCAACCTCGAAGGTCCGACTGTCATCTGTTATTATTGGCAGCGGTCTTCTCTCTGGAAAATTATCAATGTAATGTGAAAAATCAACTACAGATAGTTTTATTTATTAATTTGTATGTTACTGTTACTAAATTCCTGCCCGTCTCAGTAGCATAGATGGTAGCATGTCTTCCTCACATTCAGGAGGTCCGGAAGTTCAAATCTTGGTCAGCATGAGTTACCTGGATAAGGTTTTTTCGGGCTTTTTCCTTTCCCTGAAAGACGAATGTCAGGCAACTCTAAACTCTAAGAACCCTGGGCTCATTTGAGCTTCATTTCACCCATTTCATTCATTAACTGATATGACTTAATATTGCAGGACACAAATTAAAAAAAAAAAAAAAAAACTTAACTCCTCCAAACACACATAACAAGAATATTGTTATCATAAAATGCGCTTAAATTAGCTTTTAATGATGCTTTTCTGCTTTTCATTTAAAGGTTTTCTTTTCATTTCTTCCTTTCTAAATGTTTAGTATATCCAGCATTTTACCATTCATCCTTCTCTTACATTCTATGAAGATGATAGCATTTCAAATGTTAATTCTCCTCTCCAGTAATTCCTATTTAAGCTGTTATATACATGTGACATCTATGCTGTTTATATTCTCTCTCACTCTATCCCTCTTTACAACCCTACAAATAGAAAGATTGATAAAATTCAATGATGTGTATTTCATTTCAGACCAAATTATGAAGCACGTAATGTAAGACTGAACTCAGTTACTGGTTGGTGTGGCAAGCAGGAAGCATTCACGTATGTGAGTGTGGATCTTGGTCAAGTGTACAGAGTGAAAGCAATTCTTGTAAAGGGAGTGGTAACAAATGATATTGTGGGACGACCTACAGAGATTCGCTTTTTCTACAAGCAATCAGAAAGTGAAAACTATGTAGTGTATTTTCCAAATTTCAACCTGACAATGCGTGATCCAGGAAACTATGGAGAGCTAGCAATGATTACACTTCCAAAGTATGTGCAAGCTAGATTTGTTATTCTGGGTAAGTAAATGTTATATTTGTTGTAATCTAATAGAATAAGAAATGTGACGTGAAGAAAGAAGTAGTATCATTAGTCAAAACTAAATTCTTGTGTGGATTTATGGCTTCTCTATAATTTTAAGCAAGGAGAAAAGTGATTATTAGGATAGACATGTTTTCATCTCAAGTGCATATTTATTCTGTTCAAAATAATGCTTTATTACTCTACAATTTAAGAATTAGTATTTTCTTCTATATAAATTCTGCTAAGTTTTAAAATTTTCAGCTGTCAGATGAAAATTCATAATCTTACTTCCAGCTATGAAGCTAAACAAATATGATTCAAGTTTCCAATCATAGCCTTCACGTTATTATTATGAGTGAACAACTGCAAGTCATGTACTGCATACTTTAAACATATTTGAATTAGGATTAAGCTGTAAAATGTATTTGCTAATTTAGCATACATATCAGAGTGATGCTACTACTTCTTTGTCCCTGAAGTCAATATATCTGTACTGCAAATAGAGAGATTCTTGTTTTAAAATGGAGCTTTTCCAAATAATTCTTTTAAATGAAAATGTTAAACCAAATTATGTATTTATAACATCAAAAATTAATTTCAGTTTTCCCCATGATATATATTAGTAATAATGGAACAAATTTAGAAGTTTTTGGTATATTTTGAGTGGAATCTCTATGTTCCAAACTGGAGAGCCCAAGTTTGAATTTTTTGGGATGAATTAGCTAAATAAGGATCTCTCTCTAAGCATTGTTCTACCTAAGGTGTAATTTGAAGCCTTGTAATTTGAAGTTTAATGTACTCTGAGCTCATTTGAGCATTATGTTACCCATTTCATTTTGTGTCACTGTAGACCTAAGTTATTAAAAGGTGCCCTAAATACACATGCAAACTACCATCACCACCACGCTACCATTACTGTGTCAAGTAGAGTTATTGAATGGTGTTTAAGGGCCCTTTTCTTGTCCTTGTTCTTGTTCTTTAACCTCTCTAGTTATATCACTATCGTGGTGTTAGGGGATTCTTGGTCCTCTACCCCTAAAGCCATTGGGTACTGAGTTGAGCAACCACAACTCTGGATCAGATAGAGAAATCCAGGATGGGTGATCAGCCCAATGTCTGGAATGAGTGAGAGTAGTAGATGAATGGAATGAGGGCAAAGTGGATGAAAGGAAAGATGATAATAAAGCAATTGGTGGTATGATGGCAGGGAAAACTGGAGATCCCAGAGAAAACCTGCCCCAGTGTCGTGTTGTCCACCACAAATCAAGTCTAAAATGCTCTTAAAACTAAAGTACAAATTAGGCTTGTGTATTGAACCCTTGCACACCAGACAAACGTGACAGGTCACATGCAAAAGATATCCTTGGGTGGCACTGTGTGTAAGAATACCAATAGCTACTACTGATGATGATAATAATCAACATGTTCAGATCACTTATTTGTTAAAACCTAACATAATGCTTAAACTGGCTGTGATTTATAGATATAATTTATTCTTCCTATGCTCCTATAGAAACATTTATGTACCAACTGGTAAAATTACGTATGCACTACCAACAATAACTTGTAGTCAGAGAATCTCCTTAAAGAATCTAACAATAATTTATGTTGTGATTTTAAACCAATACTAACTTATGTCTTTTTATCTTCTCAGGCATTGTAAGTTACATGGATAATGCGTGTCTGAAGTTTGAGCTTATGGGTTGTGAAGAACCAGTAATTGAGCCTTTATTAGGATATGATTATGGATATTCACCATGTGTTGGTAAGTAATAAATATTTGTTTGGTTTTAAATTATCTAAGTTTTTACTGTAATTACAAACCTTAAGATTTGTATGTTTTGTTACACTCTCCTTTTTGGTAAATGCAAAAGTTAACTGAATAATAAAATGTAGGAAATTGATAAAAATACTTCAGATATCTTAAAACCCAAACTTTTTAAATAGTGGTAGCCATTATTTGAATTAACTCCCTCATGGTTACTCAACTAAATGCTCTTCATTCCTCTTAAGCTACCTCCTATACATTTAAATTTGAGTTGAGAATCTAAATCACCAACAAAATAAAAATTGTGATTATCCTGCAGTTTATTAAGATAAGTGGATGATTGGATGATAAAAGTGTAAATGACTTCATTTTATTTGTAGATGTAATCAGAATGTAATATTGTCATCTGTTATGACAATGTTAGAGGATGTTAATTAAAAAAAAGTTTATTGTTGGTTGGGGCAGCTCAGTTGGTTAGATGCTGGCCTACTGATTCTAAGGTCATAGGTTTAAATCCAGCCTCAGAGTGATGGTTTTTAAGCTGCTTAAAAGTGCACTAGTCAGTAGATTTCCTGGCTGTAAAAGAATTGGAGGACCAAATTCCAGATTCATAATTGTATTTGCAGTATATACATTAGAAACATGTTTTAAAGAAATTTACATTTGGGCTTTTATGCAAAATCTATAAACAATAGATATAAATAAATATAAACAAAATATATAAATAGATGTAAACAATCTATAAACAAAAGTCAAACAGATTCTTATTTTGCATACTGTATTAAAAATTACTAAAAATAAAATAACATGCCTGTTGGAAATTTATTTCAAAACTGGGGGATAGCTATTCCTGAACAGAAAAGCAATAAGTTTAATCTTTAATTATGATAAATCTTTTATGGGGAGCATTTTAATATTCTATATTTGCAAATCACACAAAATAATTATCCTCCTGAGAAATGATTGTCAAATTTTGAAACTTTCTGTTTGTTTTATATAAATTTCAATCAATTGATTACTAATTCTAGAACCTATTTGAATTTTCACCTGGATGTTAGCTAGAAATGAAAATGAAAAGCACCTAACTGTATTATTACAATTAATTATTTCCGGGCTGTCTTGCCATGGTCTGTTAGCGTAAGAACGTCCAAATGTTTCGTCCACAACTGCAGTAGACACCTTCAGTGGCACAGTCGAAGTTTCCTTGGAGAGAGTTTCGCTGAGTTAGAATAACTAATTGTAATATGGACTCCGGCTGTGAAAGCTTACATTCTCTCGCACCTGTGTTAGAAATGATGCTGTAATATGATGCTTCATTTTGAGTTATGCTCCTAGTCCACACTTTGATTACAAGATACTGAATAAACTTGTATCTAACATATTCAATGAGATCATAACCTTCATCAGAAAAATTAACTGTGTTTTCTGTATTGATAGCATCTTTCTTCTGAGGTTAATAATGACTGATGTTTCTTAGATAAATTGTTGAAGCAGAAAAAGAAAAACTGTAAAATTCTGAAATGTGAAGATCAATTAAGCATACTAAATTTTATTTATAATGTATTTTCCAGATAATGAGCCACCAGTGTTCCAAAACTGCCCTCAGCAGCCTATAATAGTTCAAAAGGGCCCGAATGGACTGGAACCAATTAACTTTACTGAGCCGATTGCTGTAGACAACAGTGGAAGCATTGCAAGATTAGAAGTAAAACCACAAAGTTTCCGTACACCTATTCAAGTATTTCAGGATATGACTGTAAAATATGTTGCATTTGACTACGATGGCAATGTAGCAATATGTGAAATTAACATAACTGTGCCAGGTACGTACATTACTACTTCAAAGTAAAGCTTCAGCTTTAAATAGCAGTAAGTGAGTAATATAAATGTATCTGTGAAAACAAGACATAACGGTTCAAATTAACAAAGATTATGTTTCAAGCATTAACTAATAGTTTTATTCCAAAAACAGTTCCTGACACTACAAGTTATAAAGGTCTGTCAGAAGCAGTCCATAATCAAGAATGTACGAAAATAATCATAACATTTGTTAATTGTAACAAATATACAGCCAGTGCATTTATTTAAGTAATTCAGAATCTGTGGATGAAGACTGTATGGTGGAATGAGCCTATATAACTACTTATTCTCCTTTATAGTTTAGGCTTCTGTAAACATGATTCAAATTTTGAATTACATTTTTAATATGATCAACAATAAGAATTAGGCAGCATTTTAAGGAATTATTATGAAACTATGTTAATAGATCATTTTTAGTTGACTATCATGAAGCAAATCTATAAGGTAACTTATTAAATATACAAGGGTTGGAACTTAAATAGTGGCAACACTGCTGTGGAGATGCTATGCAGTGGAATCTAATATTGTCGCTGATAGCACACGTTGGTTACATACCTACCTTACCTCAGAGCAAATGTGCAAACCTCTGCAAACTCTGCAAACTTTACCTCTGCAAACTGTGGCAGACATTTGGGCAGGTCGTCCTACGAGTGTCAGTGAAGAAGTGCTTGTTCTTGCCACATTACTGGACAAGTAACTGACATCAGACAATTCCTGAGCTCACCAAGAAACTGGATTAGTGCATACGACTGTGCTTCACATCCTGAAAAAATGCCTGGGCATTCAACAAATTGCATCATGATGGGTTCCACATGATTTGACAGAAATGCAGAAATAGTTGCATTACGATACTGCTAAGACACACTTGGAGTGCTATGAATGCAAAGGAGAGACTTTCTTAAGCCATATAAAAAACCTGGTTGAGACATGGGTCAAACTCTATGACCCAAAACTGAAACAACAAACGAATGAATGGCATCATTATGGGTCACCACGAAAGTCAAAAGTTTGTCAGAGCCCCAGAGTGGTGATTCTCATGTACGACTGTGATGGTGTTATCCTAACGCATTACATTCCTCCACAGCAGACCGTCAATGTGCAGTATTACTGTTCGTTTTTTAGAGCATCACTTGTGACAGCCTTGAGAAAGAAGCGGCAACACTTTCTGCAGAATTAAGACCTTGTGACTTCGATTTGATTCCGAATTTGAAGGAACCACTTCATGACATTTGCTTCAGAACTGTTCCAGAGATTTGACAGGCAGTAGACTGCTCCATTCGCACCATTAACAGAATAGGCTCTGCTAAAAGTATACTACGACTTCCACATCGCTAGCAACGGGTTATACCAACATTTGTGACTACATTGAAGGGCAGTAAAGGTTACTAATATGTAACTCTTTTGTATCGGTTGTAAATAAATAGTTGCCACTATTTAAGTTCCAACCCTTATATAGACAAACATCAGAGTTAATGGTCTAGAAAATCATTGCAGCATTAACAAAATTACAGATCATATACTCTCATTTGATATTCCATCTCTACTGTTTAACTGACCAATGTTCTGTGCATTGTCATTTAGTAGGTTGACTAGCATTTTTATTTTGCAGATGACACACCACCTTTGTTGAGTTGCCCACAAAGTTATGTAATAGAATTGGTAGACAGGCAAGAAAGCTATGCAGTAAATTTTAATGACACCCGCCGTCGTGTCAATGCATCAGATGCTTCTGGAGAAGTGCGAATACAATTCATTCCTGAAAGAGCTACCATTCCTATTGGAGGATTTGAAAATGTCACAGTTGTTGCCACAGACAGATTTGGCAACCAAGCAACTTGTCACTTCCAGGTACTAAGAGGCATTCTTTTGCCTTTTCTTTTGTAGCTGAGTTTAGTCAAACTTAGTAATGAATTTAGCTCCTGAACATACACATAGTGTTTTCTTTGTTGTATTGGACACATACATATAGTGATCAGAAATTTTTGTTGTATGAATCTTCAGTGGAACATACATATGAACAAATTAATTATCAACGTGCATTTCTTCTATGTTTGAGTGTCTTCTGAATCAGTATTAAGCACATGTTTATACACAACATTTTGGCATGGAAGATGCTTTGCTTCACTACTGTTGTTTGTGAAAATAAATATAAAACTACTATTTAATCTATATACATATTTATTCATAATGGGAGTGTTTGGTAAAAATGTATAAATAAAACAGATATTAACTTTGAAAAAGAATAAAATGCACAACGTTCCAACTGTTGTTTACGGATGAAAAAGTATGCAATGATATTTTACATGGAGTTTATTTTACCTGTTTGCAAAATTGCATTAAGAGTCACAATTTTATTTACTGCTAAGTCCTTCAGACCACATTATATATGTGCAGGGATAAGTTAGGAAGTTGAAATTCTGCCATAAACATTGTACTTGGTAATTAACTAAATGATTTTGTTATCAAATTTTTGTCTTATTTTACAGGTAGCAGTGCAGGCAACTCCTTGTGTTGATTGGGAGCTGCATCCTCCAGCTAATGGTGCTCTAAATTGTTTACCTGGAGAAAAAGGCCATCAGTGTATAGCAACATGTAATCCTGGCTTTAGGTAAAAACGACATTATAAATTTTAATATTTAAATCTTTCCTGCCACAAAAATGTTGCATACCAACTGAATTTATTTTACTTTCTTCTTCTTCCTATTCAGTGGATAATCAAGATCATAGCATTGTTCTAAAACTATGGTATTTACTATATAGAATAAAAAGAAGTATTTCAGAAAGTGGAGTGCTATTGTTACTAAAATGAGTCAACGTTGTATAGAGTCAACCACAGAATTGAGGATAGGGAAGAAGTTCCCAGAAAGTAGTCTTAAACTTGTAAATGGAGAAAAGTGTATACAAGGTTGACTCATTTGCCTAATTTTAGTAATATGATATTTACTGTTGTAATAATCTATTTTATGCAGTCAAAATAAAATAAAAAATGGGGATGGGTGACATTACTGGAAACATTCAAACCTAAATGCAATTTAGAATATGAAGTAGGTATTCATTTAATTAGACAGTTGAGTAAAATATATGAATTCATATTTCTACTTCTATTACACAAAATCAAACAGCACCATGTTTAAAGATAATCATAAGTACCAATAAGTTTCATAAGACACAACCCTTACAGGTTTACTGATGGCGAACCCGTGAAGACCTTTAGTTGTGAAGAAAAGAGTGCATGGACTCCAACAGCTGTTGTTCCAGATTGTGTCTCAGAAGGTAAGCAACCATTTTTATAAGAATAAAGACTAAAAATGCTTACTTTGTGGCAATGAATAGAAAATGATAACAACTACATCATTGTGCATATTGGCACTATTCAGCTGAGAATGGGACTGGGATGGTCCCAGAAACATTCCTGTTTTTAATAGTGACGTGAGTGAAGTTTCAAGTTTTAGTAAAGTATGACTTAATAAGTCTTTAATATGAAATTAACTTCACCTTTAACAATGCTTTTGTTCATAACTATACTATCCACCATAAGTAATTGGGCACCCATGGTTGTAGTTCATGTAGGATGTCATTTGACTGTTGTGGCCTTTATGTTTTGCAATAGGCATTGAGCAGTGTGCAGTGAGCAAGAGAACCAGTTGAGAATGAGATGGCATGTGGTGCAGAACTATCAGACTTTGATAAGAGCATAATTGTGGGCTGTCTAGCAGGGCAATAGCTGCTCAGATAAACACTTCCAAATCAACAGTAGCATTTGTCTTATGTAACTGAAAAGTCAATGGACATTATAACAATGGTGAACGTTCAGAGCAATAAAAAATTCTGACTGACAGATTGTAGAACCTTAAAATGTGAAATTTAAAGAACAGGGCACAACTGATTGGCTACCCATTTACAGGAGTTTCAAGCAGCAACTAACATTTCTGTTTCCATTGGAACATTATTAACAGAGGCCCACCAACTTGCAACACATAAACCGCATATCACGTAGATGAATAAAGCTCAGAGACTCAAGAAGTGTTTGAACCATTGCAGTTGGACCTGGAGCAGTGGAAATCAGTTCTATGGAGTGACTAGTCTAGATTCACATTATTTTGATCTGATGGAAATATATGGTTGTGGCGGCTATCCGGGGAACGGTTTCTGCCAGAGTGTATAGTGCTTGCCAGGAAATTTGGTGGTGTTGGAATGATGGTATGGGGGTGTTTCTCATACTACGGTGTAGGACCACTGGTGGTTTGAATGATGGTGTTTATAGGAGGGAGCTCAACTACGGTATCATCAGCACCCTTTAAAAATCTAAATCATGGCAATAGCCAGAGATAAATTCAACTATAAATTAAAAAAAAAAGGCAAATAAAATAAACATTCACAACCAGGAAAAAAAAGAACAATGAAAAACTATAAATAGCAACTAACAAAATGCTAAAAGGCATAAAAAACCGTTTCTTTATTAAATTCTATAACAAGGAGAAAATCAATTCTAAAACTATCTGCCCGGCAGTGGTTGAATCAATTTGTTCTTTTTTAGGCAATGGGCCAACACTCTTTTCAGCAGGTTTATCCTACCTTTTTTTCCATGTCATTCTAGCAGTGAGGGCAGGATCTGCCTGCTCCATATTCTGTATGGAATATTTTCAACAAAAAATTTCAGCTGAAAATTCCAACTGAATATTTAGGTTCGAGAGGCTCAAACTGATTGGAAACTGCAAACGATGCAAATGATAGTCACCGATCTGAGCCCTTTCCAGATGATACCTCAGATGTTCTCGGAGGAGATGGTCGCAGACTTTTACGCTGGCTAGCTACCTTCTTACTGGCCTTACTATTTTCCGTAAAGAAGTCAGTTCCTTTATATGAGGTCTTGAATTTCTTTGGCGAAGCATTATAATCTCATGGGTTCACATGTTATTCTTGAAGTAGATAGTAAATTTTCGGTCCTCTGCATTTCTAATAATAACCAAATAGCGAGGTCCACAAGACTCAGCTACTTCTTTTCCACTGTTCCTAACATTTTCTTTATTTTTTTATCAGTTCCTATAGCGAAAATGTCCTCCGCCATTGCAAACGTCTCTGTGCTCACATCCTGGGCGCCACCCCAGCCTAGGTGAGAGTCCAGACCTGGATCTTGCTCACCTCAGGGCCTCACCTCCCAATGTACAGACAGAGGGACCCAATCGCCTCCTGGAGTGCATCAGCTGATGCAATGGCCCCTCCCTGGGACTGACCTTTATCAGCATATACGAACACAGTCGTACATGATAACCAGGGACTGGGAATTATGTGTTACCCAGTCACCCCTATACTCCTTTGCGCTAGTTATCCATCAAACTTGTGTTCAGGGAGGTTAGGGTCAAACACGGATATGGACCAAAGTTTTTGTCCATTTGGCAAATCTCTCTCACCTCTCAGAGATTGGGCTCAGGATTGCCAATCCTGTACCTACTGAAGTAGGCCCCTGCAGGACTGGTGGTTGTGCATGGCACACTAAACGCAGAGGCATACTGTACAATTCTGGATAACAAAATGCTCCCTATACTCTGGTATTTTTATGGAATGTTACTTCCAGGTTGACAATGCTAGGTGGCACGTTTTGGTGGCTACTGTACAAAGGTATATTCAGTGCTTGAACTGGCCTGCACAGAGTCCTGACCACAAGCCAATGAGCACCTTTGGGACGACTTGGGCTGATGAGCGAGGTCTCGGAAGATGTGGTGAACAACTGACTGACATGTTGCACAAGGAAATGGTGATACATCCTAGTAGAAGTCTTACACAAACTAGTGAAGAGCATGCCTGACAGGGTGGCTGCTGTTGTAGTAGCAAAAGGTGGTTCCACAAGGTTCTGAAGGGGCAAAAATAGCCACACAAGCATTTCAGACCATATCCAGTTACTTGTGGTAGATAGTATATTTTAAATTTGTTTTGTTTAATGTGCCTTTTATAGATAATGGAGAATTATTTGAGTGAAGCTAGCATATTGGTGTGGCACAAGTGGGGAGTTCATTTGGTGGGCTGGAACTAATCAGAATTAATTTAAGCTAACCCTTAAAGTTTCTCAGATGAAAACTAACTCCAAGTGAATAATCACACATTAAAAATGTATGGCAAAAACTGTATTTAAAATAAAGCATAATAGCGAAATGACATTGTATTAAATATCCTAATAATTGGTCTACAATAGGTTAACTATTCACTCCTTCAGAAAAATACATCATTTCTACTTTGAAAAAGTATGAAAATATATCACTAATAATAAATGTACCTATTCAGTGAAATTGTTATCTTGTGCTTTACTAGGTTTATTTAATTTTGTTTGACATTTCAAAATGGCAACAACAGCTGTAACTATAACTGCAGCAAGTAAACTAAACTATGTAATATTAAGAATATAAAAAGGTATTTGTCAGAACAAGCTTTTTATAGTGTGGAAGAGTACAAAGCAAATCATGGAAAATAAACAATATACATTTTAGTTTCTAAGCAGTGCATATAGTAGACTTTTGGGTGTATTTTTATGTTTTTCTTATAATGTAAAATGACGTATCCTCTGTATGAAATATAGGGGATGAATAATTTGAAATTAAATTGAAGTAATAGATGCGAAAAAGCATTTTCAGTATTGAGTGTGGTAATTACATGCCTAAAAAATTGAGAAATAAAAGTGGTATAATTATTGTAACAGCAGTTCTACAGTTATTGAAATGAAGAGTTTAACAATTTAACCATTGCACTAGAAGGTATCTTATGTGACTTCAACACTGTCTACAATAATTGGCAGTTTAAAATTCACTGCATTATTTCTTAGCATTATAATTATCATTCCATTACAGTTGAGCAAACTGTAACCAGGCAAGGCAACACTGTATTTGTTGTGGTAGTAACATGTAATAATCATGTTGGTAGCATGTAAATGAACCTATGTTGGCAGTGAACAAAAGACTGATGTTTCAGCATCTTGCATCCTGCTGTAATGGATGCCACATAAAGTAATAAGTTAACATAAAAATATTTACAGTGTACTGTTCTAAAGCCCATGTATTGTGCAATATTAAAAATAATAACAAAATAATAATAATAACAGGTTATAGGTACAGAACATAAAAGCAAGAAATAAAGTGATATAAACCATAAATATAAAGGGTGTGGTCTGCGAGTGAAAAAGTGAAATCTAAAAAAAAAAAAAAAAAAAAAAAAAAAAAAAAAAAAAAAAAAAAAAAAAAAAAAAAAAAAAAAAAAAGTAAAAGCATGAAAACAACTACAAAGTTGCAGCAATCTCAGAATTAAAAAAATGCAGATACCTATCCATTGTGGGAACTGGAAATATCAGTATTGTTACGTGCAAGAAGTTTACATAAGATAGCGAATGGTGACGATTTGTTATCAAGCAAAGAAAGTGAAACTACCGTAGAAGAATGAAAGACTAAGGATGCAATATAAAGGGCCATATTCTTTTGCATGAGACAACTAAGGATATGTGGCATGCCTTAAGATCAATGTACAAGAAAGAAACTATTCAACAGAGAGTCCAAATGCAAACAGAATTCTTCAATCAAGAAAACTATTTGTAGTCAGTTTAATGACACTTCACCACTTACATTTTTATATTATTGATGAACTAGTTTTGGAAGCCATTGCTTCCATCTTCAACCTCTGTCCAACTAGCATCTGTAATTCTGTAATTGAATTCTTCAATTATAAATATGATAAATGCAAGGATATAATGGCTAATATTAGTCATATACAAAATATAGCTTTTAAGCTTAACCACTTAAACGAAAATCTAAGCGAAGACATTGTCATAACTAAGATTCAAACCATTCTCCCTGAACAGTAATAAGCATTTTGCTACTGCTTGGGATTCGATACCAGAAGGTGTCAAAGGTTTTAACTTATAAACAATGCAGGGAAAGTGAAGAAAAAGAAAAATGGCTTGAAGCAGTTGATGAATAAAAACAGTCTAAAAGCAAGTAATACATAGGAATTGTGGATAAAAGTGAAGCAATTGGAAAAGAAGTTGTTACAAGCCATTGGATATTCAGAATACAAGATGATGGAAAATATAAGGCACATTTACTTGCAAGAGGATGCCAACAAAGAAATGACAATCTACACTTTGAAGAAATATACAGCGCAGTTGTTCATTCAAATTCTTTAAGGACACTGTTTGCACTTGCTGCAAATAAAGAAAATGAATGTGTGGACATTTGACATAAAATCAGCATTCGTATATAGACAACTTAAAGAAGTATACATGCAAGTACCTGAAGGATATGAGTTTACAAACAAAATATGCAAACTAAAGAAAGCATTGTATGGTGTCAAACAATCTCCACTCCAGTGGAATAAGATGTTAACTGATCTTCTGAAATCTCAGAATCTTACACGACTGAAATCTGACAGATGTGTATTTAACAATGCAATGTTTGTAGCAATACATGTTGATGATGGAATAGTCATTAGTTTAAGTATTGAAGACATGGAAAAGCTAATGAAAAGTCTGATTGAAAACTTTAAAGCGACAGTCAACACCCAACCAAATAATTATCTTGGAATGGAAATACATGTGAGTGAACATGGAATCTCTTGAACTCAAACAAAATATGCCAATCAAGTTATGAGAAACTATGGTATGGAAGCTACAAAGCCAATATGCATTCCTATATGTCATCAAATAAGCCAAAGAAAAAAATGGTGACAAAGGAAAGAAAACTGATAAGAGGAAACAGCAAATGAGTAAGAAGAACTACAAGGGAAAGATCATCAAACTGCAATAAAATTTCCATATCGTAAAGCAGTGAGAAGTCTCCTATATTTAGCCTGTAAGAGTCGTCCTGACCTGAGTTATGCTGTGAACTTTGAAAGCAGAGCATAAATGCATCGTCTCAACAAGATTAAAAAATGTCAAGAGAATTCTCAGATATCTCAACTACAGCAAGAATTTAGGAATCCATTATTCATCAGAAAGTGAAGACGAAATCCAAATAGAGGCACACTGCGACTCAGATTTTGCGGGTGACATGATGGACAGAAAAAGTACAACTGGTTTCATTATTATAATTGGAGGAGGACCAGTCATATGGAGCTCAAGAAAGCAAAGTATTGTGGCACAATCCTCAACAGAAGCAGAAAATGTTGCTGCTGCACACTGCTGTAAGCAATTTAAGTTTTTGAAAAACTTGTCAGTTTAAAGGCAAAAATTACAATTTACCCAGATAATCAAAGTTGTATTAAAATTATCAAATCTGGTCAAGCAACACAAATCACATAGACATTAAGTATAATTTCATTCATGATGAATTAAATAAAAAGTGGTTTAATTAGGGTATTGTTGACATTCTAACAAAACCTTTGCAATCTGCAACATTTAAAAAACGGCCAAACAAGTTCATATATCATTTGTAATACATATTAAAGTAAAACTGTCTATGTTATACAGTTCATTTAAAACTTTTCAAAACATATTAAAAAGTTATAAGTATTTTCTCCTTGAGGGAGTGTCTACATTATATTATGTTAAAATATTGTATGGATACATGATTATATATGTTAAGGGAGTTTGTTGTGATAGTAACATGTAATAATCATGTTGGTGGTATGTAAATGAGCCTATGTTAGCAGTGAACAAAAGACTGATGTTTTAGCATCTTGCATCCTGCTGTAATGGACTCCACATAAAGTAATAAGTTAACGTAAAAAGTATTTACAGTGCACTGTTCTAAAGCCCATGTGCCCACCTCGGTAGCGTAGATGGTAGTGTGTCTGCCTCACGTTCAAGAGGTCCCAAGTTCGAATCTCGGTCAGGGTGAGTTACCTGGATAAGGTTTTTTCCAGGGTTTTCCCTTATGCTTCAAGATGAATGTCAGGTAGCTCTAAGCTCCATGGACCTTGGACTCATTTAAGCATCATTTCACCCAATTCATTCACCGTCCGATATGACTTAATGTTGGAGGACGTAAAATTACAAAAGAAAATAAATAAATAAAGCCCATGTATTGTGCAACATTAAAAATAATAATAATAACAATAATAATATAATAACAACAACAACAAGGGTATTAAGCAATAAAGCGTCCATAAAATTTGTTGTTATATACTGACAATAAGAAACATATAAATGTAACAAGGTACTACTTTCATTAATTTGATTCAAAGAATTTAATGCACTAAAACTAAATGCAATTAATATATACATTAATATGGTATGGTTACTTGTTTATGTAGTACAAAGTGATTGAAACTGTTGTATCTTTTCATGAAAAATAATATTACAATTAAGGTCTGGCTCTGCTATCACAGTTCCACTTTTTTGTGTGTCCATCTCAGAGACCCCAATTTGTAAGTTGTAGTGGTGCAAATGTTGTTATATAGGCACATTATAAATTGTGATCTCACACACTTCAATTGTGTATTTTTCCCAAGAAATGTTTTGAGTATCTTCATTTTCATTTTGGTCTTTTAATTCTGTACATGTAATCCAAAAGAATATTTTAAGGACATGTTTTAAGGACTTTTACTCCCATTTATTCTGATTCATGCATTGAATTCTGTAAGTGGATAATTATGTGAAATTACGCAACACAGCATTATTGTACACTAATAATATTGGCTTGAAACTTCTTTGAATTATCCTGTTCGTTAAGATAATGCTTGAAGTAGACACTGAGTTATGAGTTTTTAGGCATTAAAATGCAGTAGGATTTCTAAGAAAGGAAAATTATAAAACTATAATTTCCTTTCACCTAATTTTTTCTGAACCTTTTGTTGTTTCTTTGTGCAAAGTTTTCTTCATAGTATTTTAGTTAATTGGTGGAAATTAATCATTTCCCCACACTAGCCATATATAGGTCAGGATGGTGCGTTGGCCACGGTAGCTCAAAGGTTAAGAGCGACTGGACGGAAACCAGGAGATCCGTGGTTCAAATCCCGGTCATGGCATTGAATTTTTCATGTTGACTCTATCCGTCAAATATCTTAGCCTATATATGGCTAGTGTGGAGAAATGATTAATTTCCATCAATTAACTAAAATAATAAGAGTTAAATGATGAAGCCTGGGACTTAAGTACTTACATTAGTAAGTCACCACAAACGGTGTATCTCGGATGCGAGAGCCCCTAGTGGTCTACCGGGGAAATATATGAGTCAACTGGAGAATTTAATGTCAGGACGGTGTGTTGGCCATGGTAGCTCAAAGGTTAAGTGCGACTGGACGGAAATCAGGAGATCCGTGGTTCAAATCCCGGTCATGGCATTGAATTTTTCATGTTGACTCTATCCATCAAATTTTCTTCATAGAATGAAATATTGTAATGACCTGAGTAACTTAGTCTTGAATCATAAACAGGAGGTGTAGTTCACAGTAGAGCTTAAGGAGTAATGGAAGGAAGATCTAGAATGGAATAATTATGACTGACACCATATAAAATTATGACCAAGTGGTTTATTGTATACTATATGTCCTAAGGGCTAAAATTAGCCAAGTTTGCAAGTGCACATACCTGAAGAAGTTCTGACTTGTCTGTTTAATCAACATGACTTCTGTGCATATACATCTTCACTGACTGCCTGCATCAGATCTGACTTATGCAGTAATTGATTTCTTGAGAGAACTGTCTCAACATTAAAATAAGATCTGAAATATGTTCTAAATGCTCTCAGGCTTCAAGCCTGATGTATTGATGATCAGCCATCTACGTTTCAGCAGCATACATCTCTCCTATCATCAGGATGATGAATGAATAAAGCTGTAAAAAACCCTATGTATATCGACTGCCTAGGCAGATGGCATGGACCTGGTAGAATTATTATTTTTTTTTTTTATAAGGGAGCCCCACAGCCGCTGCCTCCGGTGGTGATCATTGGGAATGCAAAGCCTTGCTCTACATCGCCTCCCTTATGCAGTGAGAGTCCTAACATGCTGGGAGAGTTATTGTGTTAGTACGTGAGTTAGTCGCGTCCCGCATAAGCACCCTAGTTAGTCTCATAATGTATGATGCTGGCATGCATTGCGTGCGAGTGCGTCAAAGGATGAGACCCTGGGCTGTAGCCATGAGCGAGTCCTGAGTACAGCCAGGGGCATTTAAGTTGTTGGTGTATAGGATGATGCATGCATTTGTTAGTGTTAGGTTGCGTGCGTTTTCTAATGTTTACATGGATCTATGATGCAGGGAGTTGAGTGGTGAGATGGTGGGAGCGGTAATAATTTATGCTATGTGTGATCCCCTCAATGGGAGCCATGTCATTTCCTGGAGCTTCTATCCATATTCGTGGCTGGTCATCAAGGTGTCCACACTTCACTGCAGCAGTATTCCTGATGAAGCTGGTGCATCTGCAGGGAGTGTGTCACTTGAGCTTTTTCCTTGTGGGTCCGCCTTGGCTGGGGTAACTCAAGGTAAACCTGGTAGAAAACATAGAACAGTTCAGTTAGGTAGGTGTGGGCGGACCTTGTAGAAAATGTGATTACTTTATTGAATGTTCAGTCTGTCTAAATTTTTGCTTCATAAGCTGATTAATTTCCATTTTTAGGTCTAGTTTCCAAGAGTGACTGAACTGAAACCCAGCATCACGGCTCAGCATGCTCCTCTCAAAGGAAATGGCCAGAGCCTTCGCTCTCCGCTCCCAGTAACTGCTTCATTTTGCCATGATGGTCATCTCCCAGAAGTTGGCTCTATGGTCTTTACCAAAGCAATACTCTGCCAGTCCAGACTTTTCAAGGTTGCATTAAGTGAATAGTCCAGTCATGTTCCTTTATCCTTGTTATGATGGTCCTTCCGCTTTGTTTCAACATCGTATCTGATTCCATGACATACTTCTTCTTTTTACTTTTTACTTCTTCTTGCTTTATCATTCTATATATCCGTTTTATGATGTGCTCTAATATTAACTTGCACTTTTTCCACACTGGTTCAGAACTTGGTGTAGGATTGTCACAATATATAATCCTAATGAAGATGGTGTAATTAATTTGAGCTAAATATGTACATATTTTCTGGTTCGATAAGTAATAACTATTAGAAATGAGGATTACAGTCCTTCCTTATTGTTTTGTTCATAGATACGCAGCAAGCAGATTACCATGTGATTCCATCTGTGATGTATCGTGCTAATGGTGCAGTTGCTTCACCTTGCTTGGCTCAGTATGCTGATCTTCTGGCTCAGTACTACACTAGTCTCAACAAAGTACTGACACAGCGATGTTCAGCAGTGAATGTCAACATGAGTGTATCTTTTGTTGATGCAAAACCAAGACTACTGGAAGAGAATGTTGTTCAGGTACAGAACAGTATGAAAAATATACTTTAAAAAAAATATACATATCAAAATTTTACTTTATTTTCAGCTATTATGGCTGTGTGGAAATTTTTATACTCTGCAATGGTGTTATTTTCACTCCTCCCTATTAACCTGACCTACCTGGTTTAAGAACAAAAAATTAACAGTATTTAAATATATTTCTGGCTTTGCTCAATGAATGTATTAAAGCTTTCCAATAGGCATGTAGATTAAATATGTTTATTTATTAATGCCCAGACATATTCAGTAGAATGAAGAAGCATTATAATAACATAATCTACATAATACGTGGAATAGGAAGAGCATATCTACTTAATTTTTATTTTCTTCTTTTGTACATATTTATATCTTCATTTTTTTATGAATAACTAATGTAGAGAATAAGCTCACTATGGGAAAATTATGATAACCATAAGTAGATGTTGCATTATCTATGAGAAATACATATACCAAATTTGTAAACAGTACAAAACAAAATGTTAACATGATATTTAATAAACAATAATTAGTATGCCTTATTAGTATTATACAAATATCTATAATATGGAACAAACAAAAAAACTAACCTGTACAGGAATAACATTTCTTTCTTTTTTCTTTTCTTTTTCCTGAGTGTTTTGACATATAAAGTTGCAAACAGTACAAAAAAAAAAAAAAAAAAATACTAGATGTATTTATTGAGCAGTTATGTAGTTTAATGTCTTTTTAGTTATCTAAAAAGACCTATAATACAGAATTAAAAAAATTAACTATACTATATACAAGAATTTTATTTAGTAATGAAAAATAATTGATTTATAATTATTTATTCATATATTTGTTGTTTTTTTCCAGATTGATTTCATCCTTGTAATTGTTCCAGCAGTAAGACAGCCTCAGCTCTATGATCTATGTGGCTCAACCTTAAATCTAATATTTGACTTGTCTGTACCCTATGCCAGTGCTGTAATTGAACCACTACTAAACGTGTCTGCTATTGGAAACCTATGTCCTCCCATTAGAGCACTGAAATCAAACATTTCCCGTGGCTTTGATTGTAATGTGGGTGAAGTGCTCAACATGGATACAAATGATGTTCCTCGTTGCTGTAAGTTACATAACTTTAATTGTTTTTAGTGCATGTGCAAACATTTTTGGGGATGGATAGATTTAATAAACCATTTTGTTTTACCATATGAAAGTGTTCTTCCATATTTTAAATTCTATGAAACTTTTCTAGCTTTTGATATTATTAGTTGCTTATTAATGTATCTCATTTACAAGCACCTATATAGTGTAAAACTCAAAAATAATTGTAACATGACTACAGATGATGTTAAATTTACTGGAATCATATTTTCCTCTGTTAGAAACAATAGATAACTAATGGCAATAGATGTGATTCATAAAACCTGAAGTCACAAGTAGCCATGTTAAGTGCAACTAGATTTGCACCAAAGTTGGGCTTCTAAATTATAATTAAAAGCATATGGCATAACAGCCTGCAATTGGGTCAGAGCTTGCCAACTCAACTGCCGGCCTCATGCCCACATACGCAAGGGAGAGGTGGGTGCTTATCCAACCAATATGGGGAGGAGATGTGGTCAGCATCACAGTACCTCCAGCTGGAAAGTTGGCTTTCTAGACCAGGGTTTGCTATCTAGGGTAGCTCCTCAATTTGTTTTTGATGCTGAGTAGGCACCGGTCCTATAATGGGGGCTTAAAAGTCGCAACCCCAGGGGTGGGATCGATCCTGGGCGATTCCATGGCAGGGAACCAAAACACAACACTCGAGTCCACGTGTCAAATGGAGAATTTAAAGTCAGGATGGCAAGTTGGCCATGGTAGCTCAATGGGTTAGAGCGACTGGACGGAAACCAGTAGATCCGTGGTTCAAATCCCGGCCACGGCATTGAATTTTTCATGTTGACTCTATCAGAAACCTTAGCCTTTATACGGCTAGTGTGAAGAAATTATTAATTTCCATCAATTAACTAAAATAATAAGTGGGCTATTTATGTTTGTACTATACCTCACTTGTGAAAAATTAATACATGTTTTGGGAACCTTCACTCCTATGCTTAGCTAACAATAGTCTAATTGAGGTAGTTGTGTCGTCTCATGCTCTATTGATGGTGGAAGTCTCTGTCAAAGATGATATGAACTTACTGAGCTGGTCCAGTGTTGGAAGATCAATGTTCATAATTCGGTCCTTGCTTTTTGTGATAAAGATGTTTCCCTAAGCTTAGAACCCAGATGGGTGACTTGCTGTCCTGAGGAAGTTGGTTTTCATATAATATCATGGTAGTTCCAAAAATGTTCTACTATAGCTTTTCTTTCATCTTTATTTATTTTATGCAATAAAGGTGTTCTTTCAGTCTAGTTTTCAGGTTTCTTTTCATCTTGCCTATATAATATTTGACCTCAATCTGCTCAATTTATCTGTAAGACAGACTGACCTTTACAGTCATAATGTATATTTTACCTCTGGTTAATATATCAAGAACAAAAACCTGATGTTTATAGTTCTTTATTGTACTTAATAGTAAAAGTACTGTCACATATTATGTTCTAGCAGCAAATTCATGTTTTGTAACTATATGATACCTTTTAATCTCCTGATATACCATATGAATTCAGTATCTTTATGGTAATGAATTTCCTTGCTAAATTGTGTTACAATTTTCCTCCAAACAATTAGAAATTTATACTGATATATTTATTTTTGTTTGTTTTCCTTTTACAGTGCATTGTCCAGCAGGTACATTTGCAGGTGCTAAGCAGCAAAAATGTACAAACTGTCCTCGTGGTTTCTACCAAAACAAAGATCGTCAAGGTTCTTGTATAAGATGCCCTATGGGTACTTACACACGTGAAGAAGGTCTGTAAAATTTATAAATGAATTGCTTTTAAAATGTACTATGTGAATTACATTTATAGAAGCCATTTGAGAGTTTTTTGCTAATATTACAACTTATATATGTGCATGTCCAGAAGGTAAATACCATTTCATTCTACTGGCACTGATGTGCTAATATAGTTTCATGCATGTGCACTCACCTCTCTGGTTCATTACAATTTTATATCCTCCTGACTGTTAAGTACATTCTATAATATGGTTTTTTTAGAAAGCAAGAAATGTTTTGCCAGCTGAAATTTATCATCAACTTTTAGAGATTTATGGTGAAAATATGACAGATAGAGTGATGAGAAAGTAGGTTAGCCAATTCAACGATGGACATCTAATGTACATGATGAATGGTGGGCCTCCGTTGTCACTGATGGTTTTGTTGAACAAACGAATGAAGCAGTTTGTGAAAACAGATAGTTCACAGTAAGATGTCTTTTCATGTGTTTCTGTAAATTTCAAAAACGGTTTTGTATGAGATTGTCACAAAGCTCTTAAATTATGGCAAGCTGTGTTCCTGTTGGGTCCTGAACATGCTTATGGATGTCCGCAAACAATGCAACTTGACAGTGTTTTCACATTTTTTACACAATACAGTAATGAGGGAGATGAATTCTTAAGCAGATTAGTTACAGATGATGAAATTTGAGTTTGTCATATAAGACCTGAAGGTTCTTCTTGGGAAGCAAGCCATGTGAAAAGACAATTAGAAATCGGCGTTTCGGGAGTGTGCATCTCTCCCATCATCAGGATATTTATTAAATGCTATAACCACAAATGAATCACTGGATATAACACAAATATAAACAAAGACAATATTATATTTGTGTTCTATCCAGTTATTCATTTGTGGTTATAACATTTAATAAATATCCTGATGGGAGAGATGCACACTCCCAAAACATCGATTTCTAATCGTCTTTTCACATGGCTTGTTTCCAAAGAAGAACTTGAGCATTGGGTTTGTCATGTCACTCCAGAATCAAAACAGTTGATGCAGTGGAAGGACACAGGATCCATGAACAACAAAAATTCAAAGTATTGTTGTCAGCATGAAAAACATCTGCACTATGTTTTGGGACGGATGGGACATTCTGCTTGTTGCGTTCCTTCCGAGAGATGCAACCATCAATGCAGTATCATATTGTAAAAGAATGAAAAATCATTGTCATGCAATTCAAAACAAAAGGTGTGGAATGCTCAGTCAAAGCATTGTGTTGCTTTATGATAACATACATCTCCATTTTGCTGGTTTCCAACAAAATCTTATTCAACAATTCGGTTGGAAGCAGTTTAGTCACTCACTATACAGCCCTGATTTCACACATTCTGACTACTACTTGTTCTTGAACCTGAAGTATGCGTTTGGAGGAAAGTGTTTTGACAGCAATGATAATGCAAAAAGCAGTGTTCAGCAGTGGCTGTCTTTACTGGCAGCATCTATCTTTGAATAGGGTATACAAAAGTTGAGTCCCTGTAATATAAATTCCTGAACAGTGGTGGCAACTATGTCTAAAAATAGGTTAAGAAATGTTCTTTCATGTACAAATAAGTGTTGGGAAAACAAATATTATACATTATTTTTTCCAAACTGGTACTTATTTTCTGGACATGTCTTATACGAAATCTTCACTGCTCACATACTTTTAATGTAAAATTTGCCATTCATATAACTGCAAAGCTTATGAATAAAATAAAGGCCTCTAGAATGTAGAGTAGTTCATAATATTGTATTATTATTTTCCTTCTGACTACTAAGATCAGATTTTATTGGTGACTATAACAGAAACATGGGTTTGTTATAATGTGATTTATGTTTGACATGCTGATGTGTTAAGAATAGGAATGCATATCAATCAGTACTCAAGCAATATTGAAAGGCTAGAAATATATGTGTATATAATAAAACCTTCATTTGGACAAATTTCTCTACCTTTTACATTCTAGTTGCACAAATGTCCATAACAGGAGAAGTTAAACAGGATAATTGATCACATTTGGTAATGAGATATACATATGGAAACAGTGGTTGAATATTCTTTTCAATCAAAAACTTAAAAACAGTGCCTGATTTCTTGCATAATAATAAACAGCAATTACATTTATTACAAGTACAATTTTCTTTATACATATTACACATTTTGTGCAGCTGTTTGCATTGCTCTCTCAGATGCCATTTCCAACCCGTTGTTTATCTTTGTCCATTGTACTGATTAATTTATTGGCTCCTACAGCACATTTAAGTATTTCATGCCCTTAAGAGCTCTCGTTGACATGTTTGGATTAGATAAGTTGCAATATTATGTATATTAATATAATTTTGAGTCGAACTGATACTCAATGCTCCACTTATTGCTAGTATTTACCTAGAACACATTTCGTTAGGATCTTACTAACATCATCAGCTATTGTCGACTAATGGACATTGATGTGTGTTTGGAGGAATTTAGTAACAGTGACGTCAAAATTAATATAAAAATTATTTGTGGTTGGTTTATTGACACTCGTCACTTACTTTTTCATATATTTATGAGAGACTAGTTTCAAAGGCCCTGGCCTCCATTTTCAATCTCTTTCCAACTGGCATCTGTTGTTGTCTGCTCTCTCTGGTGGTGGAACTATGAACTTTTTTGTCAAATTATCTGCTGGCGGGATTTCAAAGTTCATTACGCGATCCTTATTTTTCCAGATGAATATGTTCTCCCATGTTGTCAATCTATTTTGGTTTATCACTCCTTTTAATAATTTTGGATTTGGATCAATGTCATGGTTTTCATTCCAAAAATGAAATGCTACTGCTGACTTGTCTTCTTGTTTCAGTCTGATGTTTCTAAAGTGTTCTTTGACTCTGGTTTTTAAATTTCTTTTTGTTTGACCTATGTAGCATTTTTCACAATTCTTACAATTTATTTGGTATATTCCAGATTTGTTACCTGAAGGAATTTCATCTTTTGTTTTTGAATTTAGTAATTTTAAAATTGAGTATCTATTGGTAGGTGCCAAGATGATATTTTGTTCCTTGAATATCTTTTTAAATTTATTAAATGTTTTTGGATGATATGTGAATGAACTGAATATGCTGTTGCTTTCTTTTTCTTTAATAAATGTGGTTGCTTCCTTAATGGTTTTCTTTAGTTTAGATTTTCTAATTTTCTTCAACACCAAACTTTTGTTGTATCCGTTTTCTTCTGCTATGTGTATTATTGCTTTTTGTTCCTTGAAATATTCTTCTTTTTCCATGGGTATGTTGACTAGTCTGTGTGTAAGGCTGTTTATTATTGCATGTTTATGTGTAATTGGGTTGTGGCTATTATTTTTTATATAATTTTCTGAATGTGTTGGCTTCCTGTAAATTCCAAATTTTATTTTTGTATCATTCCTGATGATATTTAGATCCAAGAAAGGTGGTTGTCCATTGATTTCCTTTTCTATTGTGAATTTGATAGTCCTTTCTTGCAGATTGAGTAATTTTAATGCATCATCTAAATGTTTACTTGGTACAATTGCAAAGATGTCGTCAACATATCTATACCAAACCTTGAAGATCAATGGGAAGGACTTTTTAATTTGTGTTTCAAATGCACTCATAAATAAGTTAGCCAAAAAAGGTGAAAGTGGATTGCCCATTGATAATCCTGATTTCTGCTTGTAGTGTTTTCCATTAAAGCTGAAGAAGTTTTGTTCAATGCATATTTTTGTAGCTAGCCATTTTTTTAACACAGTCTGCAATTTTTCTGTTGGTATGCTTGGAAATAAAGATGTGACATCAAATGAAACCAGTCTGTCATTTTTGTCCAAATTTATATCTTTGATTTTTTCTACTAAATCTAAAGAGTTTCTTAAATTTGCACTTTCAAATTTTGGAAAACTATTAAATTTACTTAGTAACCATTTGGCCAAATTATATGTGGGGGCATTTATGCTACTAGTAATAGGTCTCATGCCTTTCCCTGCATGCCTTTCCCATATACTCTTGGTAATGTTGGATTATCTACTTTAATTTTGTGCAATTCTTTTTTGTTGATTATTTTGCTCTCTTTTAGCGTTTTATTTGTGGTTTCAATGCAGTACTTTAATGGATTAGTTTCTACTTTTTGGTAATTACTGTCTTCTAACAAATCTTCCATCCTCTTTGTGTATTCTTCTTTTTCCAGAATTACTAGTTTATTTCCCTTGTCTGCTTTAATATAAATAACCGGTTTCTTTTTAAGAGCTTTTATGATTTGGTTACTAAAATTCTTTTTCTTTTCATTTCTAATCTCTTCTACTATTTTGGAGCATTTGTTTTTTACTGTGTTTTTACTTTCTTCATTAAGTGTTTGTGTAGCAATTTGGATGTCAGCAATGTAATCTTCAATTTGGTTGGAATAATCTACACATGTCTTTAAACCTAGATTCAGCATATTCAGTTCTGTTTTTGTAAAATTTTGGTTTGATAGGTTTACCACATTGTTTAGATGATCTTTTAGGTTATGTTTGTCTTTTTTATTTATCTTTTTAAAAGTGCCTGCTTTCTGGCATAAATTTTTTAATTTATTCTTTAACTTTGCTGTTTTTGTCTTCATTTTTCTATTAAGATATGCGAATAAATTGTTTTCAAAATTTTCCCAAAATATACTTCCTAATTGTTTGGTAAGTTTTTGATGCAAATTGTACAATTTTATTTCTAGCGTGTTTTTATTTCTATAGTGTTTATTCTTTTCTACAATTAATACTTTTCTCTCTGCTGCTTTTTGTTGTCAGTTCATTCACATATCATCCAAAAACATTTAATAAATTTAAAAAGATATTCAAGGAACAAAATATCATCTTGGCACCTACTAATAGATTCTCAATTTTAAAATTACTAAATTCAAAAACAAAAGATGAAATTCCTTCAGGTAACAAATCTGGAATATACCAAATAAATTGTAAGAATTGTGAAAAATGCTACATAGGTCAAACAAAAAGAAATTTAAAAACCAGAGTCAAAGAACACTTTAGAAACATCAGATTGAAACAAGAAGACAAGTCAGCAGTAGCATTTCATTTTTGGAATGAAAACCATGACATTGATCCAAATCCAAAATTATTAAAAGGAGTGATAAACCAAAATAGATTGACAACATGGGAGAACATTTTAATCTGGAAAAATAAGGATCGCGTAATGAACTTTGAAATCCTGCCAGTAGATAATTTGACAAAAAAGTTCATAGTTCCACCACCAGAGAGAGCAGACAACAACAGATGCCAGTTGGAAAGAGATTGAAAATGGAGGCCAGGGCCTTTGAAACTAGTCTCTCATAAATATATGAAAAAGTAAGTGACGAGTGTCAATAAACCAACCACAAATAATTTTTATATTAATGGACATTGGTTTGGTGAATACATTTGTCCATTAGTCGACAATGCTCCACTTATTGCTAGTATTTACCTAGTACGCGTTTCGTTAGGATCTTCCTAACATCATCAGCTGTTGTCGACTAATGGACGTTGGTTTGGTGAACACATTTGTCCATTAGTCGACAACAGCTGATGATGTTAGGAAGGTCCTAACGAAATGTGCTCTAGGTAAATACTAGCAATAAGTGGAGCATTGAGTATTAGTTCGACTCAAAATTATATTAATTTTGTGCTTCATTGTATCATAGTCTTTACACATTGGAATTATGCATATAGTTGAGTTTCATCTTAACTAGGTTATTTCAAATAAAATATTTAGTAATAATTTAAAACCAAACTACTAAAATTGGCTGTATTATACTGCATTTATATAAAAAGGATCTTCATGTCCATCAGAAAATCACTGATGGTAACAGGTCATTGATTTTGAAGCTTTAGGACTTTCCATGGATATTTTATATACTTGTATTTTGTGTTTCATTTCTTTGATTTTTTATAATGTATATGTAAATCATATTTAAAGAGTGATAACATATTGTATATCTTTTGCAGGTTCTAAGAGTATTGCAGACTGTGTGCCAGTTTGTGGTTATGGAACATACTCCCCAACTGGTCTAGTTCCATGCCTAGAGTGTCCTCGTAACAGCTATACAGGAGAACCTCCAACAGATGGCTTTAAAGACTGCCAAGCTTGTCCCGCCAATACTTTTACTTATCAGCCAGCAGCACCTGGCAAGAATCAATGTAGAGGTAATGAAACATTTCAAGATTTTATTCTGGTATTAAAAAAAAACAATTCATGTGCAGATTCTGTTATTTATGTTGTACATTTAAATTTGGCATAATCTTGGCTGATGGAACTTGTATTAGCAACAGTAATTCAGGAAGCCTAATTGACCTAATCGTGATTTGAACTATAAAGCCACGACTTAAAGTACTTACACATAAGTTGTCATTAAGGGAGTTGTCTCATATGTATACAAAAACTCCTAGTGCTTTACCAGGAAAAATCCAAATCAGTTGTCAAATTTAATGTCATGCTGATAAGTTGCCATGGTTGCTCAATGATTTGAGCAACTGGATGGAGACTGGGAGATCTGTGGTTCAGATCCCGGCTATGACATTGAATTTTTCAGCCTGACTCCACCACTGCCACCATTGGACATATCTATAGTATAGGAAAAAGAATAGTTTTAAAATCATGCTTTGCTTAGTTTAATGTTTCCTGAAACTCTTTTAATTTTGGCCTTAAGTCTAAAATGTGATATGAGCAAACTTCAGCTCATTACTTTTGTTATAATTCTCCTCTATGTGTATTATTTTATCCTTTTACAGTAAAATCCTGCAAAGAAAATAACATTTATACTCAATCTTTCATTTTACAGTATCACTTATTAAAGAACTGAACAGCACTTATATCCCTCATGAATGGATACATAAACTTCTTGGTTGGAAATTTATTTCTGTTAACAAATTATAATACCTAGAGTGTATTAAGAGTTACCAACAATGCATTGTTATCTAGTTATTATACAAGTTGTATGAATTCTAAAATATTCACCATTGATGAACAGTTTTTCAAAGTTCTGCCAAGAGGGAGGAATTATAACTAAGAATTAGTTTAATGATTTAGCCATTTCACTTCAGTTTTACTGCAAATGATGCTCACACTGCTCAATATAACTGAGGCACCAATTTTGGACTATTATCTGTTACATATACTAAATGACTCATTTTTGCTGGTAGCAAGGAAATTAACATTTAATTTAGGACTATGGTTAATATTCTGATTTTTTGAACACTGATGTGAATAAGATGATTTTTGTAAACCTGATGTTAATTATTCATATGAACAATTCATATTTTTGGTTTTGCAGCATTATTTTGCTCCAAGTTTATTTTTCCCCTCTGACCTCCTTAAACCAATGTATTGTGACTTTGTGGGTTCATAGAATTAAAATTCCAAGTTGCAGAAATTCAAAATGCTCTTTATTTCCGTAGAAACACAATTTGGTCAACCCTTACAGTAGCAGAATTACGTAACATACACAATTACAATCTTCCAAGGTTGCTGTCCACAAACAAAAGAGTTCACTTTCAAAACACTGCTGCACAATTCTCAACTTCCAATTCGACTCTCTCATTACAACTCGCAGCTGCTTATATAGCTCCACTCACTGTTTGAAAAATCACCGATATTTTCTGTAACAAACAAGACAGCACTAGAACCTTCTAATTATCCAACTTTATCTGTTTCAACAAGTTCTTTATCTCCGCCTGTCACTATCTGTCCCTTATGTCCACGCTGCACAGTCTCTGTTGGCCGCCAGATGCGACACTATCAAAGTTTTACTTTATATTTAAAGTTGTTATTTTTATGGATTTGTTAAAATGGTTCTTTGTTTATATAATTGGAGAATAACTTATGTTCTAGTACTTTATAAAACCTGACAACATTTTCCCCTCTTGTATTAGTGCTCACACACATTTAAAGTACATCACTCTTGTATCTAGATTCAATACTTTTGTTACACATTTAGAATGTACTACAAGAAGATCTGATAAAAATTATGTTTTATTGCAGCCAAATGTTTGCCTGGTCACTACTCGGATACTGGTTTAGCTCCGTGTGCTCCTTGTCCACGTAACTTTTATCAGCCTCAAGCTGGCCAAACAACATGCTTTGAATGCCCAACCAACATGCGAACCAGTGGTCCTGGAGCAGTTGGTCGTGAGGAATGTGAACCTATTCAGTGTACTGATAATGCCTGTCAGCATGGTGGATTGTGTGTGCCTATGGGTAAATAAACTTAAAAATTAAGACATAAATTATTTCAATGGATTTAAAAAAAGAGTAGAATTTAATTGTCTAGTTTTAATTTTGAATATAAAATGAATTTGAAGGTATAGATCATAATTTACAGATATTTCTCTTAAATCTTCAAAAACTTTCTTGTTCTCTGTAGTTAAACTTTTTTATGTCACCTTTATTTACAAATTACTTCTAACAATTCTAGTTTTCTAAAAGAAAGTCTTTTCAATCACATTATGTTTGTTATTACTATTCTCAGTCTGTTTATTTTCATTTGCAAGGGAATAAAGAAGGTAGCTGCTGATTTATTTATTATTCTTAATTGCTAATTCATATACAGTAATTTTGCAGTTATGAAGCAGATTCCACTATAATACAAAATAATAAAACTCACATCTATATACAGAAACAAAATCAAATAATTTCTAATAAGATTAATATAATATGTGTGCACAAATAAAACTTGAACTTTGTTTTAAATTTTCACTAGGCTTGTACAACAAGAAAGTCTCATTATTTTGTAATTTTGTTTATATTTGATTAACAATGATAGCATCTACTGTCAACTACTCAATAAACATACCTACATTTAAATAGTTTTAAAGTGAGCATAAAATGTAAATGTAAATAATTTGTCATAAAACAGTTGAATACTACTAACTTAAACATCATCGCCCACCTCAGTAGTGTTGTGGTAGCATGTCTGCCTCACGTTCGAGAGGTCCCGAGTTCGAATCTTGGATAGGGCAAGTTACCTGGATAAGTTTTTTTTTGGGTTTTCCCTTATCCTGATAGACAAATGTCGGGTAACTCTAAGCTCCATGGACTCCGGACTCATTTGAGCATCATTTCACCAATTTCATCCATCGTCCGATATGATTTAACGTTGGAGGACGTAAAATAAAATAAAAATAAAAAAAAAGAACAAACATCAGGATAATTTGTCATTCAGATAATCTTACACAGAATAAAATGATTTTAAGCTTAGGTAACCTCTTAGCAATTTTAAAGGTATTGAAACTGTTGACTTTTTCCTTAAGATAATTAGGAAAACCATTAAGTATTGGTCCCAGCATTTGTTGTTATTTCAGTTTTATAAAACAACAATTAATGTATTGTGCGTGATTGGAGGTATTTAGTAACAGTGATGTCAAAATTAATTGAAAAAACTATTTATAGTCAGTTTTTAACCTTAGTCACTTACATTTTTATATTATTGAGGGCTAGTTTCAGAAGCTGTTGCCTCCTCTATTTGGCTTATATATGTCAAAAGTCTTATACCAATAGAACAAATAAAAAAAAGCAAAAAAGCTTGGTAATGCTTACCTGTGTAGTTGTAAAACTATGTACTTTTCTAACATAACATAAGAGGGAGGAGGAATGACTGCTATAAGTAATCCTTCAGTTTTCATGTCATTAAAATATGTTAACAAGGAGGAAGATATAAATGTTCGTGTACAGAACATTTGCTGTTGGCAAATTAAATACCTATCTCTATTATCAAGCATTTGGGAGAAGCATGCAGTTTTTGCATGGCCATCAGACAATAGTTTAAGAATAAAGTGGCACATCAAGAACTGGGAAAAGTAATACAAATAGAAGGTGACCCTAGGCATTGTCATACAGTTATAGAAATCTGTATTTATTTCATTTTAGGCCACGCTATACAATGTTTCTGTCCTGCCGGATTTTCTGGTCATCGTTGTGAGATTGATATTGATGAATGTTCATCTCAGCCTTGTTATAATGGAGCTAGCTGCATAGATCTCCCACAAGGATATCGCTGCCAATGTGCTCCAGGTATTTTTTATATACAAATACAATTTATTACATATAACCTTTTATCACAAATACAATATGCATTTATTTTATGTTATGATTGTGTAAAGTAAATCTGTGTTCTAATTTCTTAGTCACATTACAAGAGCTGAAAGCCCACGAGTTGTGAGTGTAATTGTATTTTGTTTCCAGGTTATAGCGGAATAAATTGTCAAGTTGAGAAAAGTGACTGCCGTAATGATACCTGTCCAGAACGTGCTATGTGTAAAGATGAACCTGGTATCAATAACTACACTTGCCTCTGTAGATCAGGATATACTGGCTTGGAATGTGATGTCACAGTAAGATATCTTTATTTCAAACTAAATACTGTATTTTTCTGAATAAATAATGAACCCCAAATGCATAATGACCCCTTCTTTTTACTAAACCTTATTTTGGAATTTTGGCACATCACATCTACAGTTTAATTCTGGGAGTTTCTTGTAAGACAGCATAAATCAGGGATATGTTGCAAATAAAAATATGTTTTATAGGAATTACTAGTTTATTAATAATATACAAAAATTAGGAGAATTTGTATTGGGCAGGAAATAATTTGGTTTGAAATACATACCAAGTGCATACCCAAGATTTGAACCACTGATACACTCTATGCATGGCTACACTAATAGAGCATAGAGTGGAAGATCCATGGTTCAAATCCAGGCCATGGCATTGAATTTTTAAGTTCTGATTTGATTCTTCAAAGCTTGTCCACACACAATTTGTGTGTGTTAGGCCAATCAATTTCTATTGATCGACTTTATAAATGGAAGTTTTTCTTTAATCATATTACCATGGTGTGAAAGTTACGTATTTCATTCAAAAAACTTTTTTAAACCACTTCTCGAACTGTAAAAACACTTAAGCTCCACTTACTTTTGAAATTAGGACATGTTTAAAGGACTCCGCGTCCCCATCGTCAGCTGATGTTCAACTGGTTCTTCAGGTGACCGCCTCCCTCTCCTGGCGCTGTTCAGTGAGTTGAATGACGTCATCTACTATTGGAATTTCAAAGTTCATGGCTCTCTTTTTGTTCTCCAAAATGCGTATATTTTCCCAAACTGTTAATTCCCAATAATTTGGGAAAATATACACATTTTGAAGAACAAAAAGAGAGCCATGAACTTTGAAATTCCAATAGTAGATGACGTCATTCAACTCATTGAACAGCGCCAGGAGAGGGAGGCGGTCACCTGAAGAACCAGTTGAACATCAGCTAACGATGGGTACGCGGAGTCCTTGAAACATGTCCTAATTTCAAAAGTAAGTGGAGCTTAAGTGTCTTTACAGTTCGAGAAGTGGTTTAAAAAAGTTTTTTGATTGATGAAGCTCCATTGTTTATAAATACTTCTATTTATAGTTTTATTACGTATTTCATTGTTTTAATTAATGACAGTCTCATTGTATTTACCAGATGCAAATATTTTGAACAGTGCATGGTAAAACACTCAATGCATATTGACTTAGCAGTAACAAGTCAGAAAAGATTTAGATTATATTTAGCTGAACAGTATTTAAAACCTTAAACAATGCACTGGAAATATATTGTGTTTATTCATAAGTGCGTTTTGGTAATACATAGATATATGAAGTTAGCATTAATTTTATTAACTTTTATTTTGTTTAATTAGAGATTGTTCATTACTTTACATGATTAGAGAAAGATATTACATCTACTTTTCAAGACATTTTATTGGACAGTGTTTTGTATGCCTTCAGTTTTATTTTTCTCTTCCAGATCAACCCTTGCACTGCAAGTGGAAATCCTTGCTCCAATGGAGCAACATGTGTAGCACTTCAGCAGGGACGGTTCAAGTGTGAATGCTTGCCTGGTTGGGAAGGACAATACTGTGAAATAAATACAGGTAAAAATGAATATTAATTAAAACATGCAGCATAGGGATTTTCTTTAACAAAGTTAAATATAGCTTGAAGACAAAAGGATTCTCAACAAGTATTTCAATTAAAAGAGTTATTGACTCATACTTTATTAAAACTTAAAACTTCACTCACATCAGAGTTAAAAACGGGACAATTTTCAGGACTATCCCAGTCCCATCCTCAGTTGATTTGTGACTGACTACCATCTTCACAATCAGTCGTTGTGTGCATTTCTTGTAATTGGCTCCCTTTCTCCGAAATTTTTTTACAGAAGTTCATTAGACCGCTTAATGATGGCACATCAAAATTTAAAATAAGTGTAATGTTGTTTACAATAAAAGGCTTCTCCCATGTTAATATGAAATAGCTTCACTTTTAACAATATTTTTATTCATAACTTTCAAGTATTTCAATACTCCAGTGTGGCCAATTACTAGAGGCATGTGTTTTTTGCAAAATAAATAAATTAAATAAAATAAACCTTATTTTGATTTTTTATCTGATTTACATAAACCTGTGACTATTTTTATATTTGTTTTATCAGTTACTTTGCTAATTTTAAGTGGGACTTGTGAGCAGTACAAGGTAAATAACTCTGTACAACAATAAGATATAAAATTTAATGTTTACATAATACATACTTGGAAGATTTACACATATATTCAAGCACTTTAAAATCTTATTCAGAAAATGATGAGATATAACCTGTCAGACATAAAATTAGCATTGGTTAATTATTGACATCAACCCCAAAGAGCCTTTACTTTGATTTCAATAAAATCTTCACTATGAAATATTAAAGTAAGCAGAAAAGAGATCACATCAGTAGTTTACTAGGTAATTCTGTATGAATTTATCATGAGATCTCTAAACACAGTATATGGTTCTATACATTGTATAGAAGTCCTACAAGAATAGATACTTGTTGCACTAAATGACTAACTGGGTCATTAATTGAGAGATATTTAATTTCGTTCCCAGCATCAAAAACTTACCTACATTTGTTAATACTTCCCCTTGGTCAAAATATTATAATTCCTTCAGTGTTTTCTCCCACTTTTTACCCACAGATTTAGAAAAGGGTTAAACAAACATGAATTTGCTTCCAGTGTGTAAGGACTATGTATGATACAATGAAGTACAAAATTAATATAATTTTGAGTTGAACTAGTACTCAATGTTCCATTTATTGCTAGTATATACCTAGAACGCGTTTCATTAGGATCTTCCTAACATCATCAGCTGTTGTCGACTAAGGGCTGTTGGTTTGGTGAACTTCTTGGAGGTGATAGGGGCATCTCTGTCAGTATTTTGATTAACTTGAAGTTTGGATTCTCTTCAAAAGTAGTATCGAAATTGAACAGCCATTAGTCTACAACAGCTGATGAAGTTAGGAAGATCCTAACGAAACGCGTTCTAGATAAATACTAGCAATAAATGGAGCATTGAGTACTAGTTTGACTCAAAGTTATATTAATGATTTTGCTTGATTTTTTCAAGAAAGAGTATCTAAGACTTTTTGGGAAAGAATACATTCTATAGTAACTAAACACTTGTAAACATATCACTTAACTCAATTGCATTGTAATTAAAGTGTCGGGGAGGGAGATGCCCTGCTAACTTGCAATAGTGTAAATTTCATATTTTCTAAGCCAGTGTTTCATAAGCTTAATAAGGTTGTAATAACACTACTGTCTTTGATCTGGGATCATGGCATCATCATCATCGTCGTCGTCATATCTTTTCTGTAATCAGGCTTACATTTTGCTCTTTAAACTGGATTACCAAGAGCCTTATTTTGTTCCACTTAATGATTAATGATGCTTTCTCCATAATGATTATACTGTTTTGAGGGTTATTAGGGAAGAGTGTTTCTATAAAGCAGTCTCTGAAAACAATACTTAATCTTTCTTTGTGATAACTTTGGTTGACTTAGAATAAACCCTTCCGAAAACCTGAGATGTATCATAATAAATCTCTGTTTTTTACCTAGGATAATCATAGGTATGTCAATTTCACTATCGATTGTGTCACACAACTATATTTTACCTGAATATGATTCACATTCAGGTAAGCTTCATCGAGACAGATAATTGGTGACCACTTGCTCTCATTTCCTGGAATTGTCTTAAGTAATAAATCTGCTGTGCTACTACCATATCAGGCTTTACCATTAAAATCTTTGTTCTACACTATTTTTAGCATACCATAATTTACTATCCATATGTTGCCTTCAACTAAATATAGCTTTCTTAAAACTCTGTGAATATGAGCCAAATTGGGAATAAAACTTGTCTTAATGTGCTATGTAGTAATGTTTTCACTTACACTGCTGTTATAATAAACATACCGTTACTGTTATAAATAAAATAGGATAACACTATGTAACATAAGCAATGTACAAGTTTAACATGTAAACAAATTTTAATAATGCTAAAGCAGAGCAGATATCACAGCAAAACATAGGTAATACATGGTGAACACTGACACCCCAAGAGTTAGACTGGCACAAGCGAGACCCTTCCTTGTGATGTTTCCTGTTGTTATTTGACAAGTGGTTGACAGCCTCAGCTATTTTCTTAGGCGAATAGCATTCTCAACTTATTTTTCAGAAATTGTAACAAAGAGTTATTGAATATTACACCTACAGAAAGAAATATTGTTATTCTTGAGTTGTAATTGGTTTTCTTTTTTCCTTTACAGATGATTGTGCAGAAAGACCATGCCTACTTGGAGCTAACTGCACTGATCTAGTTGCAGACTTTCTCTGCTCATGTCCTCCAGGATTTACAGGAAAAAGATGCCATGAGAAGATTGATTTATGTAGTAATAATCCTTGCAAACATGGTGTATGTGTTGATAAACTGTTCACTCATCAGTGCATTTGTCATCCAGGATGGACAGGTAACACTCATATCCTCATGCACCTATCTCTCTTGTTCAAAATATTGACAGATTCAAATAATGGGATGGTATATGTTAGTATTAAGCCATTCCAAAATTCAGTAAAAGGGTAGTTCTTGGTAGCAAGTAGAGAATAAACGATATCTTTCTTATAATTTCCATACTTTTATGCCAATCTTCAACATTAAGAGCGCAGATGCATAGTGGAAGGTGTATAACAGCCTTACTGAGCAGTCTTACTAGATAATAATCACAATTTCAGTTTCTGATTCTTGCATAATTGAAAACAACTATCAGTATATATTTCTAGGAATGTCAAAATGTGCCTTGATCAAATTTAAATTGAAAACTGTATTATTTCTTATAGATGTGAAAATGTTAATGCTCGTTTCTCTGGCTATTATGTAGCTGATTTGCATATTGGCTTAGAGTTAAATGCAAACTTAAGTGAGAAACTAACATTTAAGATGAATATAGCAAGAAGAAGTCTATTTCAAGTTTTTTCTTAGTAAAGAGAATTGGAGAAATATTCTCAAGTGAAATGATCTTAAAGAAAACCCACCTTTCTCTATAGATTCAAACATTATTTCAATGCTGTTTAAGTAATTTATTAATACAATTAATTGTTTTGTACAAAGAAATACTGTCAGTGTTGGGCATGTCCAAATGAAACACAAAATAAACAAGGTGAAAGTGAGGAAAGACAGTAAAAATCCAGGATGGGGATGAGGTTAATATTATGCGCACACGTTTTCTTGGGCGCTGGTTTTGTGGTGTGGTGCAGGCAGGGGTAAGAAGAGAGCTAACATGCTTAGGTTTCTGTAGTGTGGTCAGCCAAGAAAATCACAATTCAGCCAAGTCGCTGGTAAGATAAGCAACTTGATCTGATAAGCTGTATGCTTATATATTTACTATATTATACAACATATAAAAGTAGAAAACAAATATTATGATAGCTATAAACACTCACTCATTTGCTTTGTGATTCTTTCTGAGTCTGGTGCATCACTTTCATTGCTGGTAAAATATTCTCTGATATGTTGATAATTTCATCAATTATATTTTCCTGTATTGAGGCTGTTCCTGTGTAAGCAGCAATTTGTTATATAGATTTGCTGAGTGGGAACATTAGCTACTTGTTATGCTTTTTGTATATCACAGCATTCTGCAACATTCGCTATTATTTTGCAGACAGCACTATGCACATTTGTACATGCAGGTTTCTGAGTTGAAGTTTGTTGCTTGGGAGTTATATATGACGATGTTGTTGTGGCCTCAGCCGTAATTATAAACTGGTTAGCTAATTAACTTTAAAATTACTCAAAGCGAAACACAGTGGACATGGACTCTACACACAGAGAAAGAAAGAGTGTGCATGAGTTTAGCATATTAACCACTAGATGTCAGTGTATAGTGCATTTCAAGTTTCAAAGTTTTTTATAAATTTACATCCTTTAACTTTTTAAATCATATCGGGCGATGAATGGAATGGGTGAAATTATGCTCAAATGCGTCCAAGGTCAATGGAGCTTAGAGTTACCCGACATTTGTCTTCTTTTTAGGATAAGGGAATACCCTGGAAAAAAACCTTATCCAGGTAACTCACTCTAACTGAGATTCGAACTCGGGACCTCTTAAACGTGAGGCAGACATGCTACCATCTATGCTACTGAGGCGGGCAAGTTTCAAATTTTTCACCTGGTTTACAGAATTAGGTGAAACTTACCGAATGAGGACTTCGTAGCCAAGCAGCCAAGAAAATGTGCACACGTAGCACATATTAATAAATCCACGATGTTTTCAAATCACAAATGAACTTTACTATCTGAATAAAGACTTCGTAGCCAAGAACCCAAGAAAACGTACACGCATAGTAAATATTAATAAATCCATAATGCATTTAAATCACAAATGAACTTAACTATCTGTGTAATAAATACGACTCATCTATAATTTAATAATTTACTATCTATATAAAGACGATGGCCATGATTGCCTATTTTCATATTACAAAAAGTGGAAAATTCACAAACGTAGAGCATCAATGGAATTTAATTATTTTCGGGGTGGGGGACCAAGATGATGATAAGTTATGGCAAAGTTTCAAAACTTCTTAGCTTTTTCTATCATACGGGCATTGTTAATTTAATATTGGGACAAAATACATCAGCATTCTTCATAAAGTTCAGAATGTTCCTTCTGTTAGTTTATTATAAAGGAAAGCATTTCATTGGTGATGAAATTGAGTATGTATGTGAATCCATTAGGGACATATATGCTTATGGGGCATACTATTTTATCCCTTGCAGAGGAATTAAGAGTTACAGACATTTATTTTAAGATAGTAAATGTTTAGTAACACCTTTTTGCATCTAATGCATTTTTATTTCACTACTCCTCATTACATAGGTTATAAATAGATACTATATACTCATTAAATCATGTTGGATTGCTTAATTAGTTTCAATGATAGACATAGCCCTTAAGTTACAAAACCAGGAGCATTGCCTCTCCATCAGTTTAGTCAACATTTCAAGATAGATTTCTGATTAAAAAAAAAATGCTTAAGATCACTTTTCTTTAAAATGCAGAGTTCGACTTTTAAAAAAAATCAATGATGAAGCTACCAATGTTTTAGTTAACATTGGATCAGGATTAGAGCACAAAAATTAGTGAATTATTTTTGTGTTGACACATCCGTAGTGCTGTCTATTACAGAAAAATACTTTGCAGCTTTAATATCTGGAATCTTTTTTCTACTATACCATGATAAAATAATGTTTAATTTAATAATTGCATTAAATACTATATTAATATCCTAACTTATTTCACAATCCTGCCTGCCCAAAATGTATTAGTCGGCACCAATGTTTTTATGTACCTGATTTTTTTTTAATATTTATCTTTCTGAAATAATGTAAATAAGTGATTTTTCTTTATTAATATATTACTATAATTATGGTTAATTTAGGATCAGTAGTTACAGTAGTACACATATTTCTTTATTTTCTTATTTCATTGTTAAAGAACACTTTCAATAGCATATTTCAACATAAATTAGTGGTATAATTGTAACTATAGACTCTAATGGAAATTAATTGTTCTTTCACACTAGCCGTGTGTAGGACGCACAATTAAAGGGTAGAGCCAGACTGAAAAATTCAATGCCATAGGTGGGATTTGAACCACGGATCTTCTGGCTTCCGTCCAGCCACTCTAACCATTTGAGCTACTATGGCCAACGTGCCAACCTGACATTAAATTCACACGAGTCAGTTGGAGAATTTAATGTCAGGTTGGCACATTGGCCATAGTAGCTCAAATGATTAGAGCGGCTGGACGGAAGCCAGAAGATCTGTGGTTGAAATCCCACCTATGGCATTGAATTTTTCAGTCTGGCTCTTCCCCTTTTATAGACTAAGTTTAATAATAAGCATTATTTCACTTCATAATTATTAAAGGGTCCTTCATCAATTAATTATTACTGTAATCTTAATTGTTCTTATAGGTGCAGCATGTGAAACCAATATTAATGATTGTGTGAGCTCTCCTTGTGAAAATGGTGGGCAATGTGAGGATGAAGTAAATGGATATCACTGCACTTGTGAGCCGGGCTTTACAGGAAAACGCTGTCAACATACAGTAGATGACTGTGCATCAGAACCTTGTCAGAATGGGGCAACATGTGTAGACATGTTAGACGGCTTTGTTTGTAAATGCAGGCCTGGATTTGTTGGTAAGTACATAAAACTATCTAACTAAAAGTTAAGGTTACTACCATTTAATTGATGGTATATTTTCTGTACAAGACAATTTATTATCAAGTATATGTATACATAAATCTTTAGCTTTTGTCACAAATGATAGACTTTACAATAGAGACCTTATAATAGGTTCAGGTTATAAACCCAATCATTATGGTAATTTAATATCTAATGCAGTGTGTTAGACATTAACACATTGTCTTTGCTAATAGTGAATCCAAATATTATGTTTTAAATAGTATTTAATTACAAAGGTTGAAAAGAAGCAATTGAGGAAACGGTTTACTTCTGGAAAAAGGAAATAAATAAAGAAAAAGAAAAAGGAGCTTAAAATATGTTCTTTGCGCTTAAAGTATATTGATGGTTTACAAGGAGAAGTGTTCCAAGAAAATGTAAAACTATCTCTGTCCCAGATTGTTCAAATCTGACTCAGCCTTTTTTTAAATGTATGCCAAAGCTTTATTTATGGTAGAGGCTGATAAGGGAAAGTAATGTAAATGGGAAAGGAAATATGGATGGAAATGTTCCAGATGTATATTAGGTTTCCTCTATGATATTTGACATCTGTAAGCAGTAAGGAAAAAATGAAAAATATGTCAATCCAAAAGGAATGTCCCAGTGTGATTTGAACTATGTAATTTCCATTCATGAGTGCATGTCCTAATGTCTCATCCAGCAGTGTTAAATGCTCAGAAACTTTGGGTGAGAACAAACTTGGCAACATATCCATCCTCATTTATTCAATATCTAATAAACATTCCATAACAAAAATTTAAAAGAATTGAATACTAAATACTCTATGCTTAAACAAGTTTGTATAATGTTTGTTATTTAGGGTTGCAGTGTGAAGCAGAAATTGATGAATGTTTAAGTGACCCATGTAATCCTGAAGGAACAGAAAGGTGTATAGATTTGGACAACAGATTTTTGTGCCACTGCAGAGAAGGTTACACTGGAAAACTTTGTGAGGTAATAACCATATTTCATCCTGTAATCATTATCATCATTAAATGGTTGCTACCTTTTTATAGCTACAATGGTGAAATCCAATATTCCACCACAGAAATACCAACACGGATCAGTCGGATGTGTTCTGAACATGTAAATTTGTTTACTATGAAACAAGCTCAAGCGACGTGGATTACTGCAGACATTTAACACTGTTATCACATATAATGCATTTAAGTACTTTTATTTTATTAAAAACTTCTTTTATAAATGAAGTTGAATAAATTCTATGGCAATGCTTATTCTTAAATGCTGCATTTTTAATGCTATGTCTCAAAATATGAGTTATGTTTGTAATATTTCCACTTTATACATTTGAATTCTACACATTTATCACATAATTTATAATAGCAATCAAACACTACTCTAGACACTGGCAAAACCCTGCAAGTGTGGTGTTTTGCTATTTGTCTGAGGTTGGCATATAACTTAGATTACTTAGCTGCATATACAGACCTCTTAATTTGATTTCTGGAATGTGGCTACTTATATACAGGGTACAGGGTTTAGTGTGAGTTTAGAGCTCTTCAAAGTACAGAAATGCTATGCGGTATGCACCATTAAATCACTACCAATAATAAGTGTAAATATTTTTCACTCTCTTAAGATGGCAATAATTTGAATTTTATATTCTCTTGTTAAGAAATTTACCAAGATTTGCAATAATGAAAATGTAGTGCTATTGCTCTTGTGCGTGGTATGACATAAAATGGCAAAATTCACAGTTCAGCAAGAAAGAATTAAACACATAAAAAATACATACCACCAATTAAATGCTTTTTGATAATTTGTGTGTAACCTTTGTATTCACTTGGAAGGCAGTGACATATAGATGGGGTAAAACAGCTAAACAAATATAGTATACTACATAATATGTCTAATATTCCCAGATATTCTGTAGCTGAGAAAATGAGACAAATATTGTTTAGTATACTTTATTTGTTTAATTGTTTTACCTCATTTATATGTCACCACCTACCACATTAATACAAAGGTTATATACAAAATATTCCCAGATGCCCACCTCTGTGGCGTAGATGGTAATGTGTCTGCCTCATTCAAGAGGTCCCCAGTTCGAATTGTGGTCAGGGTGAGGTATCTGTATGAAGTTTTTCTGGGGTTTTCCCTTATCCTGAAAGATGAATGTTGGGTAACACTAAGCTCTATGGACCCTGGGCTCATCTGAGCATTATTTTACCTATTTCATTCATTGTCTGATATGACTTAATCTTGGAGGATTTTAACTATTAAAAAATACTACAGCTAGGCCCACAACATATTTCCCCCATCTCCCCATCTTCTCTTCATGGCACATCACTAAAGGAATCCAGCATTCATAATTGTTTGATATTTTTTAAATTTATTTTATTAATTTGTATATGGAGACATTTATGTTCTCTTTTTACGTTACTTATTTTTTTTTTGTCTCCTCAATTTCTCTTTTTACTAAAGTATTCCTTAAAACTAATTAATGGAAACTTCTTTTCACACAAAAATGATTTTCAAAAGGGCTAGTTCTGAGACGTATACTCCCTGAACTTATTGAATTTAATGTATAGCAGTAGCACTAAATATGAGTATCAAAAAGAACCATACTGTACTAGTGATCTGTTCCAGGTAAATATGGATGACTGTGCCTCAGAGCCATGCTTGAATGGAGCCACATGCAAGGATGAGATAGGAGGATTCCGTTGTGAATGCTTGCCAGGCTGGACTGGAACACGATGTGAATCTGATGTTGGTACATGTGAAAATCAGCCATGTCAAAATAATGCAAACTGCATTAATCTCTTCCAGGATTTCTTTTGTGTGTAAGTTCAAGATTTGTGCAATAATAGGTTTAATAAATATTATAGATTGATCTTGTCACCTCCAGTGCGTTTCCTTTTATTATCCTTATTGGTTAGGTTATGTGCACTGGCAAAACATGCAGTGAAGCACTGGAAGTGCTGTTTGCCCAAGAATTTTAGGAGATGAAGAAAACCAAGAAAATTCAGGCCAAATCATATTTTATTTGCTCTGGATACATTTTCAAAATTTATTTGCAAACATCCACAGTGCTACAAACAATTTGGCAGTTGACTACACAGCTAGTTACAGTGGAGTAATAAATATTACACAAATAAAAATATTTGTTAATTATAATCCACTTATCTTAAGAAGTATTAACATAAACTTCTTAAGATAAGTGGATTATAATTAACAAATATTTTTATTTGTGTAATTTGACAGCTGCTTAGATTCGAGTGAATAATTTCACAAGCTTGTTCAATATTTCTGATATCTACACATTCTTAACGTTGAATACCATGCTTCGTAGGTTTCCAGAAGTAATCGTGAATCTTCGATAGTTAGGAAGCATTGACAGATTTTGTCATGTGAAGTCTCTGTAGCATGTGAAGAAAGGTTTATTTTTTTGTTTTATATGGCACTTTTAAATTCTAACCATGGCTTATCCCGGTAATGTAGCAAATAAATTAGCTTGCGTATGATGTGTACAGGCTTCTGATATTACTGTATTAAATCTGGAAGATTTGTTGTACGATTATGAAGGAGATCTTTAGGACATACATAGCAGTGACGTGTGCTGGTCTACAGATGACATGTTAGCTACTCCATTGTTTGGGGAAATGGCGGGTCAAATATGGGTGATGTGGATCAGCTATTACTAGCTATCCCTCTTTACGGAAAACAGTTAAATGGTTAAAAAAAAGTATTTTTATACTACTGGATGTAACTATGCACAGTTGTTTAGTAATTTTCAGAGCTGTAAATTCATGCAAGACATTCATCTACCTGTACTTGCATGTATAAATAGCTCGTAACGTAATTGAGTATTATAATACTCAGAGGCCTCTTTATACTAGGGGGTAAGAAATTCACCACATCACCCCTCATACTTGAGAGAAAACACTTTCCTAAAAGTATACCACCCACAACCAAAAAAAGTTGTAACCATTTCGAAAATGTGTAGTGTGTTGCGAAAAAGAAGGTAGCAAGGAAACCAATTTATTTATTGTGAATCTTCAGATGTGCCCTTGGGTGTTTATCCAGGTTTGGAGGCGTACTATTCAAAAAGAAACCTTTAAGGGTATGTTCACATTCCTTATAGAACTAATTTAAATTTATTGTAAAATAGCAAGATTAAAATAATTGGCATTAAATGAGCATTAAATGCATGTATGCGCAGGACGTCTATACACGTCCATATCGGTTTGGGGCATTTTAACTTGGACGTCATATGACGTCCATATCGGTGAAAGGGTTAAGAACAAACATGTAATGTTTACAAGTCACATCTATCTAGTAAGTTAGGGTGGGGACTGTGTATTATTGGCTGTCAAAAGTTGGTAGGAAGATGCTGCAAGGCACCACAGTCTACACCAATCATGTGCAAGCTTGGCTCGTTAGAGCAGCTCACAAGCCACCACTACCAGTAGAATAGTAATAATCTTTGGACTGCAATAACAACTCATACAGTCACAGAGAGTTACACTTTTAAGCATTGTTTGTCATCCTGCTGTTCTACTATTACCATAAAAAAATTACTATCTGAAATAATACTATCAGTTTAATTTTATAAAACAAAATAAGAGGGCTATCCAGAAAGTAGATTACGTTTTGGAATAAAAAGTAAACAAAGTATAGGAAACAAATTTTATTATATACAGATGAAAGCCACACTCAAATACTACTTTTCGACATTGTCACCATTCAAATTAAGGCATTTATCGTAGCGATGTACGAGCTTGGAAATTCCTTCGTCGAAAAATTCGGCCGCCTGCGCCTTCAACCACTTCGTTACCTCTTCTTGCAGCTGTGCGTCGTCATCAAAACGCTGCATAGCCAGCCACTTCTTCATTGCTGGGAATAGGTGGAAGTCGCTCGGTGCCAGGTCGGGACTGTACGGCGGATGAGGAAACAACTCCCACTTAAAAGATTCAAGAACTTCACGAGTGACATTTGCCGTGTGGGGCCGGGCGTTGTCGTGAATCAACAAGATCTTAGAGCTCAACATTCCTCTGCGCTTGTTTTGAATGGCTCTTCTGAGTTTTTGGAGAGTTTGGCAATACCTTTGAGAGTTTATTGTAGTGCCTCTTTCCAGGAAGTCCACCAAAATCACACCTTTTCTGTCCCAAAAAACAGTCGCCATCATCTTCCTTGCCGACATTGTTTGCATGCATTTCTTGGGTTTTTGGGGAGAACTTGTGTGCCCCCACTGCATTGATTGCAATTTGGTTTCACAGTTCACGTGTTTCACCCATGTTTCGTCACCAGTAACGATGCGATCGAGTAAAGAGTCACCATCCTTATGGTAAACGTCCAAAAAGTTCAACGCTGCAGCCATTCGCTGATTTTTGTGGTCCTCTGTCAAGATTTTTGGAATCCATCTTGCACAAAACTTGTGGTAACCACGCTTTTCGCTGATGATTTCGTGCAACAAACTTCGCGAAATTTGTGGAAAACTCAAAGAAAGTTCCGTTATTGTGAACCTTCGATTTTCACGGACTTTAGCATCGACTTTTTCGACAAGTTCGGCAGTCACTATGCTGGGTCTCCCACTTCGATCTTCGTCGTGAACATTGGTTCGGCCATTTTTAAATCTGATGACCCACTGACGCACTCCACCTTCAGTGATAATGTTGTCCCCATACACTTCACAAAGCTGCCGATAGATTTCTATCGGTTTACAGTTTTTTGCAGTCAGAAACCTTATTACTGCACGCAGCTCGCGGGATTTTCAAATAACGCAGACATTTCAAACCGTCACAGTATCTGAACGGAGCACAGCACGAACCTCTCACTAGCACGGCTAGATGCCGACTGAGCTGGGCAACGCTCTGACCCCAAGATGGCCGCGCTAGCCCCGCCCCTAGTGGAAACAGACGAAAACGTAATCTACTTTCTGGATAGCCCTCGTATATAACATAATTGTTAATTGTGTAACTTTCCCTAATAAGTTGCAGCCGTACACACAAATAATTTTTAAAAACCAGATGATACAATCAGAATATAAGGAAAAACTTGGCAAAAGGGAAATTATATATGATATACATGAATTCCATTTTGTACAGAGTAGCTAATGCAACCTACAGTCATACAGTGCACTACAGCACAGTTAACTGTAACATACCAATACTGATGCAATGTACCCGCTACCTGCCTAACCAGTTATTACTGTTTATTAACAACCTTCTCTATTTGCCATTTTGTCACAGTTACTAGTTAATAGAGTCAATTTGAAAAATTCAATGCCATGGCTGGGATTTGAATCACGGATCTCCTGGTTTCCGTCCAGTTGCTAGGCGAAGAAATGATTAATTTCCACCAGTTAACTTAATAGTTACTAGTAGCTTTATTTTAAAGCAAAATAAAAGTAACAAAAAATGTACACTTCTAATACCATTCTATCATGTTTTTCTGAAACCAAATAAATATGACCTAATATGTGCATAACAAACTAAACTTCTGGATGTGACAGACCAAGAAGGGTCTATGACACAACAATTTTAGCTTTCATATAAATGGAACATTGTGGGCATAGGTTACCTACCCGTGAAAACTTTTTTGGTATTATTTGTGCATACCTATGGTTAAGGTGTCTGCTTTTTGGAACTGTAATATATGAACCTGTAGTGACAATTCCATTTTCTACAATTATTACAGGTGTCCCTCAGGAACTGATGGAAAGCATTGTGAAACAGCTCCTGAAAGATGTATTGGCAATCCATGCATGCATGGAGGTCAATGTCAAGACTTTGGTTCAGGTTTGAATTGTTCGTGCCCGGAAGATTACACTGGTATTGGTTGTCAGTATGAATATGATGCCTGTGCTGCAGGTGCCTGTCACAATGGTGCAACATGTATTGACAATGGTCCAGGTTACACTTGTATCTGTCCTCCGGGATATACTGGTAGGTTTTATTATCAACTATTAACACCAAACTAACTTAAATCTTACATATCTCTTCTGTCACACTATTTGGAGTCACATAAACAATTGCATTGCTTTTTATATCTATTAAAGTCTGTTTTTGATCCTGTTAAACTTAATTTTGTCTTTTGTAGAAAATGAGTTTTTTCATTATAGAGATTTTTCATATGCTGCTCATAAATATACAAGTATTACTGTCAGCAATAATTGTTAATTTACATCCCTTTTAATAAAGCATCCACCAAATTGTTTGTGTCCACAAAAATACTTATTGATATTTTAGTATTTTAATATTTTTTTCTATTATAAGCTGTAGACCAATATTCCAAAACATAAGGATCTTACCCATACTATCATCATACATATATGAAGTATTACTTAGCTTTAAGACAAAAGGCCACGCCGTGGCTCAGTGGTTAGACCGCTTGGCTCTCACCAAGGCGGCCCGGGTTCGATCCCAGGTGACCGCAAAGTGAGATTTGTGGTGGACAACACGGCGTTGGGGCGGGTTTTCTCCGGGACCTCCGGTTTCCCCCGCCATCTCATTCCACCGGTGCTCCATATTCATCTCATGTATCATCAGTGTCACCGCCTGCGGTGCCGTATGTAGTAAAAGCGGGCGTTAAACACTACACATTTCATTTCATTTTAAGACAAAAGCACATAAATTTCAAACCAATTCACTTCTACATATATATAAACTTGAGGGTATCTACCAGGGCAACCCACACAGAGTGTAGACTGACCCCCCCGCCTCTAACGACCAGGGAGTTACCAAGCTGTCCCAAAAGGGCGCTCAGCGCCTCCGTGGGGCTTTCCATAGGGCAAGACCTAGAGACTAACAAGCCCCCCCATCTGGTCCTGTGGACTCAAGACGGGATGGAAGTGGATATGCCACTTAACGCGCGCCAACCCTAAAGGGGAAGGCTACCGATTAACCTCGGTAGGGCCGCCTGGCGATCTAGCACACCTTCTACTGGCTATGTAGGCTAGTACGTGGGAATATATGGCTTCCCTCAACCCCGTCCGGAGACGTACCCGATCTTCCATGGGTATCGGGAACCACTGTCCCCTCGAGTCCAACCCAATCCAAACAACTCCCATTCAGGGAGGGGCTCGAATGTTTGGCCCGAGGTTCCTCTAGTAACATCAGAGGTACCACGAGTGCTAGGGGTCCGCAGCGCCTGCACCACGGCAGCTGAAGGGGACGGATCCCCTCCCCTACGGAGACTTCTACACATATACCAAACTGGAATAAATGCAACCTCAGTTATATCTCACTGCACTAGTTTATATAACCATAAAGAAATAATGTACTACAACAAACTGCCATACTCAAATAAATAGGTTATGTGTATTTGAAGTCTTTTAAGCAAACATTAAATCAATTCATACATGAGCACTATTTCTATAACTTAAAAAGTACTTAGGAAGCTGATAACTGTTAAATTTTTGTCTGCTTGGTTACCTATAATTAAAATAACATTTGTACTGTATTCTGTACTTGAAACAGTATGCATTACATTCTTCATAACAGTGTTAACATTCCACAAAACATGTTCTGCTGCATCTAAACAAGTTTAAGATACACCTTTAACGTATATCATTAGTACTAAATAATTTATATTAAATCTCAATATCTGATTTGGTATATACAGATATAACACTTTGTAACTTAAAAGTTCACTTATGCCCGCCTCGGTAGCGTAGATGGTAGCGTGTGTGCCTCACGTTCAAGTCAGGGTGAGTTACCTGAATAAGGTTTTTTCCGGTATTTTCCCTTATCCTGAAAGATGAATGTCAAGTAACTCTAAGCTCCATGGACCTCGGGCTCATTTGAGCATCATTTCACCCATCTCATTCATCGTCCGATATGACATAAAGTTGGAGGACATAAATTACAAAAAAGAAAGAACTTCACTTATCTTATAAGAAATGATGAAACTTTTCGTATAAATTGTTCGGGATCGCGATTTCATGGAAATTCTTCCACATTGTCAGCCGGTACCACAAACAAAACTGTCATCGCTACAAACACTAGATGTTACTATGTTCTTGTTGGTACTACCAAAATCTGAAAACGAAACAAATTTAAAAACAGATTCGACTCCAGGTATTTCAAAATTCATTACACGATGTTTGTTTTTTAAAATAAATATCTTTTCCCAAACCATTAAATCTATCAGACCATTTAATTCTACATTTAATTTTAAAACAATCAAATAGTCCCATAGATTTAATGGTTTGGGAAAAGATATTTATTTAAAAAACCAAACATCGCGTAATGAATTTTGAAATAATGGCAGTCGATTCTGTTTTTAAATTTGTTTCGTTTCCAGATTTTGTAGTACTAACAAGAACATAGTAACATCTACCGTTTGTAGCGATGACGACAGTTTTGTTTGTGGTTCCGGCTGCCAATGTGGAAGAATTTCCATGAAATTGCGATTCCGAACAATTTATAGGAAAAGTTTCATCATTTCTTATAAGATAAGTGAAGTTTTAAGTTACAAATTGTTATATTTGTATATATTTGTGTGCTTCAGTGTTAATAGCTTCAAATGAGATGGGCTAAGTGATCTAGAAGCTTGAAGAAAGTGATTGAGAAAGAGTTATTATTTGAGGTCTAAAATTATTTATAAATATCTAACAATATAATAATCAAAGTAAATACTTAACATTTTACTAACTACACGAACTAGATGTAAAATGAGTCACAATTTTATAGAAGTTTGATTTAAAATTAAAAAAAGAAAAAAAGAAAATGCTGATCATAATCCTCATCATTGTTGTCATCGTGTTGATAGTTAATTAGGTTATGTAAAAGCATTAACAGTAGGATTAATGTGCAGATAGTATCTAGTAAACATAAAAGTGGAGTTATGCAGTTTGAAGCAAATTTCTAAAAAGTTGACCTTTATGCTAATTTACGTATAGTTATGACCCTGCAGCTTGCTATTTCCATTCTCATGTGGCTGCTGTTTGTTGGCACATTTTCCATGTCTTTATTTTTATTTATTTTTTATTTTAGTAATTTTCCTATAAAATTGGAATACCATAAATTTTGCAAGAGCCATCAGCAGGAGTGTTTAAAGAAGTATTTGAAGTATTTGATCTTTTTTTTTTTTCTTCTAGGTAAAAATTGTGATGAAGACATTGTGGATTGTAAGGAGAATTCATGTCCTCCTTCTGCAACATGCATTGACCTCACAGGGAAGTTCTACTGTCAGTGTCCATTTAACCTTACAGGAGATGATTGCCGGAAAAGTGAGTTCCCTGTCCTTCTAAAAGAAGAAAAAATAAAATTTGGTGAAATGAAAAAAGTTGGCAATCACCGTGTTTAATCCATTATTTCTGTTTCTAGCAATTCAAGTTGACTATGATCTGTACTTCAGTGATCCTACAAGAAGTAGTGCCTCATTATCAGTGCCATTTTTCCTTGGTAGCAAATCAAGCCTTACTATTGCTCTATGGGTACAGTTCACTCAAAAGGACGAAGGTGGCATATTTTTCACACTTTATAGTGTCTCGTAAGTATAAAATATTCAATAATTATAATAATCTAAGCAACTATGCATAGTACTTCTAGTTTTTTTTATAGATAAATTAGAAGAGGATATAAACTAGCATACTGTTGTAAGACTTGAAGCTTTCATGGCGAGCATTATTATTAACCAATGCTTTGCGGGTGATCAGCAGTGTCAGATTTATGAATGTTGAGCTTTCAGCCATTCTATACTCCATAAACCTGACACAGCTGCTCACCCATGAAGATCGAAGGATTTTGTAATTTTTATAGTTGTTTTCTTTTGTTTTTTGCTTTTTTGTGTTTATTTCTGTTATTTTATTTCATTTTATTTTTGTAGAGTAGTTTTCTGAGAGATTTGTATAATTATAACATTTGTAAGGACTTTATGGAAAAATAAAGAGAAAATTTGGATATATGCCCCGGTATAGTTGTCTAGGTGCCGGGGTAGAATATTCAGATTTTATTTATTTATTTATTTATTTGGTGCCGTTTGTAGTAAAAGCGGGCGTTAAACACTATACATTTCATTTCAGCCGTGAAGCCTGTTCCTAATTACATTTTTGCGTACCCGCTACAGCAGCTCCTCAGCCTTCATAAAGTAAACATTGTTGGTAATAAATACAGGGAAAATTTTACAGCAATTATTCTAAGTGCAATCAAATGTCTAATGCACCTACCATAATGTATTAATGCACTCTGCATTTAGTGATATTTAATTGAACCAAAGATGATGGATGGCACACAGTGAGCTAGAGAAATGGTTTTTGATAACTAAGGGCATTTCATCCATTTTATGTTGCTCTTGTATAGACCAATGGCTTGCCAGTATATTCACTGATATAAATGAAATTATTCTTTCATTGTTTTTTTTTTTTTTAATTTAAGAGGCATATTGAAACCAAAACCAGTAGGCAACCTTCAGGTATTGACTATCTTGTACGGCTCATAATGTTGCCACTATTCTACAGTCACATTACTTCTGCTGGAAGGTAAAATTTGCAACTTCTTTTCAAACAATTATTCAAAACTAATATTTTATTTTGCACAGTTAGTACCAAAAAACTCTGTTGTAAAAATCTCTGTTCATCTTACAAATAACATAATTCTGAATATGGAATAAAAAGTGATGTATTTTTGAAAAAATAGCTGATCAAAGGGCAAAATGCTATATTACATTGTTTGTAATACTTCAATGAATTGCACATTAGAAGGAATATAATAAGTTTACTTTCATCCTGTATATAACCTTCTAAAGCCTTCTAGTTGCAGTGCTGATTTCTTAGAGAAAGTTTTGCATATTGCTTGACAATAAAATTTAGACATTTTATTTCCATCGGATATGATAAGATAAAAATGATATAAACGTAATACTAATATTTCTAAATATTATTGATTTTTGCAGTTCTCCTCATGTAATAAGTGATCATCAAATAATGGTACAAGCGCAAAGCAATGGTGTACAAGTATCATTATTCTCTGACCTACAAGATGTTTTCTTAAGCTTCCGTGAGTATGCCACAATAAATGATGGTCAGTGGCATCACATAGCAATTGTATGGGATGGAGATAAAGGAGGTGAGCTAACCCTCATCACTGAAGGACTCATTGCCAGTAAAGTTGAGAACTATGGTGGTGGAAGAAAGTTGCCGAAATAGTAAGTTCATTTTTTGATTGCTGTATCTTAAAAATTGAATAAAGAAAATGCTACTTAGATTAACAATATTTTATTCTAACTTTTCAGTGGTTGGGTTACCCTAGGAAAACCCAGCAGTACTAGTCCAAAGGGCTACTCTCAAGCTGGGTTCCAAGGCCATCTAACAAAAGTACAAGTCTGGGGCAGAGCCCTTGATGTCACCAATGAAATTCAGAAACAGGTATGTATTTATGAATAAAAGAAGTAAGATAATCAATCACTTAATCACACAAAATCCTGGATAGACCATTATGATATTTGAAAAAACTATTTGTAGTCAGCTTTTTTTGACACTTTGTCACTTCCATTTTTATATTATTGAGGGACTATAAAAATGTAAGTGATGAAGTGTCAAAAAACTGACTGCAAATGGTTGTTTTAATTAATTTTGACATCACTGTTACTAAATTCCTCCAATCACACATAATACATTATGATATTACCCAGATTATCAGTAAACAACATCCATATCATAGCTATTGTCATATTTTATGATAACAACTGTACAAAAACTGTTACACTTTAGGGTATATCAAGCAATTATGGTCTTCATTTAAAAAATGTTGAACAGATTTTAACTTTGGTATGTACTGTTAGGACATTTTCACTTTAAGTCATATCCATTTACTGTTCTCCTTGTAAATCCCTAATTCAGCACTGCTATTGAGCATAAGAAATAATGCATAGCCAAACTCCTGAGTCAAATACCATACCAATAACACTATGCAGTATCCATCAATTACTAATTATTGTATGTGTTGTGTGTATATAACTTTGTTCTGTAAAGTACATATTCTCTGTACACATTCAATTTGTATTCCTAAGTACAGGGTGTCCATAAATGAATATCGGGGTTTTAACGCTTTATAACATTAATTTTATTAAACTTACAGTAATGAAATATATGTCACATGAAAGAGCAACTCAAACAGTTTTATATACGAGCTTACAAGTGTTCTATGTGAGCACCATTTGTCACACGGCACACATCAAGTCTATAGCTGAGTTCTTCCCAGACGTTGAGCAGTGTGTCTTCAGTAATTGTTGCAACAGCTGCTTCAATCCTGTTTTGTAATTCATGGAGGTCAGCTGGTAATGGAGGTACATACACACGATCCTTGATGAAACCCCAAAGGTAGAAATCGCATGGCGTTAGGTCGGGTGAACGTGGAGGCCACGCATAGCAAGCTCTGTCATTGGGTCCCTTGCGGCCAATCCAGCGGTCGGGTAAAGTTACGTTCAACCATTCGCGTACTGCGTTGTGCCAGTGAGGTGGCGCGCCATCTTGCTGGAAAATGAAATTCTCTGGTTCATATTGTTCCAACTGAGGGAAGAGCCATTGCTCTAGTGTATCAAGGTAGGAAGTACCAGTTACAGTAGCTTCACCAAAAAAGAAAGGTCCGTAAACTTTCCGCCGGGATACAGCACAAAAAACATTGATTTTAGGGGAGTCTCGTTGCACTTGTACGACCTCATGAGGATTTTTTGAGCCCCATATCCGCGCATTATGAGTGTTAACATGTCCACTGAGGTGAAAGGTCGATTCATCACTGAAAACAACATGATCTAGAAAATCTTCATCGTCATTAAACAGCATTACGTTAGCGAAGTTGGCACGTAAACCATGGTCTGCAGGCTTTAGAGCCTGTAACAACTGTAAACGATAAGGACGTAGTTGCAATCGTTTCCTTAAAACTTTCCAAACAGTCGACTTAGCAATTTCTAATTCACGACCAGCCTTCCGAACTGATTTCTTTGGGCTACGAGTGAACGACTCTCTCACTCGCTCAACATCCTCTTCGCTAACTCTTGGTCGTCCCGTGCTCTTCCGTTTACAAAGGCAGCCTGTATCTTCAAACTGATGAAACCATCTACGGATGTTATTGTCACTTGGAGGATCACACCCGAACTTAATGCGGAACGCACGTTGCACAGTAACTACAGATTCGGTCTTTGCAAACTGCAAAACACAAAACGCTTTCTGCTCACTAGTCGCCATCTTTGCTACTACCGCTTTCTAGCGGATCGCGGCGTAAACATTTCACGCACATGCGCACTGGTGCCAACGAATAAAACTGTTTGAGTTGCTCTTTCATGTGACATATATTTCATTACTGTAAGTTTAATAAAATTAATGTTATAAAGCGTTAAAACCCCGATATTCATTTATGGACACCCGGTATATTGATTTTAAAACTTGACAAAGCCATGAATTTCTAAGAAAATTCTCAAGTAAACATGCATGTACATGCATGTACATCACACACATGTGGTACAATCTAAATTACTACTACCACACCATTGTTAGCATTGTCATACCTGAAGCACCATCCCCTTTTGGTGTTGAATAAAATTATGTCATTTTATGCAAACTTTTTCTGAAACATCCTGCACCGTGCCATAGTGGGCTGCAACGTTGTACAGATGTATTATTTTATCTTGACAGAAATCATGCACGGTGGGGATGAGTAGCAACTGTGGTTGGCATAGTGCACCTGTTGCCACAATGTGTCACACGCGTAAGATTATGAGAGGGGAGTGTGGTGGACAAGCTTTCTAAAAACAAATGTCACTCTCGAAGACAGTATTGCAGCTTTATAAATAAAATTGTAATTCTTACTGTGGTAGTAATCTTCACGATTTTGTTGTATCTTAAATAGTACATAGGCATTTGGAACAAAACCCTGTTCTCCTCCAGCATGCATGATAACCAACTGTTGGCCTTTCGACATCGCTGCTGAGTACCTGTAGCAAATTTCACTCCAGGCATATGGTCTAGTATGTGCTGCATTGATATAAGTTTCATCCATATAAACTATATAAACTTCAAATTAATTGGGAGTCGATTAATAACACAAAACAACACTCACTTTTAAATTTTCCCGGAACCGGTTTCTGAGGCCTTCCCTCTATCTTCTCAGAAACCGGTTCCGGGAAAATTTAAAAGTGAGTGTTGTTTTGTGTTATTAATCGACTCCCAATTAATTTAATTTATACAACAACACTGTTTTCAACACTTCCATGAAAGGATTTATATAAACTTCACTGCGATATCTCTGAATATTTCGTAAATACTTAAGCCTTTTTGCCCGTATGGTACAATGTTCAATTAAAATTTGTTTGTCACGCTTTTTTTTTTTTCATATAAATCCTAGCTTCAAAAGAACTCTTCTTAATACAAAAGTGAATCGAGAAGATATTGACACACTGCTTCTCTCATACTGTTTTTTTTCACAGGACATGTTTCAAGAGCTTTTGAGCTGTGAAAAAACAGTGTGAGAGAAGCAGTGTGTCAATATCTTCTCAATTCACTTTTGTGCTAAGTTGGCTTCACTGTCTCTACACTTCTTTCAATTTTATACTTTGAACTCTTAATGTTTAGACACTGCCTTGGAAGTCAGTAGAATTTTGAAGCTTCATAAGCACTTTCTTCAGAGTTGGTCTTTGTTTTTCTGTGTCTTAAAAATTATTCGCGGTTCACCTAACTACTTCTGAATTAAAACATCCAAATTAGATTTTGTGCATGTTCTTAATCTTTATGTACTGGGCATAGAGAAGGGTGTTATTGCACTAGCACCAATGGCTTTTCTTTCCTTAATAACTCACCTAAACTGCTTTCAGACACAAATGTTGCCTCAGATGCCCTTTCCCAGATTTTTATATCAGACCCAGAGCATTGTTCCTTTATTATAAATCTATAGACATTGCTTATTACTTCTCGTGTTTTTAAATGTAGCACTTTATTTCCTAATGTGCTGCTAGGAGGCGTCATTTCTAAATGCTCTCTTGGAACCAGGAGACACGCACATTTTGAAACAAGTGTAATATTGCCGAGTAGCTCTGCACTTGTTTACTTGCTCGCAACTGATATGCAACTGACCTGCTCTTCCCTCCAGCTGCAACCATTCTGAAGTGGACTCGTCGAGATACCACTGCGCATTGCTCTACATCTATCAAGATATAAAAATACATCTGTACTCTGGTTTTGTGCCACAGTTTGTGCCTGGATTCAGTCCTGGCTGAGGGGTTGCAGATAGAAAGTCCCAGGTATAGGACTGGGCCCCACTCAGCATTGTGAGGAACTTGAGAAGCTGCTATAAGTAGCAAATCCCTGTCAATGAATTCAATTTTCCGGCGGGGGTGCCAGAATGCTGACCACATCTCCCTGTATCGTTTGGATGATCGCCCACCCCCATTGGCTGTTAACCATGGTTTACTTATCACTATTACTTTCATTTTTCTGAAACACTGAAGTTCTAAGCAAATGGCAAATTTTAAATAAAAACATTACTTGAAATTCTAACAATTTTACAAATTCTTATTCAAGGACTAATTGAGTGTCTTAGTGCATGATGTATTATGTTACATTTGAAGTTAACTCCTGCTATAAAGGATTTAAAACTTCTCAGTGTTAAACTTGTAAATTGAAATATTTAGCGCCTAGCTCTTTTGTCTATAGTTCTATAATGTGTTTATAACAGCACATCATATTTAATAATGCAGTTCTTATTGTTTCATTTAATTTAGTATATACATATCTGGATTTAAGTCTAAAAATAAAAGAAATTTACAGTTCATTTTATAGGAAATTGTGAATTCCTTTTCAGGTCCGTGACTGCCGCACAGAGCCAGTTCTGTACAAAGCTTTAACATTGACGTGGGCTGGATATGAAAACATTGCTGGAGGGGTAGAACGAGTTGTACCATCACATTGTGGACAAAGGATCTGTCCTGCAGGATATAGTGGCCCTCACTGTGAACAACTACAGGTAGATAAGGTAAGCAAAAATAAAAATAATAAAATGCATTTTATAATAGGGATGAATCCATTGTAGGATATGGCAGTTAGTATATTGAAATGCTGAGAAAATATAGTATACTCCATGAGTAAAATTAGGTGTTCTGATACTAACACATATTTGCCAACAAGCTGCACTGCAATTCAGTAATTTGCATACATTATTATGTGTGTTTCAGGTGGCTCCTGTAGTGGAATATTGTCCTGGAGATTTGTGGGTAATAGCCAAGAATGGATCAGCTATAGTGAAATGGGATGAACCAGTTTTTAATGATAATGTTGGTGTGGTACGAATTGAGAGGCGGGATAATCATTACCCTGGACAGACGCTTATGTGGGGAACTTATATTGTAGCTTATGTAGCATATGATCGTGCTGGAAACTCTGCTACATGTTCTTTCAAAGTATATGTGCTAGGTAAGAGACTTCTTTATTGGAAAACTGTTTCAAACTGTTATAAATGGTGTGTGCGTGTGAGTGTGCATGCACAGATGAACCAGCCTTGTTCATAACCCAGTTATACGTAATTGTATTTATAAGTAAATATTTGCAGGTCCCAGTAAAAATGGAATTTAAAAACATGTTAATAGAACCTTATTTATACATAATGCTTTTATACATAATTTGCAGTTATGCATATTAAATTTCAGTGAAATACAACTGAGTTTTTTGTAATTAAAGGAGCATATGGCATACACTGTCTTAAAAGGAACTTGAAATGCATTTCCTTATCGCTGCTGATAAAGTCAAGAGCTGAACAGGTGGCTTTTGGCCAGGGAAACAAAATACAAGGACATTAGCTTGAATACATGTTTTGGTGCAACTGTATCATAGCAAGGAATGAGAAGTTAAGATAATTTTCTGTATCTGTTGTTTACTGTTGTATAGTAGTTTTGTTTCTCAGTTCTCAGTTTCTTTTAATCAGTCATGGAGAAAAGAAAAAGGAAATGTTATATGCTAGATTGGAAAGTAGAATTCAGATTTGAACTCTGGACCTCTTTTATGTGCGCTGTGTAGGCATTGCATCAATGTGAAACGTTACGGTGAAAGAGCTCTAAGTTCATTAATATGTTTTGGAAAATGAGTGTATCCAAATGCAAGAAAAGTGAAACAATCCAAATTAACTGAATGCTTTAAATCAGGGCCAATTTCTAAATAATAGTTACTTCGTACCTATCTTTACTGTTGGCAAAGTTTTATACATGTAGGCCCTTTGTATTACTTTAAAAAAAAGCTATGCATTATCAAAATCTCATTTGTAACTAATTCTTAGTTAAAAGTAATCTTTCCCCTTCCCCTTAATATACATATATACCAGGTTCAACTGTATATAGTAAAAAAGAAAGCAAAATACTATAATATTCCTCAAATTATAATTTTCCAGAGTGTGTGTTCAGAAAATCTCAGTACCAGTGGAACTACATTCTTTAATGTTTGATTCATATTGGAATAGCTAAAGAAGTATTTCTAATTTTTATGTAATTTCCAACATTTTTAATCAGGTTGTGGCAGTCTGCTTGAAATCTTTCTTACCATATGCAGACATAGCAAAGATTATACCAAGTTTAGGTGGTATAAGGCTGTGTAATATAGCCTTCCAAGACACATAGAAAAATGTAGGAAGAAGCAATAATCAGTATTAGATTTTCCTGTAGCATCATTTGCTTAGCCCATCTCGGCAGCGTAGATGGTAGCATGTCTGCCTCACGTTCAAGAGGTCCCGAGTTCGAATCTCGGTCAGGGTGAGTTACCTGGATAAGTTTTTTTGAGGGGTTTTCCCTTATCCTTACAGACGAATGTCGAGTAGCTCTAAGCTCCATGGACCCTGGACGCATTGAGCGTCATTTCACCCATTTCATTCACCATCCGATATGACTTAACGGAGGACGTAAAATTACAGGAAAAAAAATCATTTGCTTTTCTAATGTGCATTTTAGTTTTGCTTTATTTTTGTGATTTATGAATATCAAGTATTCATTGATTTCCACCCCTATTATTACATCATCACAGTACATTTGCTGTTATCAGTTTAGCAGCATCCAATATGTCTATATCAGTGGTGTCATTGAGGGAAAACAGGGTGGTTACCTCTTCCCCCTCCTAGTTAACCTTCGCAAGTGACGTAATAGATATTGGGGTGAGGAAGAACGTGCAGAAGATTCAGTGGCGGGTTGTTAAACTATTTGTTCTTATTTTTATGTGCATAATGTGTATTGAATTATTAGCTACATGTTAATAATTATTAGTTCATAATTTAATTGGAGTTCTTATTCTTCCTGGCTATCAATTTGTCAATGTTGGGCTCTGTAACGGGACATGTTGACGGTCCGCCGCTTACTTGCATTTGTAGTAAAACACAAAGGTGTGTTATTTTAGTTAATTGATGGAAATTAATCATTTCTCCACACTAGCCGTATATAGGCTAAGGTTTTTGATGGATAGAGTCATCATGAAAAATTCAATGCCATGGCCAGGATTTGAACCACGGATCTCCTGGTTTCCGTCGAGTCGCTCTTGACCTCTGAGCTACCATGGCCAACGTGCCGTCCTGACATTAAATTCTCCATTTGACTGATATATTTCCCCGGTAGACAACTAGGGGCTCTCGCATCCAAGATACACCAAATTTTTCATGTTGACTCTAACAAAGGTGTGTGTTAGCCAATGACAGTCAGCTGTTCCCTTGCACCTCTGCGATGCCAAGCAAAAAGTTGAAGAAGGGGAAAAGAAGGGGAGTCACCCTCAGTGACACTCGATGGCACCTCTGGTCTATATGAAAGATAAATATGTAGAGAATAGAATTTGGGCTTTGTGTTTTTCTCTTGATGATGGCTTTCAAAAAGGAATTTAAGAATTCAAATAAATATACACAGTTGTTAAGTACATTAAGGTTTCATTTAAAGGATGGAATCAGGCTTTCTTTATTTTTATTTGCAGCTGATTTCTGCCCTGAGCTTGCTGATCCTGTAGGTGGAACACAAATGTGTAAAGACTGGGGTTCAGGTGGCCAGTTCAAAGTGTGTGAGATAAGTTGCAATAAGGGCCTTCGATTCTCACAGGCAGTACCAAAGTTCTATACCTGTGGAGCAGAAGGTTTCTGGCGACCCACCAATGATCCAAGTCTCCCAATGGTTTATCCAGCTTGTACAGGTAAAGTAAAACCTCTTGTTGTGCTCCAATCTTCTTTCTTCAAGTTCAATAAAGAAAACATACTGATAAACAGTTATGCAAGAAAATGACAGTGTTTGTATATAGACTTCACTTTTCTTAAGCCTAGATGGCATTTGTGGGAACTATTAGTTTATGACTTTACTAATCTGATTTATGTCAAGCTTGTTTATCCTCTTCATCCTTCATTAAAATTTTAGTAAGTCAATAAAAGTGTTGTTTATTTTTATCACTTCACCATCTACAGTTATCAGAATCCTAAAAGTGTTTGTGTTCATAATAAATTAAGGTGTTAAAAATAGCTAAACTAAAGAAAATCATTGAGGAAGCAACCATATTTACAAAAGAAAAAGAAAGCTACAGGATATTCATTTCATTCACATATCACCCAGAAACATTTAATATATTTAAAAGGATCTTTAAGGAACAAAATATAACCTTGGCACCTACTAATGGACATTCAATTTTAAAATTGCTAAATTCAAAAACAAAAGATGAAATCCCGTCAGTTAATAGATTCAGAATATAAAAAATAAGTTGTAGAAATTGTGAAAAATGCTACATAGGTCAAATAAAAAGAAATCTAAAAACCAGAGTCAAAGAGCAGTTCAGAAACATCAGATTGAAACAAAAAGAAAAGTCAGCAGTAGCATTTCATTTTTGGAATGAAAATCATGACATTGATCCAAATCCAAAATTATTAAAAGGTGTGATAAACCAAAATAAACTAACAACATGGGAGAACATAGTCATATGGAAAAATAAGGACTGCGTAATGAACTTTGAAATCCCACCAGTAGATAATTTGACAAAGAAGTTCATAGTTCCACCACCAGAGAGAGAGAGAGCAGACAACAAAAGATGCTAGTTGGAGAGAGGTTGAAAATGGAGGCAACAGCCTTTGAAACTAGTCCCTCAATAATATAAAAAAGTAAGTGACGAATGTCAATAAACCAACTACAAATAGTTTTTACGATCAATACATCAAGTTTAATTAGAATCCTTGATTTTTTAAAGAAAAAAATTTGTTGCTTAACTGTGACATAGTATGGCATATGTTTTGTCATCCTTTGGACCACGGCCCACAAGCCCAGGAAATACATTTTATTGGATATGTTTGTTCAATGGTTATTTTATCCAGAAGGTAATCAGCACATGTGCAATCATGAGATTCTCAGGCATAACAGCAAGTGCCCATCTCTGTATAACAAAGTCATTTTGCTAACAATGAACCCATTTTTCACTTCAAGCTCCATGACCATTTACTCATCTCTCACTTTACTAAAGCAACCACTGTAGAGATAATAATTCAAGTTACCTAGATAAAGCTTTTTTTTTATAGAGGTTGCACTTCCTCTCAAAGGTGTATAGCAGTTCGCTTAAAAGCTCCTGGTACTGAAGTCATTGTTCATTTATCTTCTCACTATGCCGTTACTATGCATATATATAAAACACATACAAAATTGTAACACATTTGCTGTTACACATAATCAGTGTGTAGTACATTTGAATGTCCGGAGCCATGTATAATTGGAGAATATTTAAAATTTTGGTAGCTGTGAAAATACTGTCATGTTATTCCTCTTTCCTATTCAACAAAGACCCTTTTCAACAGAATGTGCCTGCATATTTTGGAATATAAATATTATTTTCTTTGAGATAGAAGCAGAACTTAAAAAAAGAGGGGAAAAAGGCAGATAATATATATCCTTTTTTTTTCTTTCATTTTTAAGTACCTATTCTATCAAAGAATTTCGTTATAAAGCAGCTTTATATGAGGTATTAAATTATTGCTCTTTATTTCTTACATAGCTGCAAAATCAGCACAACGAGTTTTCAAGATTAACATGCTCTTCCCGACTTCTGTTCTGTGCAACAGTGCAGGTCAAGGAGTGTTGCGCCAGAAAGTGCGCAATGCTGTAAACTCTCTCAACAGGGATTGGAATTTCTGCTCATACTCAACTGAAGGTAAGTTAAATCTTCAGTTTCAGAATGTAAAGTATATACAGAGAGCAATACTTATTTGCACTGTGATGTAGAAATTAGGATAAACATTGAAACCATTAAGAAAGAAGAAATACAGGAAATCAACAATATTTATACTTATCTTGCTAAATTTTATACTAAAATGAAGGTAATGATGAACATATATGTATGTAGTACAAGGTTTATCCAGGAACCCTCGGATTCCCCCTCTAAACTACATGGGATGCCGCAGCATCTCCAAGGCTCTTTCCATAGAGCAATACGTGGAGGCTAAAAAAGCTCCCCCTCTGAGTGGAAGTAGATATGCCACTTACACTCATCAACCTATCCGAGAAGACTATTGAAGAACTTCGGGGGGGGGGGGGGGGGCACTGGTGATCTAGCACACCATGCTACTGGCTATGGGATTCTCTTAGGCATCCCTCAACTCTGTCTGGATGGCCAAGCCAGCCAGACATATCCAGTTTTCCATGGGTGGCAGGTATGACTGCCACATCAAGATCAACCCAATCTGAACAGCTCCCAATTGGGAGAGGTGAATGTTCAGCCCGGGGTACTTCTAGTGACATCATATGTACCACAAGTGCTGAGGGGCACAGCACTCAGGTAATGTTTAGATGGGATCCTCAGTGCCATATACTATCTTGCATAAAAAGACATAAATCTAGGTGCTGGTAGTCTTAATTATCCATATTTTCTTTTTGTTTGATATTTAGCTTCATCCGTTAAGCTCATTGAGAACATCTGCCCAAGTAGGGTTATTTTTAGAGCTTTTCGTTGCCCTGAAAAATATTTACTAAATAACAATAGGCTCAGCCTATAGGCTCATAGATGTCATCATTGCAGTTATCCATTTTATAATTTTTAAATTTTTAAATATGCTCAAATAAATAGTAATAAAGGAGTTTTAGATCTATTAAGTTATATCATTTACTTTAAGTCTTCTTTTCCATGCAAAATCAAATATAAGTTACAGAACATCTGTTCCACAGATTCAATTAACAATCAGAAGATCAGGGATATGAATTTTGCATAATCAAAACATCCAAGTTATATGTGCATGCATGCGTGAGTGCGTGCGTGCATGCGTGTGTGTGTGTGAGTGTGTGTCAGTAAAGTTAAGAGTATTTGAAATGGAAAATATCACATGGACAGGGAACCAACAGTGTTAAACCTCAGACATTGCCAAACTTGTTGTTATCTCTCCAAAACCTTCATCAAGCAGCATTCCCCTCTCTTAATTCTACCTCTGACAATGCCTAAAATAGAATCTGTGAACAAGCCTTCCAAATTTCATAATAGGTTTTCAATTTAAGTTATCTACTCAGTCTAAAGCAATACAGAAACATTTTAAACAAAATATGCAAATCCAATTGGGAAGTGTAAAAATGTATTTTGCTATGCATTGTCATTCCTTTTATGTTCTTATTTAAGTACTGCATTAGAGTCCATGGTCAGCTGCAACTGTATTCTTTTTGACAGAAGTATTAAAGGAATTTCTGTAATTCTATAAAAGGTTGTTCAATTAACATTTTAAATAATTTCTTAACTCCTTATATGTGTGTTAAGTAAATAATTGACATTATTAAATTTTTCAGAGTTTTAGGAACTGAACAGTAATTTTGTATAGCCTAACAAGAAAGCTCCAATATATTTCATTATTATATTTGTTTCTAGGAACACGGGAATGCAAGGATCTTGTTATTGATGTTAAATGTGATCATCGCTCTCGTTCAACAAGAGAAACTCCTGAAGAGATAATGGAAACTTCATTGTCATTGCCAAAGTGAGTAATTTTTGTTTAAATTAATTATCAGTAACAACATCTAATGTTTAATACTGGATTAGAATGGCTTAATTTATAATATAAATGATGTATACCGTACTGTTGAAAGTGAAATAAAAGGTATCAGTAGTAACTGTATTAATAAAGTACTAACTGGTTCATGAACAATTTAGGATGTCCACAAATGATGAATGCACTTTCAAATTAAGTAGAAAACGAAGCTATGACATAAAACAAACAACTTTTATTCCTCATACATATTTTGACAAAGATGAAAAGTTCACCATAAAACTTTATTTTCACCAAAATTGTTTGCTTAAATCTAGCGCACAAACAGCCTCTCTTTTATACAAATACAGTACTCTGACAGGTCTACAATTTTCCTTTATGTCTTTTTAGCATGCACTCTTTGTACTGCTAGTAATCTCTCTGATGTACACATAGGTTCAGCTCTTATGAGGAACCACACTTGTCTATTCAACTTGAAGCTTAAAATACACATAAACTAAGCACAAACACCACTGCTTTCACTATCATTCTGTACTGCTCTCTACTCACTATTGACTCTTGTCCTCACATTGCTTTTGGCTTTTATATATCTGCCAGGTGCTAAGGACACTTCTGGAACTGGAAGCCTTTCGAAGAAGAGTCGTGAAAGATCTTTTGCATAGTAACAACACAGTTCCGTCCTAGCCCTATGACATCAGCTTGTAACATGAGCTACTGGTGTCCTCAAGTACATGCCTCTACCACCCCTACAACCAATAGCCGATAGACTGATTCCCCTGTTCTCACTCCTCCTACAAGCAAACCTGCAATAGCAACTCAGTTGCTCAACTTGACTCTTCCCCTCCACCCTGCACAACAGACAGCAATGACGATGTAATCTCTCAGCAGACCATGCGAGCACCAATATGACAATATGGTAGGAGAATTTCCGAACAACTATACAGCTTCATTTATGTATATTGCAGAATTTCAGGAGTTAAAGGAAGAGAACAGTAATGCATTGTAAGCGATCAAGAGCGAATGCCACATAAAAAAGAAAAAGCAGAGGCTATTAGCAATGAAACAAATATAGTGTTAATTTATAATATTATTAATTAATGTATATTAATATCATATAAGTTTAGTAACTAATTATTAAAATTGATTGAAGTGAATGTCACTTTTGTCTTGTAGATAGATTTCTTTAATGTTCCAATGAAAAAAGTCATATGGGAAGTATCAAGGGAATAAGGTGATTGTTGTTTATAGCTCCTTGTCTAATCCAACATCTTGATAAATGTTGATCTATACAATGTTGAACATTCAGAGACAAATGAGTGCACCATCATGTTGTAATTTGATATTGGGAGAATGTATGCTCAGTTTATGAAATTTCAAACATTTCTAACATATCCTTAGGCTTCAAAGTTGGAAATGGAAGCAACCACTCCCAAAACTAGTTCCTCAGAAAGTCAAAATGCAAGTGACAGTGTGAAAACCTGACTACAAATAGTTTTATCGGTATCCTAGCGTATCATGCCTTTAATGATTTTTTCAGCCAGGTAAAATGTCTATAATTTGACACACTAGCCATAACTTTAGAATTAACTTACTCCATTCTATGAGCAATGGAGGATTCTCTGATCACTACACTCTGCAGCTATGTTTATTAACTTTCTGAAACATGTACAGGCAACTCAGCAATGAAACAAATTCATGAAAGATATTCTTATTCCGCATAAAGTAATGAGTATACATGGGAAATTATTGTCTATGTATATACAAATATAATAATTTGTAACTTAAAACTTTACCCATCTTATAAGAAATGATGATAATTCTTATAAATTCTCCGGGATCGTGATTTCATGTAAACTTATACACATCTTCAGCCGGAAACAAAGCTGTTGCTATCATTACGAAGACTAGATGTTGATATGTTCTTGTTAGTATTACCAAAATATGAAAATAAGACAAATTTAAAAACAGAATCGACTACCGGGACTGCCATTACGTTTACAAAACGTAATTTAGAAACCAGAATGAAAGAACATTTTCATAACATTAAGTATAAACAAACTGATAAATCGGCCATAGCAGATCGTTTTTGGTCATTTAACCATGAAATGAATCCAGAATTAAATTATTAAAACAATTAAATGGTCCGATAGATTTAATGGTTTGGGAAAAGATATTTATTTTAAAAAACAAACTACGCGTAATGAATTTTGAAATACTGGCAGTCAATTCTGTTTTTAAATTTGTTTTATTTTCAGATTTTGGTAGTACTAACAAGAACATATCGACATCTAGTGTTCATAACGATGGCAACAGCTTTGTTTCCGGCTGAAGATGTGTATAAGTTTATATGAAATTGCAATCCCAGAGAATTTATAAGAATTATCATCATTTCTTATAAGATTCGTGAAGTTTTAAGTTACAAATTATTATATTTGTATATATTTATTTGCTTCACTGTTAATAGCTTCATATTTTACGTATTTATTGTCTATGTGCTTTGTTATCTGGCAACATATTTTGTTGTTGTAATTAGACTTTATACAGACACAGCCAGAGATGTCCAAAAGAATTTCTGCACTGTTGCTCAAGTTATGTCAAAGACTGACAACATGGATTCTCTTCTTGGGGCTCCATGTAAATACATCTTAGACATTTATAACACACATAACCACTGTGTTGCCATTTGAAACATCTATCTCTTTAAGATTTATTTACTGATAAATGCCCATTCATGTGAAGCGTGACAGTGATTCACTGTTCTGAACTATCACTGTATTTAGGTTGCAGAATTTATACAGATTTTAACTTCATTAGTCATGATAAAAGATAAATTTTCCTGTAGAAATGTCATCCTCTCTTTGTTAAGCCCACTAGCATCATAATTCACCAGAGCCACAGCTAACAATATTGCTAAACTTTGACATTTGAGAGTTAGGTTTCCAAAAAATGAAGGCAAATACAATGTCATTTTATACAAAGAAAATGTTTTTTTTTTTTTTTTTCTTCCCTAATAGTCAGTGGAAACTGGCATGTTCATTTCAATTCTATATCATCATTTCTTATAACAGTTAATTATTCTTACAGGACAAGCAGAAAAACACGGCAAGCCAGTGATACCTACAGCGTGGAGATCAGCTTTCCAGCAATTAAGTAAGTAATAATCCTCTTATATACATTTTTGAGAAATCTGTAACTTTATTCAGTTTTCACTGTTACTGGTGCATAATAAATTATGATGTGGCATTCTGAATAAGCGGGTGCCTTCTTTCGATGTAACTTGCCATGCAACTTACCCCATTGAATGTTGTTGTTTAGTGTTTCTTCCCGAAGTTGTAGCCCTGGTATAAATGGTATTTAATCTACATAAATAAAGTTACTAATTTACCTTAAAATCAGAAGAGAAAAGATTGGTTAGTAAAAGTAGTTGTTGGCTTTACCTTGGCGGAGGTTCCTGGCATCTCATGTTCCATTGTCAAAGATGGTCAAAGCGAGCTTTGAAGAGGCGAGTGTTGCAATACACAAAGTAACCTTGCCTTTATTCCAGTTACTCACTAAACTACAAATTTATCTTCTTGTTCTAGTCTAGTTCACTTGTAGAACACGCTGAGTAAGTGTATCTTGAGTAGCATCAACAATTCATTACATCACTAATTCACTGACTTAATGAACTACCAGCAAGGCAAGCTCAGTTCACAGCAGCTCCATCACAATATTAATAAAGAAAATGTTGTTTGTCCTCCTGAAAAAAAGAAATAAATAAAATAAAAACATGCTAGGTTATTAAGTTGCTTTCCTATACAGAAGCTGAACAGAGTCAAGAGTTAGCAACTTGTGATGATAAACACAAATAATGGTTTAGAGAATATTAACTCATAAGTTAAGGAACTAAGAGCTAACTGAAATCCTAAGTTTAAATCTCTCAGTTATAAAATACAATTCATTTTAATCATTGCATATTTGAATAAATAACCAAGGTCCCCAGTTTTATTTTATCTGAATTTGACAATGAATTTAATTCCAGTTTGTATCATCTTGGTAGCTTTGAAATGTATGTATAATAGATCTAGTTTCTTCTGTCTTCTAATGGAAGATACTTCCGTTGAGTCCATTTACAGAAGAAAGTGTAATATGTACAGCTTCTATTTAGGGGTACGTAAAATTAAGTAGCATATGATTTTAGAATTAAAAATCAAATTAAAGCATGATCTTGAGTTCCATTCTCTTTATCATATTTTGCTTGTTGTATCACTTGTTCTATTGACCCTATCAACATCAAATTAGAGATCAATCAAGGTATGACCATGTATGTTTCCTATTTCATCATGCGCTAAATATTTCTGTATATATGCCTATATACAATGTATATATTTCTGTATATATGCCCATATATGGCTAGTATAAAGAAATGATTAATTTCCATCGATTAACTTAAATTTTTGCAGAAATTTACTCAAATTATGAAAAATCTAAAGTTTTCAGGAATCGCTAACTGGTGAATTCTTGTATAATTTTGTTGCTCACTGCACCAATTTCTTTCATACTTTACAAGAAAATTTATTTTTTTCTTTGCATATGTCTTCTGTAATTAAGGGAGATAAATGTTCATTTGTAACCCTCAAGTATTAGCTTTACTAATGACTTCCTTTTTTGTCACATTCTGTGCTTACAACTCCGTGGGATGAGCAACTAACTTGAACAAGTAAGGTGGATGAAAATGAATTACATAACCAAAGGTGTGGTTTAGAGTTTTGTAAGGCTGATTCACAATAACCAGATAATGTAAATGGGAACAGAATCCAAAATGGAAAGAAAAACACAATGTAACATTTTGGTTTCAGTACACCAGATACAAGAAAGTGGTGATCATTAAAGGCCAGAGGGATGTGCACACACATGCGATACAAGTTTGCTTGACACAGAGTATGAATGACGTGAGATGTACAGCACAGCCATCAAATGTGCAAAGTTGAAAATAACATAACATAGTACTCTGCAAACTAGAGTGAAACATTGCTTTGAAAGTGTATGTAGACGTAAGGTCAAGGTGTAGTATAATGCGACTGTTTTGTTTCCTCTTGCAGTGAGGCAGTGGTCAGACTATACCTACCTGCAGTTGTTTACATGTGCAAGCAGTAACAGTACAGTCCATGTGCAGTATACCTATGGAAAAACGCACATGCCTCCGGCCTTAAGTGTTCATATCAATAGCAAAGTAAAGTTGATTTAGTGCAGTGAGATTTCATTTGTTTATGACTGAGTATTAATGCAGTCTCACCTGTTTCCAATTCAGTTAATATTATGCAGGTTAGCCTTCATCAAAATCAATAATCTAAACACAGAATCTAAACACAGAGCCATTATCATTTCAGAGTGTTCTAGCTAAAGAGTCTTACCAAATGTCCTTCCTTTATTAGTAGCGGTACCTGAAAGTTGTTTGTTCTTAACTAGTTTGTTATATTCCTGTTAATTTCTATAGTTTTTGCATTTTATTGTAGTGTTTGTTACTATTGTTTTTGGTGCAATAGCTGGTTTTAAATAGCATATAAACAAACTACGATCATGCCCTTTTTAGAAGAAACAATTTTCAGTGAATCTAAGGGAGCTAACTGGTCAGGATACACATTTGCCAAGAATTTCTTCCAGTTGATTTTTCTACTTGCAGCTATAGTTCCGCTGTTGTATCTCCGACTCTGACTTTTAGCATGTCCAAGTAAGACAATGTTGCCAGTTCTTGCCACTACAGCAAACACGTGTGTGTATGAGCTCTCTTCACAAAATGCAAACAATGAAATAATTCAAAGTATCAAAATTGAAAGAAGCGTAAAGACAGTTGCAACAGTTTGATTGTGAGTTGCAAAATTGGGATGACTATAGACAACGTTCTAGAAGTCCCGCGTTGTGGCAATCATTTTGCAACAGAATGTTTGCAAATGGGAATGATTGAAGATGATTTGTAGACTCTCCATTTGGTTAGGCGATCTGGTAGAAGTCTCATAGTTTCCACGACAGCTCTGGAGCAATGAGTCTTACCTCAGGGCGCAGTCTCGGAGAAAAAGGAGTTGATACTGCAATTGTTGGAGAATAAACAATAATTCTTCTCTTGTAAATATTGTGGGTTTTATTCCACAAAACAATTTCAAATTTTGATACAATTTTTAAATGATGTAGATGCTGTCCTTTAGCACACAATGGTTGTTGCATCAATGAGCTGTATCTCTTTTGTGCATGCCACTAGTGCAACACAAATGCATTCACTTAAAACAGTTTCTGCAAACTTGCGGAGCGACACAAATAACACGTGTTACTCTTACGACAGTCGCTTGCAGAAGAACATTAAGCTTAGATAAATTTTGGGTTCTTTGCCCCTTACATTACCATAACAACCAAATTACCTCTCTTTTACTGGTCCACGTCAGCACATTACGTTATCACATTCTTCCAATTACCAATAACGACAATATTATATAACATTCAAATTGCATTACATCATCTCATAACAAACCTAATTTTACATTTCTGTTTTTGCACAAATTACTCTTTCCGTAGCAATTCAAAATAAATTCTTAAAAATTTGAAAACATGAAATAACCACCACACAGCTAAGCACAAGTTAAAATAAAAGTGAATCAAGAAGATATTGACACATTGCTTCACTTACACTGTTTTTCATAGTACATGTTTCAAGAGCTATTGCTCCTATCATCAGCTGAGTCTCGACTAGTGCAAATTGTAGTACTTTCCTCAATTTGCACTGGTTGAGACTCAGCTGATGATGGGAGCAACAGCTCTTGAAACATGTCCTGTGAAAAACAGTGTAAGTGAAGCAATGTGTCAATATCTTCTTGATTCACTTTTATTTTAATGAAATAATTGCTATGTTAAGAGTATATAAAGTATGGAGAGAGCATTTACAGAGCATTTACGACATAAACAATGAGATATAAAATATCACATGTAACCAGCTGATGACGCTACGTGTTCTGCTTACAAGAGAACTGGCAATATAGTACAAAATGTAAGGTGGGCATATGTGGAGGATGCTTGTAATTGATGCCAGCAGACAACTGCTGCATGATTCAACCCAGCACTGTAAACCTTGCCTCGTTTTCTTTTATTACCTTTTGCATTATATTTTGTATGCAAGAAAGTTTTAAGCAAAGTCAACAAGCTATGTTTATTAAAACTTCACAATAAGTCAAATTAGAGTGATGATGAATCTGTTGCAGTGAATCAGAATTGCTTCCTTTACTGCAGAAATTCACAGCGCTAGTATGCTAAAGGTGGCGTTTCAGATATATGCCTGCCTCTTTCTTTACCCTCATGAAATGTCAGGGATGGAGATACAGCGGTGGAACTATAGTGGCTGGTTAAATTTATAACTGCACTGAATAATTTCTACAGTGAAGAGTCTAATATGCACAATAGACATCTAAAATGCCATTTTTGTGAATGGAAATAGAAAGCTAAAGCTTGACCAAGTCTTATTTGCTATTTAAAGTTTCAGTTTGTTTAGAACACACACCTGGCAATGCATATATTTTAACTTTATCCTCATGATAAACCATTTTGGTTTCAATTCTTGGTTATTGTGAAGCAGTCTGTAGGATTTGTGTAGTAAAAAGCTATATTTAAATGACGATAAAGTAGACACTATTAGAATATATCTCAATATCAGTGTTGTGCTAGGTTTTGAGTTCTGAGATTTTCCAGATTTTCATAGTTATTCTTACACATTAGACAATTTTAAACTCTAAGATAAACTTTTAAGACATTTCTTCCAGAGTGGAATTAACCTTCTGTTTTAATTGTACACTTTGAAATAGCTTGTGTTATTCATAGACAATATGGGAAGAATAGATCTTATGTTTTTTTTAAATTATTAACTTAAAATTAATGTCACTGTCATTAAAAGAAATAAGGGTTAAGAGGGCAGAGAACAGTCAGAAGTAGAAATTCAAATAACCATACCACATTTCGGCAGGCATGGAAAGCCTTTAAATACATTTATACAAAGATGATGAAATAGATACCTATAGTCCAAATATTCATATTTTCAAATTTTGTATTCAAAATATAAAGAAAAAAGGATTTCATTTACTGAGTAATTTAATTTAATTGAACACCTTTACCTGTTTAATTTAATTACTAATGAAAGTATTTTACCTAAGTGAGACACATTCTTACCTTCTTAAAAGTAAAAATATCTGAACAGGTCAAATGTTCATATAGAAAATTGTATTCTTATTAGTGATCCTGTCATCAACTCTAATTCCAATGAGAGGTCTACAGTCCAACGCCTTCTTGAAAAATTGATTTTGGAAGAAGATCAATTTGATGTTCATGACATTTTGCCAAACACCATGCCAGATCCAGCATCGCTTATTCTGAAGTCAGATTATGCTTGCCCCACGGGACAAGTTGTTATGGCACCTGACTGTGGTAAGCATTTTTAGCAATACATATTCAGTTATAGTTTATATTTTAAAGCAGAAATTCTCAAAAATAGTAAGAGTAATTCTGTTTATTGCATTCCGACAAAGGATAATGCTAATATAAAGGGCAGATGGGATTATTATGAATTAATTCAAAAGCAATTAAAAATAATAAAAAAGGGATGAAAGGGGGATTATATTATAAACCTGAAATCTATTAAGTATTCTATATTTAAGATTAATCATTTAAATGGAAAAATTAATAGAGTTTCATGAAAACTTTTTGCAGTTCCTTGTGCAGTGGGAACCTATTTCCATGAAGAATCACGCACTTGCAAGCCATGTCCACTTGGAACATACCAAAGTGAGGCTGGACAGTTACAGTGTTCAGTTTGTCCAAATATTGCAGGTCGGCAAGGAGTAACCATTGCTCCTGGGGCAAGGAGTGCAAGTGATTGTAAAGGTAATGTTTATTATCTATGTTGTAACTTTGTGGGTTTGTAGAATTAAAAGGCCGAGTTGCAGAAATTAAAAATCTCCTTTATTATCATTGAAATACACTATTCCATTCTCACGTAAGAACATTAAATCACATATACACAGTCTTACAAGGTTGATCATAATAACAAACAGTGACAGCAGATTACATCTTTAGCTCTCGTTACAACAACACAGCTGGCTATCTCTCATTTCACAACTGCTGCTTCACAACTACAACTGTCGTGCTAGCATGTCACAATCCCTTTTATATCTCCATTCATGGTTACCAGACTTTCTGTCGATCACTAGAAGTTACTGGAACACAAGGCATCTAGTTACATAATTAGAACATTCTATCACCTTCCAGAAACGTAACTTAATCTACCCGGTGAGGCCTTTGCCTCAGTTATCTTGCCTGCCGGCACTATCTGTTTATGCAAGCTTGTTATCTCTGTGAAACCTATCCGTCTATTGTGTGCCAAGCCGCCTTATCGCGATTGGGTTCGCAACAGTATTATCTATTAACACTTTCTACATGAAGCCAGTATCTTTGTAGCCACGCCGTGGCTCAGTGGTTAGACCACTTGGCTCTCACCAAGGCGGCCCGGGATCGATCCCAGGCGACCGCAAAGTGAGATTTGTGGTGGACAACACGGCACTGGAGCGGGTTTTCTCCGGGACCTCCGGTTTCCCCCGCCATTTCATTCCACCGGTGCTCAATCTTCATCTCATGTATCATCAGTGTCACCGCCTGCGTTGACATATGTAGTAAAAGCGGGCGTTAAACACTACACATTTCCAGTATCTTTGTACTTTCTCCAGTTTGGTTTTGCTGTGATCGTAAGCTTTCTTATTACAGCAGAATATATCCTTACTTAATATTATAAACGATGTTAGTCAACCTTTACTAATACTACTGTTCCATAAATCTAGTTTTGAATTAATATGTGTATAATAATATACTAAAAATAAGGTATCTTGCCTTCAAAACCACCAAGTCATATTCATCACAAAAAGATATATATGTTAAATTTATAAAATTTAATTAATACATAAATAAATTTAATTTATACAACAACACTGTTTTCAACACTTCCATGAAAGGATTTATGAGATATATATGTTTTTACATATTTCCTTGATGATTTATTCTAGTGCAATTATAAGATTATATCAGGCCTTTTGTTGTTATAAAACATTCCACATTCAAGCTTCTTTTATATAGTAGTACTGCCTCATTTATTTTAAATGACTGTTGAAATATATCCAATTAATCTTTGTTTCAAATAACCTTGCCCCACTGACATATATCCCGCCATGTACCATTGCCTTCCCCTTTCCCCTTATTGGCTAATTCTTTCGGCACTGTCTGCATTGCTTTCACACCACGTGGAAATCTGCAGTAAACATCATAATAACTGCCAGGAAGATAGATAAAATCATACAAATACTTGTGAAAGCATGCAAGAATACAAGTTTATAATGAAACTCACCTCACATGTTGAATGGTAATGTATGACAAATCTGATTCAAAGCAAGTTAGTGATAAAAGTAATATAAACAAGATATATTAAGCTATATCATGTTACATAATGAACTCATTTTTAATGCACAGCAGTCAGTACTATGACAGCAGCCAATGAGAGGTGATTAGTTCACGTGAGCATTAAGAGATACAGGGCAACTAAAATTAGGCAAGTGAGTCAACCTTGTATATACTTTTCTCCACTTACAAGTTTTTTATGAAGACTAGTTTCTGGGGACTTCTCCCCTATCGTCAGCTCTGTGGTAGACTGATGATGCATCCGGTGTGTGCATCTGGCTTGGTGTTGTGCTGCCATCTAATGTCCTGGTAAGTTTGATGACGTCATCTACCGCGGGAATTTCAAAATTCATCAAGAGGTCCTGTTTTTTCGTAATAAATATGTTTTCCCAAATCTGTAGTTCCAGAGGTTTCTTTGCCTGTTTGATCAGTTCTATTTCTTGTTTTATGTTGTAATTCTCAGACCAAAAGTGATGTGCTACAGCCGACTTGTCCATTTGTTTGAATTTCATATTTCTGAAGTGTTCTTTCATTCTTGTTCCTAGATTCCTTTTGGTCTTACCAATGTATATCTTGTCACAATCCTGGCAACTCCTTTGGTAAATGCCTGATAATTGAGTTTTCGGTGTGCTATTTTTTAGAGGGTGGTTTAGTAAGTTGCGGATGTTGTGTTTGTTTTGAGGGGCTAATTTTATGTTGAAGCTCTTAAATATCTTTTCAAATTTTTTGAAGTATTTTGGATGAAATGTAAATTTTCCATATCTGGTGTTTTGGGTTTTCTAGTTTTTTTAACGTAGTAATGTCCTTTAAGTATTTGTTTCTTTTGTGTCTATAGATCAGTTTTTTGATGAAATTTGTGTTATAGTTGTTCAGTTCGGCAACCTGGTGTATGTGAGCGTACTCCTGTTCATATTCTGTTTTTGTCAGCGGAATGTTGATTAATCTGTGAACTAAACTATGGAATACTGCATATTGATGTTGTACTGGGTTGAATGGGTTGCATTTAATGTAATTGTCAACATGTATTGCTTTTCAAATTTCATCAAAAAACTGATCTATAGACACAAAAGAAACAAATACTTAAAGGACATTACTACGTTAAAAAAACTAGAAAACCCAAACACCAGATATGGAAAATTTACATTTCATCCAAAATACTTCAAAAAATTTGAAAAGATATTTAAGAGCTTCAACATAAAATTAGCCCCTCAAAACAAACACAACATCTGCAACTTACTAAACCACCCTCTAAAAAATAGCACACCGAAAACTCAATTATCAGGCATTTACCAAATGAGTTGCCAGGATTGTGACAATATATACATTGGTAAGACCAAAAGGAATCTAGGAACAAGAATGAAAGAACACTTCAGAAATATGAAATTCAAACAAATGGACAAGTCGGCCGTAGCACATCACTTTTGGTCTGAGAATTACAACATAAAACAAGAAATAGAACTGATCAAACAGGCAAAGAAACCTCTGGAACTACAGATTTGGGAAAACATATTTATTACGAAAAAACAGGACCTCTTGATGAATTTTGAAATTCCCGCGGTAGATGACGTCATCAAACTTACCAGGACATTAGATGGCAGCACAACACCAAGCCAGATGCACACACCGGATGCATCATCAGTCTACCACAGAGCTGACGATAGGGGAGAAGTCCCCAGAAACTAGTCTTCATAAAAAACTTGTAAGTGGAGAAAAGTATATACAAGGTTGACTCACTTGCCTAATTTTAGTAACAATGGCACTCCACTTTCTGAAATACTTCTTTTTATTCTATATAGATACAGGGCAAGCTTATTTGAAACAAGGATTAGTGGTCTTATTCAAGAGAAAGTATGTAAAATAACATGACAGTTATATATATAATATTTATTAAAAATCAATTCATTGTAGGTATCATTAAGTTCAAAGGTTTAAATGTAAGTCTTTCGAACTGGATTCAGGCATACAGTAGGTTCAAATAAAACTGGTACAGTATATTTTAGTTAAATGATTTGTTTACCTATCTATGAACAAAAAATCAGTAATGTGAAACCTCCATGCTCAGTTTTTTCTGTCCTTGTGCAGTATAAAATGAAATGCAATAACTACAAATGCAACAACTTCTCTTCAAGCTGTTAGACATTCCACCAATTATCTGAAGTATGCAAAACTTGTCAGTAAACAGATCTCATGGCAATTCTTTTTATTTATGTATATGTTTGTGTATAAATTATTTATTATTCTCTTTTGTATGGTAATGTTAAAGTTATTACAAAGTGTAGTAATACAAAGGTACAACTTTAGAAGATGTAATATCTCATACAAGCAATTGTTTACAAACTGTATTAGTATTAAATTGTTATTAGTATTAAATTTATACAAATTCTTTTTGATATTAAGAGAACAGTATATTAAGGTCTAGTGCATCATGTCTATCTTACTACAGATTTTAATTTCATGCAGCAGGCAACGCAAATTTGCTCCAAAAATTTAAATTAACTGACATATTTTTCTTTAATATAAGTTTGACTCAAAATATATTAATTTTGTGCTTCATTGTATCTTAGTCCTTACACATTGGAATATTTTTCTTTCCCTGTTTGGTTGAACAGTTCTTAATAATTTTATGTCACTACTTGTGCTACAATTTTTTTTTTTTCAGCTCTAAGGAATACATGTTATTTGCTAGAAATATGTTTAACAGAAGTAGGTGTGTAACTTGTACTTGAATTCTTTTTGTCTACCACACATATCTCTAACTAACCCTTCTGTCTCTTGGTGCTTTCATCAAGTTCATGCAGCTATTGCTGATAATAGCTTCTTTTTCTTTCAAAATAATATCAGTCATTGATAAATCACAATATCAAAAGAGTTTTTTTTCTTTTTTTTTCTTTTTTCCAGATGCATCAATATAACTACCTATATAAAGAATTAAAAGATACAGTTTATCTAAAAATTTGCTTTTGTTATCATCTGTGAACATTTTAAAATGAGCAATTATCCTTTTCCTACATTAAGTTCATGACAAACAAAATCTGAGAATTGTTTCCACACTTTGCATATAACCAGTTTCACGTTGCCTAATTTGAAATCATTTCTAGCAAATACATAGTGAATAGAAGACTCACTTTTAAATTCAGAGACTTGAAGCTTTCCTGGCATTGGTTATTAATGATTTGTTCTCAGAAAATCAGGCAGGTCGGTGTTGGGTACTCAACAAGCTTTCAGCAACTTACACAAATATAACTATTTGTAACAAAAACTTAAAATGATGTCAATTTTTCTTATTAATTGAGATCGATTTCACAAACAAATTGCTTTTATCGTCAATCAGTCAACACACTTCATCATCAAGGATACCAGTTACCATGTTATGTTTTTTCAGTATTACCAAAATCTGAAAATGAAACAAACCTAAAAACGGAATCAACTGCTGGTATTTCAAAATTCATTACGTGATGTTTATTTTTTAAAATGAATATCTTTCCCCAAACCACTAAATCTATCAGACCATTTAATTGTTTTAATAATTTAACTTCAGTATTTATTTCATGGTTAAATGATCAAAAATGATCTGCTACTGCCGATTTATCAGTTTGTTTATACTTGATGTTACGAAAATGTTCTTTCGTTCTGGTTTCCAAATTACGTTTCGTCTTTCCAATATAAACCTGATCACAATCTAAACAATTAAATAATATTAAATATATAATTAAATATAATTAAATTATAAAAGTAAAATAATTAAATATAATTATACATAATTAAATGTATATTGGAAAGACGAAAGTAATTTGGAAACCAGAATGAAAGAACATTTTTGTAACATTAAGTATAAACAAACTGATAAATCGGCTGTAGCAGATCATTTTTGGTCATTTAACCATAATATAAATCCTGAAGTTAATTTATTAAAACAATTAAATGGTCAAATAGATTTAATGGTTTGGGAAAAGGTATTTATTTTAAAATAAACATCATGTAATGAATTTTGAAATACCAGCAGTTGATTCTGTTTTTAGGTTTGTTTCGTTTTCAGATTTTGGTAATACTGAAAAAACATAATAACATGGTAGCCGGTATCCTTGACGACAAAGTGTGTTGATGACTGAAGATGCAAGCAATTTGTTTGTGAAATTGATCTCAATTAATAAGAAAAATTGACATCATTTTCTTAAGAAAAGTGAAGTTTTTGTTACAAATAGTTATATTTGTGTAATATTCATTGCTTCACTGTAGCTAGCTTCATTTTCTACATAATTTTCAGCAACTTATTTGTTTTCCCTCATGATGGCAGCAGAGTGGGCTGGTGAAAGCTTGGAATGTAGCCCAACACTTTTAAATTAATTGTACAATATACAACTAATACCTGTGAAACAGTAAAGGACAGAGAAAGCTATGTGTTTCACATGGGACTGTCTCCTCCTGCAAAATGTATGAGTATGGAGTTTAATGCACTTCTCTCATTTAATGTTTCTTTTTTACCTTGCCACTCCACAGAGTCATTTTGTAAGGGTGGATATATTCATTTATTTTTCCTCATAAAATCATACTTTTTTTTCCTTATCTCTTTCTATTTTATGATCTTCTCCACCCAACTTCAGAGCATTGCAAGAGAAAGGACTTTAATGTAAAGAAATAAAAGGAACATTTGTGCTAGTTGGAGGGAGGTTGAAAATGGAGGCACTCGCCTTTGAAACTAGTCCCTCAATAATATAAAAAAGTGATGAGTGTCATTAAACCGACTACAAATAGTTTTTTACATTTCTAAAGATTTAAAAAGACTCCTGAGTATCCAAAATCAGTACTTCAATAATTTTAATTCTTGGTAGTATGTTGCAAAATGCATTTTTTGTCTTCAAATTTGTTTAATGTATTTTCATCTGCTTAGGTAGCTGCAGTTTATTGTTGCATTTACTTGCAGGTTTACTTATACATTTTTATTTTTATTTTAGAGCGTTGTCCTGCAGGAAAATATTTTGATGATGAAGCAGGACTGTGCAGAAGTTGTGGACATGGTTTCTATCAGCCTAATGAAGGAAGCTTCAGCTGCCTGTTATGTGGTTTAGGTAAAACCACTAGAACTACTGAAGCTGTTTCTCAAGAAGTACGTACATAAAGCAAGAAATCTTATAGACTAGTTCATAATATTTGTTAACAGAAACCAGAATGAGAATGACAAATGTGTAGTGTTTAACACCCGCTTTTACTACATATGGCAACGCAGGCGATGACACTGATGATACATGAGATGAAGATGGAGCACCGGTGGAATGAATGACAAATGTGTAGTGTTTAACACCCGCTTTTACTACATATGGCAACGCAGGCGATGACACTGATGATACATGAGATGAAGATGGAGCACCGGTGGAATGAAATGGCGGGGGAAACCGGAGGTCCTGGAGAAAACCCGCCCCAGCGCCGTGTTGTCCACCACAAATCTCACTTTGCGGTCGCCTGGGATCGAACCCGGGCCGCCTTGGTGAGAGCCAAGCGGTCTAACCACTGAGCCACAGCGCGGCCGAGAATGACAAAGTTAAGATACATGTATACAATGTAACCACTCAAAATCAACATGGAAGCTTTCCAGGGTCTTTGACAAAGGGAAGAAGTTTGGTAAAGTTTTAATTTTTTTACTGTATCTCCAAGAATAGCATATTAGATGCATATTGTATTAGAAACTTCACTATAAAAATCAGGTACAGCTCCAAGGGTAATGCCTCTGTGCCACGGTACTGTCTTGAAAGGGGGCAAGAAATACAATTTTAAATTACTTGTATACTCCTAATACAGTCATACTTACTATTGTTCAAGGTTCAATGAAACATCTTGCCTAACAATAGAAAACTTCAGAAACTGAACAAATTGTCAGTTTACAACACTGGTATGTTACTACTCAATAGATCTGTGTCACTTCAAGTTTGGCATGTTATAATATCATTCTTCACAATGACTCTGGACTTACGCAGAGAGTGGTGCAGCAAAGGGATAGGGGAAATTCGTGCCAGGCTGTCACTGACAGAACATGCTAATCAGTAGTGCCAGTAGTACTTACACAAAGACTAATATCCTACTAGGGCTGTTCAATAAGGAATGATCATAATATTTTTACAGTCATAATTTTTCGCACTAAAATTCAATCTTATTATACTCTGTTAGCTTAATGTGAAACAAACACGCCGTAGTAGTTTCATTGTTGGTACTCTTGGTTCCCGCCTGTGAGAACCAGGCAAGTTCAGACATGTTCAGTATCGCCTACCGCTGCAATGGAGGTAACACGCGAGGAATTATATGCAGTTGTGAAATTCTACTTTCGTCTCAACAAATCTTCAGTTGATGCCTATACATTGTTACAGGAGGCCTATGGAGAGTCTTTTCTTCCCTAAATCACCGCTCGAAGGTGGTTTAAAATGTTTAAAGAGGGGAGACAATAAGTTTCAAAGGAAGCTGGACCCGGTGCTCCTGCTCTTATGGAAGAAACCTTCAACACTGCTGCTGCCATTGTGAGAGAGGATTGACGAATTATCTTAAGATTCACTTTCTGAAATACTGAACACCCACACGTTGGTGACAGAAATATTACACATGAGACGTGTTTGTATACGATGAGTTCCAAGACTGTTGATTCCCTAACAAAAGAACATTCGCATGCAGGTCTGCATGCAGTTAAAGTTGATGTTAGAGGAAGATCCGGAATTTCTTTCAAACGAAATCACAGCTGATAAAACTTGGCTACAGCATTTTGATCGTGAAAGCAAACAGCAAAGCTCAGTGTGGAAATGTCCTTCATCACCAACCCCCAAAAATGCAAAAATGGTTGCTTCTGCTGGGAAATTTATGGTCATCTCATTCTTTGATATTCATGGAATGGTTTATCAGCATGTTGTAACTGGAAATACTACATGGATGTCCTGAAAACATTGCAAGTCTATATCAAGCGCAAAAGACCACATTTCCATGAAACAGGCTGATGCTGCACCACGATAATGTGCGGCTGCATATTGCCAATGTTGTTGCTGAATATTTTGCAAAAATCAATGTGAAGTGCATCCCTCAGCCTCCCTATAGTCCGGATTTAGTCCCATGTGACCTTTTTCTATTCCTAACTTGAAGAAACGCCTTCGTGGAAGGCATTATCCATCATCAGAAGCAGTGGTGAAGGCTGCAGAGGCAATTTTGAAGGATCTCTCAAAAAATGGTTTCCAGCATGTCTTTGAAGACTGGCAGAAACGCTGTGACAAATGCATCACATTCAAGGGAGACTATTTTGAGAAGGACCATCAAAATTATGAGGATGAGTAAAGGTACATTGTCAAAAAAAAAGTTGAGATCATTCTTTATTGAACAGCCCTCGTATATTGAGAATTGACAGGTATGCACTGATCAGTAAGTGTAAAAGTATGCAGTGTAAAAGTTAGCAGAACCTTGTTCATCTCAAAATTAAATTAATGATTATTTTCTAATATTAGCTGCATTGCCAGCAGCAATATCTTAAGTTGATATGCTGCTTGTTAGTCTGTTTGTAAATTTTACAGTAGCTTAGTATTTGCTTGAGAAAAAAGTTGGAACATTCAAGTCTGATGGACGTGAGTAGTTGTGCATTTGCATTGTGCTATTCAATGTGTAATGACAAAAAGTCACTGCTATTGGTGGTGTGCATATTGCATCATATAACTGAGCGTCATTTCAACCTTTCTTCATTTACCTTTGGATATCAACTATCTGGTTGTCAAAGGACATTAACCATCTTAAAGAAAAGAAAAAAAAAGCAATATATTTTAATGATAGAGCCGACATGAAAAATTCAATGCCATGGCTGAGATTTGAACCACGGATTTACTGGTTTCCGTCCAGTCCCTCTTACCCATTGATCTATCATGGCTCTATCAATCCAATACCTTAGTCTATATACGGCTAGTGTGAAGAAATGATTAATTTCCATCAATTAACTTAAATAATAAGAGTTTAATGCTGAAGCCTGGGACTCGAGTACTTACAATAGTAAGTCGCCACAAACGGTGTATCTCGGATGCGAGAGCCCCTAGTGGTGTACCGGGGAAATATATGAGTGAATTAGAGAATTTAATGTCTTCATGGCAAATTGGCCATGATAGCTCAATGGGTAAGAGTGACTGGATGGAAACCAGTAGATCCGTGGTTCAAATCCCGGCCGTGGCATTGAATTTTTCATGTCGGCTCTATCAATCCAATACCTTAGCCTGTATACGGCTAGTGTGAAGAAATGATTAATTTCCATCAATTAATTTAAGTATATTTTATATTTATATATTTATTAATTTTTAGATGAGTCGTATTTATTACACATCTGCTTCACTTTCGTACCTATTTTGAGGACATGTTTCGCAAATCATCTTTTGCATCTTCTGCTCTTATGCAACTAAAGCTTGATCCAGTGGTGTGGTGGGTGTGGCTCATCTAAAAATTAATAATTATTTCGCTTCACTGTGGTGTTCCAATACAGTTAAATCTCGTTATATTTATATGTTTATTTTATATATTTATATCAACAATTTCTTGATAATACCTTAAAGTAGAGGCAAAATGCATTGAAAGAAAATGTGTAGTTTGTGAAGTATGAAGTGTCTCAGTTAACTCTTATGATTTTAATTACATAAGCAGAAATTTGAACTCTGACTCTTCTTGTCCCAATGTAACTGCATTTGTGCTAAGGCAAAGCCAGAACAGTATGCAGCAATAATGAGGTTCCAGAGTTTTCCATACTTAATGCTACATCAAGTGAAGCTGAATCAATGGCATTGCTGCACTCAATTAGAATTTGTTCTATTGTGGAAAATGTTCAATCCGTGGACCATAAGTATTCAATCCCTAAAGACTTGACTTCCATTTTTCTTCAGTACTTGGATTTCTGCAGTTGATTTAATATTTTATTATATTTATTATATTTATCACACTGATTTTCAAAGAAGTACAGAACCAATGAAATATATCTTGTTTTTTTCAACCTCCAATGGAGCATAATAGAAAGACAAGTGTGAATCACAGAATGGTTTTATCATCAAGCATAGTTACAGTTATTTTATACATAGTCACTGTGAAGATTATGACATTTATAAAATCAATATATGAGCTTTCTAATGCCCTCTTCCTGAAAGGCTGCCGCCAGAATATGGAGATAGAACTTCATGGCACTTTGAAGTTCTCCATTGAAGTTCTCATTGTGAAAGCACTGTCCTTTCAGACCTTTCTTGAGCTGCCAAAAAGTCGAAAGTCACTCTGTGCTAGATCTGGGCTATATGTGAGCTGAGTGAATGCTTTCCATTGAAACTGAGTAACCAGCTGCCTGGTTACTGCAGCAGTATGTTGTTTTGTGTTGTCATGAATCATTACAATCCAGATGACAGTATACCGCTTCTTTAATTTTAAATGGCTATCTGCAGGTAACATAATGTCTGGTAGTACACATTTGCAGTGATCATAGTTCCTGGCTCCATGAACTTTACAAGTGACACACCTTTCTAATCCCAAAAAGCAGTAGTCATGGTGTTTCTTTTGCTGAGGATTTGTTTGAACTTTTTGGGTTTTTATGGGGAATGTCTGTGTATCCATTGTTTGGATTGTTCTTTGGATTCTGAATTGTTATAAAGAAACCATGTGGAGCTCTAAAACTCTTCCCCATGGAAGAAACAAGGCTGATGCTATGTGCCATGCTTTGTGATCCTCAGACAGATCTTCGAGAACCAGGCATACCGAATCCACAGACATCTCAATAGTGGTAAACCTCTGTCTCTCTCGTACTACTTGACCAACTTGGTGAACAAGGTTTTCATCACTAAAAACAGACTTGCATCCTTGCTCATCTTCTTAATGAACACCAGTTCTTCGTTCTTTAAATTTCCTATACCATTTATGCACAACACCTTCATATATTGTGCACCACAAAGACGGCTCATTGTGCAATGAATTTCTGCTGCATTACTCCTCTCTGGCTGTAGAAAATGAGTGACATTTTGCTACTCATGCTTATAAGAGAATCAATGATGGCAGTGTGTTTAAGTGGCTGTAGCTCAGCTGCAACTATTGTATTGAATTTGGCCTTGGCAGACATTATGATGAGGTAGTTGCATAGTAGCACAGTGCATAGACCTGCCGTCTTATGCTTGTCTGGTTGACTAACATGGGAAACACACACACTTTACCTTTGTAAAAAGCTTGCTAGAATCTGGTATCTTCTAGGGAAACTAAATAAATGTGTTAGTTGAGATATGTTAATAACATCTTACTATGCCTTCTTTCATCCATATATACTGTATGAGGTTAGGCTTTGGGGCAATTGTGCTACCTTGAAAAATGCATTCATATGGCAAAGGAAATCTCTCAGACTAATTCTAGGATTAGGACAACAGGATACATGTCAGCCTAGCTTTATAGACAATAATAATGAATTTACCGTCCATGTATATATACACCAATATCATACACTTTAAAGAAAATCAAAACTTATTTATAAATCGTTCCTCAGTACACAGTTATGACATTCGATGCAAACATAATTTAGATACACCCCACAACCGATTGAGCAAGACCATAAATAGCCACTGTTATCAACAGTTAAAATTATTCAATAAAATTCCTCTGGAAATAAAAGAACTGCCACAAAGCAGATTTGTTATAGTATTAAAAAACTGGTTTAAACAAAAAGCATTTTATACCTCACAAGAATACTTAGAATATAACATACATGCTAATGAATTTATGTAAAACTATTGTAAATTACTATAGTAAAGTTATTAACTTACGATAATTACTACCTTAAGCCATGCAGATAATCTGATTTCACCTAGAAATTTATAGGCATTAATTTGTAAACCTTCTGTACTTATAAATACATTGTAAATACTTTTTATAACTGACGAAACCTATTGCTTCATGTAAGCTTAATGGTGAATAAAGGATTATGATTATTATTATGATTATGCAGCAGAGCAAATAGAGGTTAAAAAAATAGCCCTTGAAGACCATCCTTATTCCATAATCAAGGGACTCAGAGCATTTTTTTTTTAACAAAACTTACAGAATATAGTAGACCCTCACTTTTAGTTATGTTGCAATGACTACAGAGTTGTATGTTTCACTATAATTTTCTAATGTGTTTATGTGAACACTGGTGACTGGTGAACCAGTGAACCAGTTACTAGTACTTAATATAGAGTAGCAATTATGGAGGCATTTCATTCTCTAAGTTTTAAAAGGCTTATTAAAATAACTCTGGTAATGTCTTATGATAGAATGTTTAATCATTTTTGTTTAACATAAAACACAGACTTATTTAATCGTAAAAACTATTTGTAGTCGGTTTATTGACACTTATCAATAAACGAGTGTCAATAAACCGACTACAAATAGTTTTTACAATTAATTTTGACGTCACTGTTACTAAATTCCTCCAAACACACATAACAGACTTATTTACAATGATTTACAGGAATGTCGAGATGAATGTGGTTCTGGAAGACAACTTGGTGTCGAAGGTAAATGTGAGCTATGTCCACGAGGAACTTACCGTACAATGGGTGTGCAAGCTGCTTGTCAGGGCTGTCCTACAGGTCGTACAACACACAGACCTGGAGCTGCAACGGTAGAAGAATGTACCTTACCTGTCTGTCCTCCTGGAACATATCTAAATGGAACACAGAATAGCTGCATACCTTGCAGAAAAGGCACTTACCAGCCTGACCCACAGCAAACCACTTGCCTGCCATGCCCACCAAATACAAGCACTAAAAACACTGCAGCGGTAAGTACAAATCCTAAGTTTTAATTACCCAAAGCAGTCATGATATGTTAATATTTTAAATCAATCAGCTTCAACTTTAGTTATTTAGTTTTCTGTTTTCTTCAGAATACATTATTTAAATATAGTACGCATTAATGATTAGCGCTGGTTTTAAAATATGTCACTTAAAAGTAATTTAAAGTGTCTTCAAATTTGTTTAAAATGTGGTTATTCATTCTAAAATTATCAAATATGGTGGTCCAGTTAGGATTAAGATTAGTCAGATAGAGGGACCTCCAGACACTGGAGCATAGCACCTCAAATAGGCTATAGTAGGCCCTTTATGCTTCCAATGGGATGAAGAGATGAACAGAAGATTTTGACCAGATTTACATAATTATGCACAGATCAAGGTCCCTAATGATATTAGAAAGATACCTATCCTGGCACCGGCAATCCTGCGCTAGTTATCTTCAAGCTGGTAGTCCTGGAATAAAAGAAACTGCTCCCAAAAAGGGTCCCAGCCAGTCACCAAAGTGCCAAGGAGAAATCTTTACACAGCTCAATTCCACCGTCCTGTTGCAATGGATCAATTACTACCATCTGGTCCTACAACTCTGACATATTTATTATGAAACAGATAAAAGGATATAATAGGTAGGAAATTAATGGTAGAAACAGCCCCAGTACTTATCCACTAATGTGAGGAAATCGTGGGGGGTAGGGGTAATGGTTAGTATTTCTGGCCTGACAGTAATCAAACGTGGCAACTGATGAATGCAAACCTCACACTTATTGCAGACCCATTTCAGTCGGTGGGGATCCAGATAATTTTTCACCCAGTAAATGGTGTGTCCTTTAGATAAATAATGGAAGTAAACTAAATATGCACTTTATTTCTATCTGTACATTGAAATAAAATGCATTTCCAATAGTCATATTGTGTCATTTTACGTTAAGAGATACAACAGTGAGAGAAAATGTCATATTCACCAATGTTTCTTAATATTGGTGTTACCACTGGTCTCTAAATCTGGGATAAATCTCATCCAAAGTAATGCTCATTTCCATATTCAGCACTGCATTTATTATGTCAAGCTTCCAAAACATAGATTTCGCTAGTAATGTTGTTGATTCTTGAATTACTAGTGCCACCAAATATGTTACATTATAAAGAACATGCGAATATGTAATTGTATCTGTGCAGATTAGAAACATTAGGAGTGCACTCTTTTATAGTTTTCAACTACTAGGAGTTTACTTAGCATGAATTGTGGCAAATATTAATTTAAAAAGAAACAACAAATCCAGTGTAATACCTCACACAGCAGATAATATAAGCAATCTAAAAACCCAAACAAGCTTCAGAACATACATCAATAACTCAAAACACAAGAACATAATAACAACAAATATAACAACAATAGAGGAAACAAGCCCAACAGAATATATTGACATACATTATAAGAATGACCTGTTATATACAATACATAAGCAAAACAATTTACCAGATGAAATGAGAGAGCAATAGCAATAGCCACAGAAAATGAAAGATATCCAGAAAATGAATGGCTCCGAATATATACAGATGGATCCTTTATAAATAAACAAGATGTTGGTGCAGGAGTATACTGCAAACATTTTGCACAGTATCTAACACTAGACGAAACTTCAAACCATTATGATGGAGAACTAACAGCCATAAAAGCAGCACTGCAGAGTGTCCTGTACAGAACGTACATAAAGCAAAACATAGTTATTAAATTTTAGATGAATCATATTTTTTACACATCTGCTTCACTTTCGTACCTATTTTGAGGACATGTTTCGCAAATCATCGCTTGCATCTACGGCTCTTGTGCGACTGAACATAGTTATCTTAACAGATTCAAAATCAGCCATAGATGGGATTGTAAATTATAAAAACAAAACAACAAGAAACATCAAAGAAGTAAGAAGTTTAATTAAAGCTGTCGAATCAAGAAACTATGTCACCCTGCAATGGATTCCAGCCCACGTTGGACTTTTAGGTAATGAACATGCTGACCAACTAGCAAAAAAAGGTGCAATTCAAAATATAAAACCCGTAAGACAAACTGAAATTAATAAACAATTAAACAACATTAAGCTACATTTTAAAAGACAGCACAGACTTGATGAAGAAGATAAACTAAAAGACAAGGATTATAAGAACATTGGAGACGAAACTGACGTACAAAAACTACCAAGAAAAATTGCAGTGGCCCTATTTAGAATGGAAACTGGCCATGATTGTCTTGCAGAACACCTTTATAAAATACACTGCATACCTACACCCAAATGTACTATCTGTAAAGAGGATGTTATCATGAACAAATACCATTTGGACAAATGTAATGGTCTCAAAAGTGGGAACCTACAGGCTTTATATTGGGAAGCTAGGGGGAAAATGATGCAAATCAACTAATCCCCAACAACAACAACAACAACAACAACAACCTCAGAAGAGGAATTATTTCTGTATTTATGGCAGATCTGTTAGAGAAAAGAAAGATTTATATTAAATTTTACACCTAACCAATATGATACCTGTTACTCTGTATTTCCTCTTTATCAGAAGCTTATGAATAATCTAAGAGTATAACAAGGAAAATGCTGTAAATGCTTTCAGATCCACTAAACCAGACCCCATAAAGTCCTCTAATATAAGACTTAAAACTTTCACGGCGAGCATTATTAATTAAAGCCTCATAGGTAATCAGCCATGTTAAAGCTTTCAAGCCATTCAAGCTTTCAGCCATTCTGAGTTCTATGGTCTTCTTCAGGAACTGAATGCTGGCCGATTGTCCCAATATATATAGCCTTCCTCATGTGGGCGGAGCTTGAGTCATGCCACTGCATAGCAGTCTGCTATGGTCCAGCTGATTCACAGAAAGGATGAACTCACGTTTTATAGTTTTCTGTGTGATCCATCATTTGGATAGAGATTCTCTCATCTTGAGTTACCTGTGTGGTCCTTCATCTGGTCAGGGTTTCTATTGCAAGTATATTTTATTGATGGAGCCCAAGCTGTACTCATTGAAGTTCTGTACTCATTGAAGTTCCGAACCTCTATTGAAATTCCATGGATGGAGTTTAACCTTGATGGCTTCTTTAATCAATCTATCAAAATGCTTATCCAAATGTTCCAGAACCAAGGCATCATTAAAATCAATTTTGTGAACATACTCTATACAGTGTTGAGCTACAGCTGACTTCTCTGGTTGGAGTCTGTTGTAATGTTGATGTTCTTTACACCTCTCCTTAACTGTGCATCTTGTTTGTTCAACAGATCTTTCATCAATCAAAAACACTTTTTAAACCTATTCTCGAACTGTATAAACACTTAAGCTCCACTTACTTTTTAAACTAGGACATGTTTCAAGGACACCGCGTCCCCATCCTCAGCTGATGAAACATGTCCTAATTTAAAAAGTAAGTGGAGCTTAAGTGTTTATACAGTTCAAGAATAGGTTTAAAAAGTGTTTTTGATTGATGAAGCTCCACTGTTTATAAATACTTCTATTATAGTTTTATTAAGATCTTTCATCAGCCTAAAGTATTGCTGGATCTTTTTAGGTGAGGTGAAGTAGGTTTTAATATTAAACATGGAAAGAATGTGGGCAATCTTGTTGAAAATAGAACCATAAGAAGGTATAAACACCTGTCTTAAACAGTCGTCTGTTATAGGAATGATGGTGGCATGACAAATTAGTCCTATGGTTTAACATAGATGGAGTGTATCACTAACTGTATTTTAATGGCTGTAAAAGTCCATGTAATTATGTTTTTAAGGTTTCTGCAGTTGAAATATGAATGGCATCAGAAAGGAAGTTTAATTATGTGCAATAAAAACACATTTTTTCAGCCTTATAGTTCTGACAATAACACTGTAATTTTTTCATGCGTACCATATGAACATTATTACTACAAGACTGAAAGTTTTATCTATGTGCATATAACCATACATTAATGTTTTATTCAGCTTTTCAAAAGTTAAGGATATAAATTTTGCAAAATTTACACTGTTTTGAAACATTTATTCTTAAGGAGAAGACATGAACTAGTGAGACGAAATAACATGTATTGGAAGAAGGATTGTTAAAAATGGCAGGTGAACTTTTAATAACTGTAATAGGGAAAAAGAAGTCAAAAAAGGGGAGAAGTTTAAGTGAGAAATTTCAGAAAAGGTAAGGTTAAGAAGAACTGGGCCAAATGAAGTGACAGAAATAATTAATATAATTTTGAGTCAAACTAATACTCAATGCTCCATTTATTGCTATTATTTACCTAGAATGCGTTTTGTTAGGATCTTCCTAATATTATCAGCTGTTGTCGACGTTGTTGGTTTTGTGAACTCCTTGGAGGTGATCGGTGTGTCTCTGTTGGTATCTTGATGAACTTGAAGTTTGGGTTTTCTTCAAAGGTAGTGTTGAAATTAAACAATTTTCTTTCATATTTATTTATAAAGATATTTTCTCACATGGATAATGCAGCTGGACCTTGGACACTTTTTAATGAGTGGATTTCTCATTCTATATCATGATTCTCCTTCCAAAAATGGTATGCTACCGCCGATTTATATATTTCTTTGTTCCTGATGTTTCTAAAATGCTCTTTAGGAATTTGAACATTAGGCTTAATTACAATTTATAGTAGAAAGAAGCAAACACATACCTAGCATTAAATATATTGAAGGACTGCCTTAATGACAAAGGACCAGAGCCCAGCTCAGGGGTAGCCCAAGATATATTTTCTTTAGTACTCAATAAATCATATGTCATACCTAACTAATAACTTGTTCAATTTATTTTCAGACAAGTAAATCTGAATGTACAAATCCTTGTGATACGAGTATGAGTGGGACAGGAATACAATGTGACCGCAATGCCTACTGTTTGCTAATATCTGAAATAAATGATTTCCAATGTGAATGTAAACCTGGATACAATGGTACTGGACTGGTCTGCACAGGTATGTGATTAATGTTGATGTAACAGAAGTCAGTTATATTCTATTTCAGAAATGTATATATTACTTTAACTTCCACTCCTGTAGATGTATAGAATGGTTCAAACTTCCTGATATTTTGTAAGAACCAATAAAGAACAACTATGTTGTTGCCAGACTTCACTTTAATTAAGCAGAATATTTCACATTTGTGGTAAATGCCAGTTTCCAAGACGAGCTGAACTGAAATCCAGCATCACGATTAAACGTGCTCCTTTCAGAGGAAACCAGCCTTAAAAATGGAAATCCGTCAATTTAAGAAGCAAAGATCAATACAGCTTGATAATCAAGTTAAAAAGTTACGTTTCTTTGACACAATTTTCTATATATTTTCACTATATATGTGACGAGTATTAATAAACCAACTACAAATAGTTTCTGAGAACAATTTTCTATACTCTCGCCATCTCCTGACCTGGCATTTAATTGACTGAAAACAGTCTTTTGTTCAGTAATGCGAATTTTGATAGTGTTTTGTCTTTGTTTATATTTGTGTTATATCCAGTGTTTCATTTGTGGTTATAACATGTTATAAATATCCTGATGATGGGAGAGATGCACACTATCGAAATGTTGATATCTAATCGTCTTTTCACCTGGCTTGCTGCCCAAGAAGAAATTGAGCACATTCATCGCCAGGAAAGTTTCAGTTCTTATATTACACTTTTTTGTACTTAACCAGGAGAATAAGCTGCACTATGTACATGATGCAAAGTCGCACTGCTATTAGTTGCTAGTGCTGTATTAGTGGTCAACGTTAAAATATCAGGAGGTATGGACCAATAATACCACGTTAATTTGAAAAGGTAAATTTGAATTAACACTGTGAAGCAATGTAATAATTAAAATAATACTACGAGTCAACTGAGATACTCTGTACTTCACATACTACAAATTTTTCAGCAAAAAATTTGTAGACAAGAAAACAAAAAAAGTTCAGTAGACAAAAAAGTTGAACGAGATCTCCAACTTAACAGCTTTTAGGGACAAAAAATACATACCAGAAGTTCACATATGCCAATGGGCAGCCAGAAAATTTTGAATGATTTTCAGTGAATTTAACATCACCTTGACATCAGTAAACAAATTGTTGTTACATACGGTTTTATTTGGAACTTAATCCATTACATTTGGTAACTCATTTAACAGTAATTAATTACAAATTACAATATAATATAACATGTGAACATGGGAGAACAAATAAACAAATAAGCAAATAAATAAATACCTACACATATGATTTACACTGTCAGTTTTAAAATGTCTTTGGCTTTCCAGTATAGATTCCACATATCACCCTGTTTCTGGAGATCGTCATTTAAGCCTGGGTGCACCAGAAGGTGGGAGGAATTCATGACACCAGCTCTGCAGATGGGGCATTCACTTGTTTGTAGTATACCTATCCTATTTTAACTGCTCATTCAAGCAGTCATGGCCGGCTGTTAACCTAAATTTGGCTACTGCTTCTTTCCTTGATTTTTTTTGGTGTAATTTCCGTCCTCCAACGTTAAGTCATATCGGACGATGAATGAAATTGGTGAAATGATGCTCAAATGAATCTGGGGTCCATGGAACTTAGAGCTACCTGACATTCATCTTTAAGGATATGGGAAAACCCCAGAAAAAATCTTATCCAGGTAACTCACCCTGACCAAGATTCGAACTCGGGACCTCTTGAACGTGAGGCAGACATGCTACCATCTACGCTACCGAGGCGGGCTTCCTTGCTTTGTTATTGTATACTTTGCAGACGTCTTGAATGTTTACCTATGTTTTTCCTGATGTTTTTTCTTTGGAGTTCTCCTTCCATATTTCAGTTCTATTTCTTTGTACCAGTAAACATATTCAGTATCCGAAATCTCATCATAAAACCAAAAACAGACAAAATTTCTCTGGTAAAGAAATCTGGCATTTATAGAATTAATTGCACAGACTGCAATAAGATATACATTGGAAAGATAGAATATAACATTGGAACCAGATTAAACGAACACTTTAGAAACATCAAGCAAAAAGAAACATAAACCTGCAATAGCAGCACATTTCTGGGATCATAACCACAACATAGAACAAAAAACCCAACTACTAAAATCAGTTCATTTGAATCAAGAATTATACATCTGTGAAAACATTTATATAAAGAAATTCAAAACACATTTAATGAATTTTGACATTCCATCAGAAGAGAATATTTTACTTATCATCACTGGATCATCGCCAGATGTTTTATCTCTGGAGAACCATGATCAGCTGGAACACCAAGGTTTCAGCCAGTTGACAATTTCTTGATAATGCCTTCAAGTGGAAGTGAAACGCATTGAAAGAAAATTTGTGCTATGTGAAATACAGAGTGTCTAAGTCGACTCATGGTATAATTTTAATTGTAACCACTGTTATAATTATAGTTTTAGTTTCTTGATATGGAAACAGCTCAGCTCAACAGCTTCTATTGACGCACCTCAAATGTCAGGAGTTTGAGCCCTGATTAATAAATATTTTAGGCTCTGCTACTATAAGACTCTCTGTGGAGGAAATGCATTAGCTCTTATGTTTTTCATTTTAGTTTTCATTAAATATCTTGTTAAAATTGAATAATAAATTATGTTTCTTATAGTGTAGCATTACCTAACACATTTACATCCCATTGCTTGATTATAAGTAATGCATGCTATATATTTAAATTTTAATTCAGCTTGACTTCTGTTCATTTGAAACCCACATAAAGCAAATTATATTTTTTATAGATTAAAAGTATTTTAAATTGTTAAAAGTATATACATGATTTCAAAAACACAAACATAAGCAAATCTGATATGTTAATAAATGTCTAGAAAAACAGAGAGAAAAATATAACTCATACAGTACCCTTTTTCTTTGATGCATTACATAGTGTTGCATAAACGGGAAAACCTTTTTGATTTGCTTAACTAAAAGAGTTCAATTAATTATTAAAATGTTCAACAATAAACAGGGTAACAACTTACAGATATCCTATCTGAATGTGTAATAAAAAAACATAATATTTAATGTATCATCAGAATTCACAAAGATATTATTAAATTTTAGATGAGTCGCATTTTTTACACATCTGCTTCACTTTCGTACCTATTTTGAGGACATGTTTCGCAAATCTTCGTTTGCATCTACAGCTCTTGTGCGACTGACGCTAGATCCAGCGGTGTGGGTAATTCTGGGGTTGTTGCTGCCATCTGTTGATTTAGTGATGAACTGAAATGTGGGATTCTCTTCTAGCGGGATTTCAAAGTTCATTACTTGGTTTTTATGTTTTTCTATGTATATCCTCTCCCATATGACGAGTTCACTATGTTTTTGTACGTATTTTAGTAATTCTGTGCTATCTTCAATTTCATGATTTTCAGACCAGAAATGAGCTGCTATTGCGGACTTATCAATATTTTTGTATCTTAAGTGCCTGAAGTGTTCTTTCTTTCTAGTGCCTATGTTCCTTTTTGTCCTTCCTATGTAAATTTTTTCACAGTCTTTACACTTAATTTTGTAAATGCCTGACTTTTCCTCTGGTTTTATCTTATCAGTATTATTACTGTGAAGTAGGTTTTTAATGTTGTAATTGTTTTTTGGTGCCAATGTTATATTGTATTTCTTGAATATTTTTTGGAACTTTTTTGTGGCCCAGGGATGGTAAGTAAATTTAGCAAATCTAGTTTCTTGTTTTATTGGTGTGAGAGCTGTGATCTGTTTTAATTTCTTTTGAAGTTTGAATAATTTTAGTTTTTTATCTACAAGGTTTTTTCCATATCCATTTTTAATTGCAGTACCATCAAATCTTAAAAACTGCAATTAAAAATGGATATGGAAAAAACCTTGTAGATAAAAAACTAAAATTATTCAAACTTCAAAAGAAATTAAAACAGATCACAGCTCTCACACCAATAAAACAAGAAACTAGATTTGCTAAATTTACTTACCATCCCTGGGCCACAAAAAAGTTCCAAAAAATATTCAAGAAATACAATATAACATTGACACCAAAAAACAATTACAACATTAAAAACCTACTTCACAGTAATAATACTGATAAGATAAAACCAGAGGAAAAGTCAGGCATTTACAAAATTAAGTGTAAAGACTGTGAAAAAATTTACATAGGAAGGACAAAAAGGAACATAGGCACTAGAAAGAAAGAACACTTCAGGCACTTAAGATACAAAAATATTGATAAGTCCGCAATAGCAGCTCATTTCTGGTCTGAAAATCATGAAATTGAAGATAGCACAGAATTACTAAAATACGTACAAAAACATAGTGAACTCGTCATATGGGAGAGGATATACATAGAAAAACATAAAAACCAAGTAATGAACTTTGAAATCCCGCTAGAAGAGAATCCCACATTTCAGTTCATCACTAAATCAACAGATGGCAGCAACAACCCCAGAATTACCCACACCGCTGGATCTAGCGTCAGTCGCACAAGAGCTGTAGATGCAAATGAAGATTTGCGAAACATGTCCTCAAAATAGGTACGAAAGTGAAGCAGATGTGTAAAAAATGCGACTCATCTAAAATTTAATAATTTTTCGCTTCACTGTGGTGTTCCAATACAGTTGAATCTCGATCACAAAGATATGTTTATTATGAGGCAAAGTGAATGTTATGGTAGCTACAAAATAAGAATGAACAAGGGTAGAGCCAATACGGTTATTGTACTGCCTTGGTGTTGCCAGTTCCACAGTTAGTGGGCGACAGAGATGGAAGATATATCTGTCTTTGTCTCAACCTAGCAAGTATCATACAGATGCTGAGATGTACAATGATACAGATGCCGACAGAGAAGTTCGCTTAATATTTCAGCAGTGTGTGAGAACATATACAATGATTATCACATAATCTGAACCTTAAAACCTGAAACTGGAGAACAGTTTGCTTACGTAGCTATCGTTCATATGCACACAAAACAAAATGATTCAAATTAGATGCATTCTACGTAATAAGGTGTTTGCTACAGTGAAACAAAATAGTGACATTTCAACGATTTGTGATTGTAGTTTCTATTTTAATAATGCCATATTTAATACAAAATTGAATCGAGAATATATTGACACATTGCTTCACTCACACTGTTTATTCACAGGACATGTTTCAAGAGCTCTTGCTCCTATCCTCAGCTGATACTCGACTAGTGCAAGTTGTAGTGGTTTCTTCGTTCTCCGTATAACCACTACAACTTGCACTAGTCGAGTATCAGCTGAGGATAGGAGCAAGAGCTCTTGAAACATGTCCTGTGAATAAACAGTGTGAGTGAAGCAATGTGTCAATATATTCTCGATTCAATTTTGTATTAATTTGTGCTTCACTGTCCCTACGCTTCTTTCAAGTTTATACTTTGAATGCCATATTTATATACTGTCTGTAATAGACTTTAAACCAATTTTTGTTTCATTAAAATACTTAATAAATACGGAAGATATGAATGTGTATTTATGAAGCAGTTTTACACCATGAATCTCATGTACTAAAGTCATGCATTGTGAGCAGAAATTTTAGTCCTGCAGCAACAATATGGGTTCTTTCAAGCAGAAATTTGCAACCATCATTGGTTCTATTATATTTGAACCCAAGAAACTTCAGAATATTATGTATAGAAAATACAGAATCCGTATATTCTATTTTCCCCCTCATTAAATTGGTCAGCCTTTTGTTAGTTGGATATTCACCCTTGTCATATAAATCATAAATTGTTCTACATAAAACACACTTTTGAAAATTGCCTAAGTTCGTAGCACATTTTTTAGCTGCTTGATGTTTCCCTGGAGATCTATATATGGAAACTCTCCTAATTTGGTAAACTGTTTGCCTTCTTTAACAATGTTCGTCACAGAATGAGCACTCATGTGACAAGCTTGCAACATTAACCCTTTCACCGATATGGACGTCATATGACGTCCAAGTTAAAATGCCCCAAACCGATATGGACGTGTATAGACATCCTGCGCATACATGCATTTAATGCCAATTATTTTAATCTTGCTGTTTTACAATAAATTTAAATTAGTTCTATAAGGAATGTAAACGTATCCTTAAAGGTTTCTTTTTGAATTGTACACCTCCAAACCTGGATAAACACCCAAGGGCACATCTGCAGATTCACACAAATAATATTGATTTCCTTGCGAACTTCTTTTTCGCAACACACTACACATTTTCGAAATGGTTACAAGTTTTTTGGGTGTGGGTGGTATACTTTTAGGAAAGTGTTTTCTCTCAAGTATGAGGGATGATGTGGGAATTTTGCTACCCCCTAGTATAAAGAGGCCTCTGAGTATTATAATATTCAATTAGGTTACGAGCTCTTTATACGCACAAGTACAGGTAGATGAATGTCTTTTACAGCTCTGAAAATTACTAAACAACTGTGCATAGTTACATCCAGTGGTATAAAAATACTTTTTTTCTACCATTTAGCTGTTTTCCGTAAAGAGGGATAGCTAGTAATAGCTCATCCGCATCACCCATATTTGACACGCCATTTCCCCAAACAATGGAGTAGCTAACATGCCAGCTGTAGACCAGTACACGTCACTGCTACGTATGTCCTAAAGATCTCCGTCATAATCGTACAACAAATCTTCCAGATTTTCTACAGTAATATCAGAAGCCTGTACACATCATACCCAAGCTAATTTATTTAGTACATTACGGGGATAAGCCATGGTTAACATTGAAATTTAACAATTTCAAATGTGCCATTCATTTAGCTCTTGATAGCTACAAGAAATCACTCTGAACACAGAGAGAGTATAAATAACTGAAATACAGAGCGAAAACTGCTGCATAAGGCTACTAGAAACCTTGGTTGAGAAACACTGTAATAACAGATGCTGACAGAGAGTTTTCATTCCAGTGTGTGAGTGTGTGACGCAACATATTCTCGTCATATTATCGCTTGGTATAGCATAAATAAACTAAACTTGAACCTGAGAAGTCGCTTGCGTAGCTATACATACATACTATGGCTCGTATACACACAAAACAAAATGATTCACATATTAGGCGCGTTCGGCACAAAGAATGGGTTTTGCTACAGTGAAACAAAGTAGTGAAATTTCAACAATTTATTAATGTAGTCTCTACTTTATTGCTACTGTAGATTTATACTGCCTTTAATGAGTTTTAAACCAGTTTTTGTTTCGTTTAAATAACTTAATAAATACGGAAGATACGGATTTGTATTTATGATGCATTTTTACAGCATTTAACAATTTAAATGTCCTGTTCTGTTTATTGGGTATCCGTTTCCGGCCCCTGAAGGGTTTAAATGGCCATCGGCGAAGCGGTTAATTCTATACTCTGAGCAAAATTTGTACTTTCAAAAATGTCTTTAATTGACATCTGTTTGAAGAAGGAATGCACATTAACAGGAATATTTCTAGCCTATTTATATAAAATCTAGCGAGTTGTTTTGCAGTTACTATTAGACACACCAGTGCTAGGCTTGCTAAGCGGTATGTTTACTAACTTTGAAAAGCACATATGTGCTCTTAGAAGATCACCACTTTACTAAATGCAGGGTATAAAATGCAACTACAGCATAGCAGGTGTGTGCTTTTCTTCACTGAGAAATTCTTTTCTTTCTAGTCAGGCGTCTTATCTTTGCATATCTCCTAAACCCGATGTAGTACAAACATGCTGTTTGGACAGTAATCCTTAGAAAAGAATAGCTCTATAGCATGGAAAAAACAAGATAATTCTGTAATTAGTATATTTAGAGCATGCAAAGAAATCAGCTGTATGATTCGGCAAAGCGAGCCAGTATGTGTGCTTAATTGTACAACATTGCACGCACCGCATTGGCTAGTAGCGATAGAAGAGCCACACCTAACCCCGCCTTATGTTCATTCCTATTTTGTAGCTACCTTACTGGTACTGATTCATCGCCCATGAATCAACTGTTATAACTCCTTATAACTGTTCAGTTACTCACTTCATTGACAGGACAATGAACTGATTTACAACTTTGCTTTTATATTTCTTACAGATGTGTGCAATGGCTATTGTGATAATGAAGGTGTATGTGTGAAGGATTCCAGAGGACAACCTTCTTGTCGCTGTATTGGTAGTTTCACTGGCAAGCACTGCCAGGAAAAATCAGAATTTGCATATATTGCTGGTGGAATTGCAGGAGCTGTTATATTTATCATTATCATTGTACTTCTTGTATGGATGATCTGTGTGAGGTAAACATTATTTTTCATTTTCAGTAGAAACAAAGTACATATAAAAGGAACTGTGTGCCAGACTGGTGTTTATTTATGCCACCATTGTAATTAAAGAGATTTTCCATTTTTGCTGAGCAGGTCGACTAGAAGGAAGGAACCAAAGAAGATTCTTACTGCAGCTACAGAACAGAATGGATCTCAGGTGAATTTCTACTATGGTGCACCTACACCCTATGCCGAATCCATAGCACCTTCTCACCACTCTACGTATGCCCACTATTATGATGATGAAGAAGATGGTTGGGAAATGCCAAATTTTTATAATGAAACATACATGAAAGGTAAGTCATTCTTAATTTCTCTTCTAATGATCTTTTCTGAACATAAGCAGTAATTAGAGCATTTGAGTAAATTGAGGAGCCATGCCATGGCAGAGGGTTAGACTGCTTGACTCTCACCAAGGCGGCCCAGGTTTGATCCCAGGCGACCACATGTGAGATTTGTAGCAGATAACACGGGGCTGGGGCGGGTTTTCTCCTGGATCCCCAATTTCCCCCACCACCATTCCACCAATCATCTTTTCTTTTCATCCACTTCGCCCTCATTTGGTTCATCTACTTCTCACTCTCATTCCAGTCATCAGGCTGTCCACCCATCCTGGATTTCTCTATCTGATCCAGAGTTGTGGCTCCTCAACCTGACACTTAATGGCATGAGGGGTAGAGGACTAGAGGACCAAGAATCGTCTAACACCATAATAGTGGTATAATTAGGGAAGTTAAACAAGAAGTAGAAGGGTAAATTGAATGTAATGTGAAGTTAATGTTTTCTATATCCTCCCTTTGGCAACATAGACAGTAAAAATAATATTCAGATGTATTCTACAGATAATGTTAAATAAAGCCAACAACACTAGAGAGTATAAGGGCTACTATGTGTTTCAAATGGGAAGATTTCTGGCTTGTAGCAAATCAGATGCGTTAGAGCCTTTAGTGTTGCCACCTCGTTACCCCCACTCTTTTTATATTTCCCTTTCTCTCGCACACTTGCAAGTTCTTCTTGGCGCTAGACGTAAGGGAACGCAAACTGAATTTTCCAAACCTTCATAATAATGCAGTTCTTATCACAATTACAACATAGATATTCGTATATTATGCACATGTTTTAAATATATAGTTTAAAAAATAATTATAGTTTATGAATTACCTATTTTTCTATTCCAACGAAACTGCCACTGGTGCATCCATATAGCTATGAATGTCACTTCCATTAAGAGACAGTTTATCACCATCACTATCTTCATTGAGTGTGGCAAGTTTATGATGATAGGCTCCAAAATCTAGTCACATGCTATTTCTTCCCAAAAGCAGTGTTCTTGTAGTTTATCTGCATTTCTCATACAGTTTTCCCAGTCTTGTGCAACCATGTCAATTTCTTGGTGAATAAGTCATTCAGCGTCAGTCAATTTATAAGTATTATTTCTGTTTGCAACATAATTTGAGCCCACATTAACTCAGTTGGATTTTTCTGGCAGTGGTAAGGGGGAAGGTGGTTTATAATACCTCATGTCTCATTTCATTTGCAAGGTGATCCAGCTGGTACACTTTCCCTGGTTTTTAAATGGAGGAACAACTGAATAATACTGCTTTGAACATTCTAGAGTAAATAGAGATTATGTACGATTCATAAACAAACATATAGTGTGATAAGTCACATTCTGCCGATGCACCATTCTACAAGCCAGCAATTGTGTTGTTTGTTCTCGTTCGAATTTAACAAACACCTTGGCTTATTCAAAGTAATTCTTTTATTACATCATGACAAATGTTTACGTTTCAGTTCTGAGTAATTACAAATATACGTACGTGCATATATGCCAACCAATAATGATATCCATTACAATGCTTATGTCACGATGCATTGTTATAATATAACAGCACTTTATTTATTTGTATTAGGAAAACTATTTGAGCTAAAAATATGGGGCTTTTGCGGTTATGTTAGATACATTACTCTCTACCTTCCACATGGATCAGTTTTGTGCAAAATTGAATTTTTGTCGTAGCACAAATAGTATTTATTAGAGATTGATTAGGCTGGCACTCGTCACATACCACTTACAGGAAATGCAATACGACAACACTGCAGGACTCCGATTGGTTGCTGACCTAGCAGCGCTCAAGGACGAACATCATCCTATTAGAAACACATAATAGTTGTTTTAAGTTAATAGGTAATACAAAATGTTTAAACTTTTATGTCATCAGATGACTAGAAATATTTCTTATCTTTCAAAAGAAAGTATCAGGCAATAAACCTTCTAGAATACCATATATAAGAATTTTGGACAAACTATAACAATAAAACTTGGAACTAAAACATGAATAAGGCTACATAAAATATAGTTATTTGTCACAAACTTCACGTAACTTTTAAGAAAATTGATGAAATTTCCTCAGAATTCAAGAGACTAGTTTTGCAAATAAATCTTAAGCATCTTCAGTCAGTGCAAAGGATTTATTTGCGAAACCATCTCTTGAATTCTGTGGAAATGTCATAGATTTTCTTAAAAGATAAGTGAAGTTCATGACAAATAGTTATATTTTATGTAGTATTTGTTACTTCACTGCTGTTAGCTTCCATTTTTTATGTATTAATGAATAAGGCTATTTTCCTAAAGTAACAGATCAGCACAGAAGTCCATCATTTATTTGTATTTTTGTACAATGTAAAAACTGAAACTAAATGTGCCCATAAAGTAAATAAAATAAAATGTGTCACATAAAAACATAACATAAGGCAGAGATGAGAAGAGAAAAACAAGGCTCTTTGTGTGATTCCTAGCTCTCATTGTTGTTATGTCAAAATCAACTAAAGCTGACTGAGTGATTTACCAACGTGCCGTCATGACATTAAATTCTCCATTTGACTCATATATTTCCACGGTAAACCACTAGGGGCTCTCGCATTTGAGATACAAGGTTTGAGGCGACTTAATATCGTAAGTACTTGAATCCCAGGCTTCATCATTTAACTCTTTGTTAGAGCGACTGGACGGAAACCAGGAGATCCGTGGTTCAAATCCTGGCCATGGCATTGAATTTTTCATGTTGACTCTATCAAAAACCTTAGCCTATATACGGCTAGTATGAAGAAATGATTCATTTTCATCAAGGGTTAAATGATGAAGCCTAGGACTCAAGTACTTACGATAGTAAGTCACCATAAACCTTGTATCTCGAATGCGAGAGCCCCTAGTGGTTTACTGGGAAATATACGAGTCAAATGGAGAATTTAATATCATGACGGCAAGTTGGCCATGGTAGCTCAATGGGTTAGAGCAACTGGATGGAAACCAGGAGATCCGTGGTTCAAATCCCGGCCATGGCATTGAATTTTTCATGTTGACTCTATCAAAAACCTTAGCCTGTATATGGCTACTATGAAGAAATGATTAATTTCCATCAATTAACTAAAATACTAAACCTTTCTTAGCAGTTAAACAGATGTTCACATAAAATAAGTTACAATTATACAGGATGGTTGGTACAAGCAGAATAACATGCTAGAACCACATGGTTGGTCTTGATTGAAGGGGTACATGCTCTAGTAAGGAAGGGAGACTACCTCATAGAAATTGTAAATATGAGGCATCATTCAACCATGGGTCCTAAAATAAGTCTGAATAGGTCTGTCCAAACATTAATTGAAAAACTTAGCTTATTAATTACGTAAAAAAATGAAGCTTGCTTCAGTGAAGCAACAAATATTACACAAATATAACTATTTGTAACAAAAACTTCACTTAGCTTAAGAAAATGATGCCTATTTTTTTTTATTAATTGATGAGATTGATTTCATAAACCCTTTTTACATCCTCAGCCATCAAATAACTTCGTTACTATGTTTTTGCCAGTATTACCAAAATCTAAAAATCTAAAACTTAAAAATAGAATCAACTGCCAGTATTTCAAAATTCATTACGCAGTATATCGAGATTTAACTGTATTGGAACACCACAGTGAAGCGAAAAATTATTAAATTTTAGATGAGTCGTATTTCTTACACATCTGCTTCACTTTCGTACCTATTTTGAGGACATGTTTCGCAAATCTTCGTTTGCATCTACGGCTCAGTCGCACAAGAGCCGTAGATGCAAATGAAGATTTGCGAAACATGTCCTCAAAATAGGTACGAAAGTGAAGCAGATGTGTAAGAAATACGACTCATCTAAAATTTAATAATTTTTCGCTTCACTGTGGTGTTCCAATACAGTTAAATCTCGATATATTGAAGTGACGTTAAGTCAAGAGGAACACGCGAAAGTTAGATCCAACCAACTTTAAAAACCGGACAGAGTCGCACAAGAGCTGTAGATGCAAACGAAGATTTGCGAAACATGTCCTCAAAATAGGTACGAAAGTGAAGCAGATGTGTAAGAAATACGACTCATCTAAAATTTAATAATCATTACGCAGTGTTTATTTTTTAAAATAAATATTTTTTCCCAAACCTTAAATCTATCGGAAATAATTAAACTTCTGGATTTATTTCATGGTTAAATGACCAGTAATGATCTGCTACAGCCGATTGATCAGTTTGTTTATACTTAATGTTACGAAAATGTTCTTTCGTTCTGGTTTCCAAATTATGTTTCATCTTTCCAATATAAACCTGATTACAATCTAAACAATTAAATTGATAAATACCAGATTTTTTTATCATCAAGAATTTTACCATTTTTAGAAAAATGTAGTGAATGTTTAATACTATATTTATTTTGAGGAACTAAAGTTATACCAAACTAATTAGATTCAATTGGAAAATTCGATGCCACGCCCAGTGAAATTTCATTATTCTTTGTAATTATTACTCTGTTGAGCATTAGTCTCTACTGTGGCAAAATTAGTATCATGGTCAGCATCAATCTCCAGTCAGCAAGAGTTACCTAATTTATAGATATCAAAAGCCACACTCTAATATGTTTATTTTTGCATTCCAGAAAGCCTTCATAATGGAGGAAAGATGAACAGCTTAGCAAGGTCAAATGCAAGTATTTATGGAAACAAAGAAGACCTTTACGACAGGCTAAAGCGACATGCATACTCAGGAAAGAAAGGTAAGGTATTACCATGAACACATTTTAATGATCACTTATTTATTATAGCCCTAAGTCTTAGTTCCTGTTAAGCATATGGTAATAAAGTGCTGAGGGTATCACAATGCTTCATCTTAAAAGGTTTTTTTTTAATATATAATTTATAATCTTTCTTAGTTATTAGCTTATATGGTGCTACACATAACTGTTTAGTATCCCTTACTTATTTCATCACTATCAAAGATTTTTCATTTAATTTTATTATTATTATTATCATCATCATCATTATTATTATTATTATTAATTTTTTTTCGCCCTTCTAATTTACGTCCTCCAACGTTAAGTCATATGAGATGAATGAAATGGGTGGAATGATGCTTATAGGGACCCATGCTCCTTAGAGCCCAAAGTTACCAAACATACATCTTTCAAGATAAGGGAAAACTCTATCCAGATAACTCACCCTGACCGAGATTCAAACTCAGGCCCTCATGAACATGAGGCAGACACGCTATCAGCTATACTACCAAAGTGGACTAATTTTATTATGAATACATAATACCGGGTGGTCCAGTAATATTTTTGGTAAATCAGCATTACAACGGCAACTGCTGTCGGCACAACACTCCCTGTGATAGGGCATGTAATACAGTAACCCTGATAGAAAATCTAGAATAGCTACACATAATATTATACAAATATAACAATTTGTAACAAAAACTTCACTTATCTTAAGAAAATGATGTTAATTCTTCTTTCTAATTGAAATTGATTTCACAAACTCTTGTCCGCATTATCAGTCAAAGAAAACCACAGGTTTTGATTGAGTTGACTCAGTCTCCTTGGTTGATCTCTCATTGCCGATTATATAATATATTATGTTCCTTTCAATCACATCTTCACTTTCACACACCACATAAACATTTTAACATTTTTAACAACACCACAAAATCTATAAACAATATTTGATTTGGGCGCCAAACACAAACGACTTCAATACATATATTTGTTCTTCAATATAAAGATTTTAAGCAACACTTTGAATAAAGTTAAGTAATATGTGATACTGCTATCAAGTGAAAGTTATAAATATTCTAAGTATGCTAAATCCATTTGTTTTCTCTTTACAGACAAAAGTGACAGTGATAGTGAAGGCCAGTGAAACCCTGTGATGTCAAGGATAATTCTGGTCAAGTCTATGCTCAAGTAATAAGTATCATTAATTACTTGCAAACACAAGTTATCACACTACAAATGGCTGATACACTTGAGTTCAATTAGAACGCATGAGAAATAATTCTGACTTAATATATACAGTGTGTGGCTCGTGATGGAAAGACTGTTATCCAGTGAGTCATGCTTTTCTACAAAAGAATGTCAGTGATGTCCGTTAATCCTATAGTTACTTTTGTACCACATAAATAGGTTTTTTATAACTTAACTGAAATGATATTATGAATACAAATATTGTTTAGCTGAACTTTCCCAGTGTGAACTTAATAGTTGTATATTTTCTAATTGAATTGTAATAGTGCTGCGTTAATAGATATGTATGAGAGTTCTGTATGTGTCCTATCTACAAAAGTTGTCAGTTCTGAGTGAGTGAGATATATAAATATTCATTTTGTGAAATATATCTGTATTTTTAACAATGTACCATAATCTAAGCACAGTAGTACTTTTGTATCCCATGTAAAATCACATTAAGTTTACGCTGTTATTCTCTAAATAAAATGTGAAAATAATGTAATGAAGTAAGGTTATAAATAAACATTTGTAAATATTAAAGGAAGCATTATAAACATCTTTTAGCTGATGATGGCAGTTTATTTAGAAGGAAAAGCCATTGCTGAAGTGATCATTTCTGAGTATATTAACTAGAAACATTTTCAGATGGTAGACGTCGATTGACAAGCACATATAACCATAGAAAAATAGGTGTGAATGCAAATAAAACAGCTGTGTCTACGTTTGAACAATTAAAGTTAATCCTTAAGTAGTTTTGCACTGATTTAAAATGTTAATGTGACACAAGGTGTTGCCGACACACTTTAGAAAATCTTATACAGGCATTATCAGTTCAGTGAATACTTGACACATTCCTTATCACTTAACATGTTTTTTTTTCTTTCTTTTTTAGTTTAAAGCACTTGCACAAACTAGTAAATGTATATTCTTGCAATGAATTTGAAAAGCTTGATACATTTACTAACTATAACTGTTTGCTTATAATGGCTGTTGACAATGTATTTATTTCTGAATGTTAATTGTATATTTTAGGCATACAACTTGCAGAAGCCTATCATGCTGTGATGATTTTTATAGCTTTATTCCTTGGATAGGCATCATAATTGAGAAAGCACTTCAAAATCCATTAAAGAAATATTTATTCCGGTACCTCTTAAGAAATATTTGTAAATATATTTTGTTCTAATATATATGTTTTCATAGCCAGCGTTGATCCAATAGAACATATTTTCCACACTTGTAATTTATCAACTGGACCACAGCCTACAAATCTGGAAACTACGTTCTATTGGATAGTTCTGTTTTAAGCCAGAAATAGATAACACAAATATTTTCATTATACCAAAGCTTATTCTGCTCAGAAAAGTTTATCCATGGAAGAAATATATCATCCAGCACATCTTGAAAAATCTTCTTAAGCATCTTTTGTTCTGTTATGAGCAGGGCAAGAACTTTAGACGCCGAACCTAAAAAGTTTGATATGCCGAGACCATAGAGTTAGGTTTGTTTACAAAGAACTGAGGGTGAGAGAAGGACATCTGTAGAGCACGCTACACCTGATTCCATCCTTGGGTACACAGTCAGTTGATGACAACAGAGTCTCTTGACTAAGCGCATATATATGAATAACACAAGAAAGTCCCTAAGCTCATTCATTCTCTCTGTTGTGAACAAATACACAGGCCTATTGAAATAACATTGTTTAAATTTTAAATATAGTCACTAATTTTATTGCAATGTACAACTACGTACAGATGTAAATTCTCAACTTTGAAACTTGTTCTATTGTCTGACATAATATTTTTGTATTGAGAGAATGTTCTCTCTACATCTCATGATGTGATTGGAGCATACTTGAAACATTTTATATTTGAATCTGTGTTGATTTTTAAACAATTTCGCATTCACACAGTTTCAAATATGATGGATTGTTTTTGTTTAACTCAATTACTTCATTTATTTGTTCACAAACTTTTTCCACCGTCCTTAAAGCATACACATTTCAATATTCAAAGTCTCACCTCAGACCGTCCCTCGGAACGTGACGGTGCATTAGGACAGCAGTGGATCGTGAGGTACCTTAGGTCAGTGTCTCGCAACCTGCAGCCACCTCGTTCCAATGTTCTGGTGTCCAAAGTCCCTGCCCTGGTTATGAGCCAAACTTAGAGAACAAAACCACCTTTGTCATTGAAACTAAGGTTATGGTACAAATATATTCTGCTTAGAAAAACCTGCAGTCTTTAAAGTTTAAAAAATGAAATAATTGTAACCCTTTGTTGTCTCTTTCCCTTTACTTGGAGCAGCCATTATAAATGGTTGCATGGGATGCTGTTGAAATTCACTGCATGTTTTTTCTGATATGTGCCTTCTATTTTTTACATCCAAGAAAGACTTGATGAAATTTGGAATTATATCCATTTTAATGACCGGTGTGTTGTCAAAACCTTGTGTAACAGATATGATGGTTAAATTGTGCTCACTTACAAGTAAGATTTAAGTTGTAAATAAACAATTTAGCAACTTAGGAATATGCAGTAATGATTATTTATTACATAAATGGCAGTGACCATCAGTAGCAGAAAAATATTTATTTGCTATCCATGCAGATTAGATAAATGAATGTAACATCACTCTACTAATAAACTTTTATATGTTATCATTTGTTTTATTTCTTCCCATAACAGTACATATCCTCATGTTTTCACAGTATATGTTTTCATGCAGTTTGAATCACTGCTATTACTTCTTCACCATGGCTGCCACCACCAACAATATTTCTATACTGATGGATAGATAGATAGCATCCAAAGTTCAAGTAGTCACCTTATGGACATGAAAGTCATTGCACTGACCTCAACCATTACCATCCTGCATAACTCTGTGGCTTTGGCTCTTGCTAGGGGATGCAGGGGCTTTCTGATAAGTGTACTCTGTTCAGGAAGGATATCCTAAGGATTTTTGAAGATAGTAGTACTATGACTCAAGCACAAGTACCACAACAAAGAGTAATTTCATTATAATGCCTAATGATACAAATACCACAGCAATGATAATGATACAGGTATGACAACTTTCACTACAAATCTTATGCAATTAACAATTACTAATCAGACAACTGAATGCTGCCACTACCACTGTGAAGTTATGATCAAAACAATAATAGTAGAGTAGCCGTACTTCCATAAAGTCCCTAGTAATGGCAGCGGTTCCAGTAGGCGAGCCGTCCAGCTGTCACATGCACAAACCTGAATGCACAAAAGTCAGTGTGTTGTTGCCTACAGACAAGTAAAGTACATATTGCAGTGTGTAGACTATCACGGCTGGAGTCATTTGGTAGATAATGATTATCCGGGCTTGTAGGCATGGTCTAGTGGAAAATCTTCTTCCAAACATTTCTCACTAGACCATGCCTACAAGCCCGGATAATCATTATCTACCAAATGACTCCAGCCGTGAAAGTCTACACACTGCAATATGTACTTTACTTGTCTGTCCCCAACAACACACTGACTTTTGTGGATTCAGGTTTGTGCATGTGACAGCTGGACGGCTCGCCTACTGGAACCGCTGCCATTACCAGGGACTTTTTGGAAGTAAGGCTACTCTACTATTATTGTTTTGATCATAACTTCACAGTGGTGGTGGCAGCATTCAGTTGTCTGAGTAGTAATTGTTAATAGCGGGCCTTAAAGTACTTACATGTAGTAAGTCGCCATTAAGGTAGTTGTCTCATATGTTTATGAGAACTCCTAAGTGGTTTACTGGGAAAATACAAGTCATTTGGAGAATTTAATGTCATATCGGCACATTGGCCATAGTAGCACAATGGTAGTGCGGCTGGACGGAAACCAGAAGATCTGTGGTTCAAATCCCGGCTATGGCATTGAATATTTCAGTCTGACTCTACGTTTCCACAATTTAGCCTACACACGGCCAGTGTGAAAGAATAATTAATTTCTAGGATGAAAATGTTATTAAAAATGTTGGTTGTTTTATTTAGAACTTGCATTCCTTTTGCTTGTTTTTTAGTTTTCAAAAACAGTGGGTACGGCCAGCAGCAATCCATGCACCAAGTGCAATCAGTTGATAATGCAGTTATCTGCATTACCTACTGAAGTTGTTTTTTGTTAACTGCCAACAAAAACCTGAAAAAGCATCCTATTCAGCAGTTATCCCCCAAATTTATTTGAGAATTTGATATTAATATGTGCTCTAGACCTCTTGCTCATGATGCTAAGATATGATTGTGCTGATGTAAAACTGCATCTGTATTTTTTATCTGCAAATAAACGTTCATAAAAATTCGAAGAATATGCCCAAAAATAGTAGACTTCTTTCCATAATCCATTTAATAGGGAACTTTGTAACTGTATGTGAAAAGATTTCAGCAATAAAACTGGCATAATCTCATAATGTTATATAATGTTATATAAAGGCTGTTGCCAAGCGAAACTGTTAGTTTATCTTCATTACCAAAATCATTCCCAAAATGTATCACAGCTTAATACAGATATATATTTAAAATAAACTATGTGTTTTGACAAGATCTACATATTTTGTGTAGTAAGATTTTTTCTACCAGCTTTTGCTAAAATCATTCATGAGGCAGAGACCTTCTGAGGAGATTCTCAAAATATTCAAGATATTCATTTAATTTAATATGAGATGATCTAAAACATGGTATTTGAATTGAAATTATTAGTGCTAGTTTTGAAAAAAAGGAAATTTAGAAAAAGGTTCCATATAAAGGCAGTCTGTGATTGATGGGCAATCTGGAAATTCTTTATTCGTACGAAGGATGTTCAATAAAGATTGAACACAATTTGTTTTTGACAACGTAATACCTCTACTCAACCTCATAATATTGAAATTTCTTCTCAATGTAGTCTCCCCTGAATGCAATGCGCATGTCCCAGCATTTCTATCAGTCTTCAAACACATGCTGACACCATTTTCTGAGAGTTCCTTCAAAATCCTATTCGCAGCCTTCACCACTGCTTCTGATGATGGAAAATGCCTCCCACGAAGGTTTTTCTTCAGGTTAGGGAATAGAAAAAGCTACCATGGGGCTAAATTCGGACTACAGAGAGGTTGAAGGATGGACTTCACATTGATTTTTGCATTGGCAATATGCCGCCTCTCGTTATTGTGGTGCAGCATCCAGCCTGCTTCATGGAAATGTGACTTTTGCGCCTGATATGGACCTGCAATGTTTTCAGGACATTCCTGTCGTATTGTTCAGTTACTGCTATGTGTGCTGGTACAACATGCACATACACCATTCCATGAATAGTAGAGAATAAGATGACTACAACTTTCCCAGCAGAAGCAAAAACTTTTGCTTTTTTGGGGGTTGGTATGGAAGGAGATTTCCACTCTGAGCTATGCTGTATGCTCTCAGGCTCAAAATGATGTAGCCAAGTCTCATCAGCAGTGATTACGGTTGAAACAAACTCCGTATATTCCTCTAACATCAACTTTAACTGCATATTACCTCCATTGCAGCGGTAGGCGATACTGAACATGTGTGAACTTGGGTGGTTCTCACAGGCGGGAACCAAGAGTATTTACAAAGAAGCTACTACGTCCTGTTTATTTCACATTTGTACTTACAATAGCATGCCGCCACAAACAAGGTATAACAAATATGAGAGAAAATTGTGGTTTACCAGAAAAATACAAATATGAGTCAACTGGTGGTTTTAATCTCATATTGGAATGTTGGCTACTGTAGATCAATGAATAATTGCGACTGGGCGCAAACCAGGAGATCTGTGGTTAAAATCCCGGCCATGGCATTGAATATTTCATGTTGACAAAATGTATAAAGTGTATTAGAGATCATTAAAAATAATAATCTCAATATTGTAACAGATAAAAAAGACAAATTTATAGGAGAGCAGGTTTTGAACAATGTTACCCATGTGTTTAATGGCATTCTTTCTAGGATGAAAATGTTACTAAAAATGTTGGTTGTTTTATTTAGAACTTGCACTCCTTTCGTTTGTTTATTAGTTTTCAAAAGCAATGGGTACGGCCAGCAGCAATCCATGCACCAAGTGCAATCAGTTGATAATGCAGTTATCTGCATTATTTACTAAAGTTGTTTTTTGTTAACTGCCACTAAAAACCTGAAAAAGCATTCTTTTCAGCAGTTTTCCATCAAATTTACTTGAGAATTTAATATTAATATGTGTTCTAGACCTCTTGCTCATGATGCTAAGATATGATTGTGCTGATGTAAAACTGCATCTGTATATTTTATCTGCAAATAAACTTTCATAAAAATTCAAAGAATATGCCCAAAAATAGTAGACTTCTTTCCATAATCCATTTAATAGAGAATTTTGTAACTGTATGTGAAAAGATTTCAGCAATAAAACTGGCATAATCTCAAAATGTAAACTAATAAAAATGACCCTATCGACACTTTGAGGCTTTTCTCTGGAGTGTTAAATTTTATTGCTTTCCCTTGATATAAAGGCTGTTGCCAAGCGAAACTGTTAGTTTATCTTCATTACCAAAATCATTCCCAAAATGTATCACACCTTAATACAGATATATATTTAAAATAAACTATGTGTTTTGACAAGATCTACATATTTTGTGTAGTAAGATTTTTTCTACCACCTTTTGCTAAAATCATTCATATGGCACAGACCTTCTGAGGACATTCTCAAAATATTCAAGATATTCATTTCATTTCATATGAGATGATCTAAAACATGGTATTTGAATTGAAATTATTAGTGCAAGTTTTGAGAAAAAGGAAATTTAGGAAAAGGTTCCATATAAAGGCAGTCTGTGATTGATGGGCAATCTGGAAATTCTTTATTTGTATGAAGGATGTTCAATAAAGATTGAAAAGGATTTATTTTTGACAACGTAATACCGTTATTCAGACACACACACACACACACACACACACACACACACACACACACACACACACACACACACACACACGCGCACGCGCACGCCCACGCACGCACACGCACACACGCACGCGCACACACGCACGCGCACACGCATGCGCACACGCACGCACACGCACGCACGCACGCTCACTCACTCGTGGGCATTCCATGTATGTCCCGCACTTTCATACGCACGCACACATTACTTTTTACACTTTAGACATTTTCGTTGGTCGGAATCACACCGAAAATTCTGGGGTCCGACCGATGGACCCTCTGTTGGATGGCAGCAGTCCTGTTGTTGTTCGTTTGTGTAAGCCGGAGTTGCAAGCGTTGGTGCTAGCGCTGTAAAAGCGCGCTGTCTGGCGTTGCTGGGCGTGGCGGCTTCAAGACTGCATACCTACTTTAACGAGAAAGTTCTGCATCTTGTTTTTGAGGGCTGCACTTCGAATTTCCCGCACCTTGAATGTAGCTGATCACTACACTACAAATACAGAGCGAGATTTCCTCTATTCCAGTACCAATATTTCCAGCAGCAAGCATGGTCTCCCACGGAACCAATCTCTGGTTGGTGCAGTTGAGAAACTTATGCTAACCGGAAAACAGTAGAGAAGAATTGTCTGGCATTGATGTACTTCCAGTGTCGTTTACCCATTGAACTGCATAATGTGTCGACCAGAGTTTGACTTGGCAGTGTAAACTGCGTCGTAAGTTTAAGGGCTGTTCCTGTCCGTTATGTTGAGGTTGATGTTGGCAGGTTGACACAGTTCTGGCGGTACTCCAGGCCATGGGTGCCATGGCAAGTGTGGAGAAACGGGCAGATGATTTATCCGTATAGTGAAGTCGGAAAATGGCACAGAAATTTCCTCTATGCCGAAGCCGGCTGCTAGACAAAACCCAAAAGACTCAAGTCAGTGATAAGAACACTATTGCACAATAGAATGACCGAAGTGGAACTGGTCCAAGGCAACTAGAATACTCAGTTGCGCAGACGCTCCTGCGCTGCGTAAGAGCCACAGATTAACACCAGATACTCAACTTCCTGGTAAAAATTGAAGACTCTTAGGGCGCTCCTCCTGAACCTTTCGATGCCAGATAAGCAAACTAACCAACATGTCGTTGGTAATGCAGAGAGCTTCTATTTCGACATTCGTCTCCTCCCACCCCTCACTTACATGTTCAGCGTCTGCATCTGTGGTCTGAATCCAACATCTTTCGAATCCTAATCTCGTGCATTCACGAATAATTTACGGCACAATTTATCACATATAGCATAATATGCGCTAAATATGGTGAGTAAATTTTCGTAAACTATTCATCAATGTGCAAGATGCGACTTCGAAGGAGGTTGACCAATTAAATTCGAAAAAAAGGGTCTCAGAAGCCAGTTCCAAACTTGTAATTTTTCCTGTTGCCACTAAGCATTATAGCTTTTATATTCATGTAATAAATGAATAAGTAGGTCTTTGAGAAACAATTGCAACTTTGACAGAGTGAGATTACTCAAGATGCTGTCGAGGTTATACAATACACCTGTACTTCCTTTCCCTGAAGTGTGAATTCCAAAGCTTGTTACTGTGATAATTACAAGAAAACCTGACACTAAATCAATGCATTCTGCTGGTACTGGAAAACAGGAAAGAATATCACAAGGTCATGAGTAATACAATTTCTTTGTACACAGAATAATGTTGAAAAATTCCCTGGAAGTAAAGTGTCAAAAAGAAAAAAACAACAACAAACTAAAAACAATACTAAAGAAATGCATATATAAATTGTAAGTGAAGATACAAACAACTGTACAAAAAATAGCACTATCTCTTTAAATAGAAAACAAAGAAGCTCTGTTAATAGCTTATATTTACTAAGAATTTCAAAAGCCCTATAGTACATACATCATTTTCAACACAAGTTTACAAAAGAATATTCAAAGAAAAACCTGAAATTTGTGATTGATTCATGATATTAGTACATGAGGCAAAGACATACAGTGAATAAGAGACACTATTTTATATACTTCTAATCACTTTGGTTGGATTATCATTCACACATGCAGTATAAATGATAATGATTTGAATGAAAAATACAGCTCAATGAATCTAAGAAGAATATTAAGCACATAAAAACCATATCATTCATTTAAAATTGTCCTAAGCTTAACTTTGTCTTTGAAACACTGCAGCATTATAGCCTTGAATTTGTAAATGCTTTAATGACATGTATAAGCACAGTAATAAATGCTGAAAAAAGACAATAAGCAGCTTTAAAAATAAATTTTAATGCAAAGTGTACTTCCAACAGGTCAAAATTTCATGTAATTATCTGACTGTGAAGTATGATTTGCTTGGTACAGCAACTGTTTTGGTAAATGGCTTACTTTAACTTGGTAAGACTTTAAGCTTATATGTACTAAGATGGCAATTGGTGCTCTCTGCATAGTGTAAACCTCTCAGGCTATGACATACAACTGAATGTGTGTCACATAAGTAAATCAATGAAAGGTTACACTCGGAACTATTACTGCTGTTTGTGGTCTTAATTATGCTGTGAAAGTGCTGGAACTTTATGAGTCATTAATAGGTCTAATTAAAACGCTTACACATCCAAGCTTATTTCTTTTCACAGTCCATAATTCCATAATTCCTTATCTGTTCAATGGAATGAAGCAATAAGTGCATGATATATGTGTGGTTATATCTGCTTTTCAAAATTATGTGGCTTTGCATTCCTGCATGTAACGCATGTTGGCTGTTAAGCTCAAATATCCAGAGTTTGGCCGAGTAATTCTGCAATGTATTTGGGATGCTACCAACAGTGTAGATGCTGAAAGATATTTCAGTAAATATAATTTGACTAAGTGACAGGAGGACTCAAATGACAGAACAGAATGTTGAAATATGTTCAGTGCCTTCATTCAACAAAATTAACTCAAACTTTCTTCAAAATGTTATAAGTTATCGTCATTGACCTGGTAGACCACTTATATGTGATGTAATGTTGTTACGTGAGAATTGAACAGTGTATTGCTTCGGAAACAAAGAACATTTGGAATATCTGCAAATTGGACTTTTTATTCTACGAACCCACAAAGTCACAGTAATGTACTGCAAGGAATCGCCATGGCTATATATACAATCAGAAATGTTACTATCACATGTCTTTTTTACTCAGTCTTTACCAAACAGCTTCTATTTCCTGTATGTATGTCTTGTTAATAGAAATATTAAGATTTAACGTTCTTTGACCGGTTAGGTCTTATGAAGTGAACTCAAGAGTCTCTCAACATATGGGAACTAAACCTAGCTATAATCAACAATCTTTATCTTTTACATATCGCAAATTTACAACATGTGACCACAGGCGATATTTACGTCCGGGTTTGAATCTCAGGAACCAGAGGCTGGAATGTTAAACCTAGAACATGCAGTACTACATTCACATGACCTTCTCTACTTTTGTATAAACTCTTATTTATCTTTCTACTTCAAGTTAAACCTGATCTTATTGTAGTTACAAGGGAATACAATAGACTTTAAGTGATAGTAAAATGTTTTATATACACGACTTTCTCTACTTTTGTACAAAAACTTATTGCTTCAATATAAACATTACCTTATTGTAGTTACAACGGAACACAGTAGACTTTAAGTGATAGTCAAATGTTTTATATACATGACTTCCTCTTCTCTTGTACAAACAGTTATTGCTCTGTCTACTTCAAGATAAACATTATCTTATTGTAGTCTGGAACGGGTTTTATGTCGAATCGTATAGAAGGATGGTGAATTATGCCCCTCGTTGAGGTGACCATTTGGAACAGGGTTGGAATTGAGGGTTCTTGAATTCCCAGCTTACCTCGGCGTGGCTTCAGTCGGTTGAGCAAGATATCTTCTTTTACAGGGGTGGTACGGCGGAAGGAAATTTTACGTAAAATGAGTAATCATTTTCCTCTGTATTAAATAATGTAGAAACTTTTATTTCTTTCCTTCAATTAACACCAGTTCGAACAAAATGTATGATACAATATTTATAACTCTATTCTTACACAAGATTCACTTGATGTGACGCGTTTATCTGGATGCGTGCAAGAATCAGAAGTTTTATACGTTCGTTCACTACCGTGTATAATAACCAAATTGTGCGTCTTCTAGCGATGATGTTTAATGTAAATATTATCCAGTTATACTCGATGATTGTGACGAGAATAAACTTATACTCTTCCGCACACAACGGCGTTTAAGAAGAGAACCTTACATTTGTTCACGGCGACTGTTAGGAGAAGAATGACCAGTTCCGCTTCTTTTACACATTAGCATTTCGCTAATAGTTCGATCCCTCTAGAGGAATATTGAATATCCTCCATGGCAACGTAAAATCTTCTATATCTGATTGGTCCACGTTTTACGATATACGCGTCACACCAATCACAAATAAGTTTGATATTCAACACTTTTGTGACGTCATTTCCACTTACATAGCTTCTCTGTGCATGACTCACTCTACTCAACCTCACATAATACAATATTTGAAATTCTTTGGGGACAACATAAAATAACTGTTTCAGATGCCCCTCTTCAGAATATATGGAAAATTAACTTAAATCTTCCAATAATATTGTTCCATATATTCTGAAGAATGCCCCAATAATTAAACATTATTACAACAATGAACAATTAATACAATTTAAAATAACAATATAAAATCAGAAATTATTCGAACACAATAATAAAAAACAAAACATTTTTCAGTAATTCATAAACATATTAATTTTTTTTTTTTTTTTTTTTTTTAATCATTTGTTCTTGTGAGTGTCAAGGCTTTTGAATGGTTTTAAAAGTGTTTTGTGATATTTTCCTATCATTTTATTATCATCGTCTCTTAATTCATACGTATGATCCCCAAATTTTCTTACTATTTTATATGGACCTTTATATAACAAATTCATTCTCCAATAGGATTTGATTTTAGAACTGGAGATATTAAATGTCTTTACGAGAACTTTATCATTTATTTCAGGATTCCATTTCGCTCCTTTTCTTTGTATCTTTGATAATCTTTTCTCTGCTTTTTCTTTTATTCTTCGAAATGCTTCAGCACACTTTTCTTCTTCATTCAATTCCATTTCATCTACTTTTAAGGTTGTTGGTGCTTTTATTACTAGAGGTTCAGGTTGTAGTCCAGTCATTAATTCGATTGGTGAAAATTTGGTAGTAGAGTTTGGGGTATTGTTAATGATTTTCTCAATAATATGGCAGTATTTGTACCAGCCTCGGTGGTTAGAATGACACAGAATTCTGAAATACAAGCCTAAATCACGCATCACTCTGTCGCAAGGATTTCCTTGGGGAAAATATGCTGAAGAGTAATACATCTTAATATTATTATTCTTCATCTCTGAAGTAAACAATTCACTCCGGTGAACCGTTGCGTTGTCTGATAATATTGCCTTTATTGGCCCATACTTTGGTATCCAATCTTTTAAAATTTTATCTCCATTTTCTAGCATATCGTTTATTACTTCAGATGCTTGTTGTCTAATAGTGATAGGCACAGGTCTACTTTTATGAGTATAAGGAGCAATGTCGTTCACCTTAAATGTATGTATGTACTTATTACACAATCCAGGTTTCGTACTAAAAACGTTCCTGTTCTTTAGTATACATAACCTCAATTGTTCTCTTTGCGCGTGATTTAAATTGTATGTTTTCCCTAACTTTTCTTTCAAAGTTCTTTGGAATATCATTTCTTCCTCTTCTTGTTTTCGCTCGGTGTCGGTATTTAATGTGTTTATTTGGCAACAATGATCTCCAAGGTCAAACGTCTCATTTTCTTTATTATTTAAAAGTAAATTTTCTTTACCACTATCATCTTCTTCATTATTTATTATATCTTCTTCGTATAATATTATATTTTCTACAAAAAACCTATCATTATTTATACTATCCTTCTCATCTTCTTTTAATATAATTTCTTCTAACAAATTTATTTTGATTACTTCATTATCTCCTTTGACCTTCATTTCATGTTTTTCGAAATCTATCACACTTTGCCAACCATACAATACATCATTGCCAATAATAATATCACGAGCTAAGTTTGGTATTACCAATACGATAAAATTGAAATTCCAATCATCTATTCGCGCAGGAATTAACGCTTGATATTTAACTTTATCTTTCTTTTTCCCAATAGCTGTGCTACAGTATACATTACACACGTTTAAATATTCAATCCTAAACTTGGATAGTAATTCCTTGAATAAGTTCTCACTTATTACTGATGAACTAGCTCCTGTGTCTATCAATACTTTATATTCGCTATCGCCTATACGAAGGTTAATCTGAGGTGGATTTACTAATTCCCGATCTTTACTTCTGGAGAGAGTGAGCTTATCTTCTGGTAAATTTTGAATTTTGATTTTGCCCTGTGTCATTTTTACCGAACCACTTTCCAAGGCACAAAATGATTTGGTACTCAGTTTTCCGCATTAGTGCGGTCGGTAGTTACACTAGCAGTTGGGTTGGTACTACCGTTATTTATTTCTCTTTCTATTCCCTGAGTCTGTGTCCTTTCTAGGTTATTGTCTGCCCTTTCAAACCTAGGACCCCTAAAATCTCTTAATGAAGAGTCTTCGATGCTAGTTCCTCTTCCTCTACTTTGATAACCCGTTCTTAAGTTATTTCCCCTGTAAAACCTCAGTTGATTCACCTGATTACTCCTCACATTTCCCACAGGTTGGTCATTATTATAATTCCTCCTAGGAGTATTTGGTATTCTCCTTCCTATACCTGGCACTACCGATTCATATGTCTTTCTGGGGTTGTACTCTCTTCGTTCATAGTTGTCTCTTGAACGTGCCCCGCCCCAATTTTGGTTAAAACTATTTTGGTTTTGGTTAGTATGGTTGTGATTTTCCCTGAATGTTGGTCTTACTTCCTGTCTATTTACTTGCTTTTGTTCTATATGAGTCTTGTCAGGATCAACTTGACTATGAGTAGAATCAGAATTAAGGTTATGAGCCTCAAATTCTGATAATAACTCAATCATATCAGTAAAGTCGACGGGCTTAGCCACAATTAGGTGGTTTCTAATGTGTGGTGGATAATGTCGTATTAGCATATTCACGATCTCGGTTTCTGACATATCTGGATTCACAAGTTTACTTTTGTTAGCAAGTTTTAGGAAATATTCAGTCATGGACACACCCTTCTTGAACTCGAATTTACCAGTGGCCAGTTCGACTTTAATTCTTCTCTGTCTTTCTGGACCCCAGAACCTATTTATAAACACATTCCTAAACATACTATACGTTTCATGTGATGCTAGTGTTAACCTCAGCCATTCTAAAGCATTTTTCTTCAAACACCTTTTAACAATCATCATCCTAAATTCATTTGGAATCTTTTTAATTTTAAAATATTCTTCTAATTCCTTTAGAAATATTTTGGGATTGTCTCCCGATTCTTCTTCGAAAGTAGGTGGACTTATGTCATGCAACAAATAATTTGTACAATTTGTGTTACCTTGACTGTGTAACTGTGTATGTGTGTGCATGTTTTGTATTTGTCCATTACCATTTACTTCACAATCAGGTGACAAAGATTCTGTATCGTCACTCTCCAAATAATTCTCTAAGTTTTGTACAATATTACCTGAATTACCAGGTGAGTCAATACATGTAATATTCTTAGATTTTATTACCCTCTGGTTCTCAGAAATTTTGCTTGCCTGTAATGCAATCACAACTTGATTCAGCTTGCTAATGTTTTCTTTCTCTCTCTCAAAACTTTCCTGTGCCAAATCTATTCTTGTAATCATTTCACTATTCAACTTACTGACTTCATCATATTTAACTTTTAGTTCATCTTGTTGTGTTTGCACCTCAGTAGCCATTAGTTTAACATCATTTCTGATACTATTTACCTCTCTTACAAAATTATTCTGTATTTCAATATTTTCCTCATGGTATTTCCGTGAATTATCTAATAAGACTACATCTATTTCTTGTCTTATTCTATTCTCTAATTCCCCTATTTCTACTTTTTGTTTTTCTACAAATTCTACTTGTTGTTGCTTAAGGATTTCTGACTCCTTAGCCAATTCACTTCTTATATCTTTTACTACATTTTCCTGACTTATTTTCATTTCCTGAAACATCTCTTTTAACTTAGACATTTCTCCATCATGAGATTCTATTTTCTGTTTTAAAGATTTTATGCCTTCTCTATACTCTTCTCTTCCTTTCTCAATTTCATTTCTTAGGTTACCTAAACCTTGATCTATCCTAGCTTCTAACTTCTCTGAACTTTGATCTACTTTAGCATTTAAATTACTCATTTCCTGCCTTAAATTTTGATCTACCTTTTCTGAATTTTGATCTACCTTAGCATTTAAATTACTCATTTCCTGCCTTAAATTTTGATCTGCCTTTTCTGAATTCTGTTTTATTTCCTGTCTTATTTCCTGTCTAAAACTATTTAAATTTTCTGAATTTTTATTCATATCCTGTCTTAAATTATCCATTTTAGCATCAAAATTACTCATCATTTTCTCTAACCTGTCTATTATCATTTCATTAACTTTACTCTGCATAATTTCTGTTCTACTTGTTCCTGCATCATCACTACTCATTCCTTCCACTACTTCCCTGACTTCTTGTATTTCTGCTCTCTTATCACTAACTAGTCTTTCCACTCCTTCCCCAACATTTTTATTCTTATTGTCTGTTAATTTTTTACCTTCCATATTAGGTAATATTTTTCCCTTTCTTAATAACATAAAAAATGAAAATTATAATTTTGTCACTTTTTCTATTAATTATCTATTAATATTTTCCGTACTCACTTTTCTTCTTTCTTCTTTCTTGATTCGAAGTTACCTGTCCATTACACTATTTATTCTCCTGTGGTGTAATCCTCCTTCTGCCTATTCGAGCCATACAGTTGGGCGCCATTTTGAAACGGGTTTTATGTCGAATCGTATAGAAGGATGGTGAATTATGCCCCTCGTTGAGGTGACCATTTGGAACAGGGTTGGAATTGAGGGTTCTTGAATTCCCAGCTTACCTCGGCGTGGCTTCAGTCGGTTGAGCAAGATATCTTCTTTTACAGGGGTGGTACGGCGGAAGGAAATTTTACGTAAAATGAGTAATCATTTTCCTCTGTATTAAATAATGTAGAAACTTTTATTTCTTTCCTTCAATTAACACCAGTTCGAACAAAATGTATGATACAATATTTATAACTCTATTCTTACACAAGATTCACTTGATGTGACGCGTTTATCTGGATGCGTGCAAGAATCAGAAGTTTTATACGTTCGTTCACTACCGTGTATAATAACCAAATTGTGCGTCTTCTAGCGATGATGTTTAATGTAAATATTATCCAGTTATACTCGATGATTGTGACGAGAATAAACTTATACTCTTCCGCACACAACGGCGTTTAAGAAGAGAACCTTACATTTGTTCACGGCGACTGTTAGGAGAAGAATGACCAGTTCCGCTTCTTTTACACATTAGCATTTCGCTAATAGTTCGATCCCTCTAGAGGAATATTGAATATCCTCCATGGCAACGTAAAATCTTCTATATCTGATTGGTCCACGTTTTACGATATACGCGTCACACCAATCACAAATAAGTTTGATATTCAACACTTTTGTGACGTCATTTCCACTTACATAGCTTCTCTGTGCATGACTCACTCTACTCAACCTCACATAATACAATATTTGAAATTCTTTGGGGACAACATAAAATAACTGTTTCAAGTCACAAGAGGATACATTAGAACTCTCTGCTGGTGAAAGCAGAGATCTCTCCCCATACATTCATTCACATGATGTCCCTTGCACACATCCGAGCAAGGTCATGTGCCACCTCCAAAAAATACATCTGTATAGGTGGTGTCTTTCTCTTTGTATGGTAAGAGATAGAAATACCCAGGACATCTCATTTGAGGAAAGTTTAGCAAAACTGAAGTAACCCATATGTCACTCCACAAAGTATGTTTTAACAAGATGTACAGTCTTGTACAGTAAGACTTTGTCTCTTACAGTTTACCAGTTATACAAGAGTCATTCAGAATGTAGCAGAATTCTGAGGACATTTTCATAAAATATACCTTTCATTTGTACAGCCTTACATGAGGGATTTTCTTGATAATGTTGCATTCTTGAAAGATAATGAACTAAAATGACAAGTTTGGAACAGAAATCATTATAACCATTTTCAAATATCTAAAAGATCTTTTTCCTTGTAAAAGAAGAGTACTTAGTGGGGGTACCTACATGGAAACCTTCAGGTCACATTCTTGGAAGTACTAACACCAATGGTTTTTGTTTTTGAAATATATTATTTATTTTATATGCCATTTCTTTTTGATACCTTATGATCTTTTAAGCAGTAGTATAATATTCACAAATGGAGATCACCTTTATTATCTGTTGAACATTGTGAAGTATGCTACGCCGTGGCTGAGTGATTACACTGCTTGACTCTCACCAAGGCAGCCCAGGTTTGATCACAGGCAATCACAAAGTGTGGTGGACAACAAAGCACTCAGGCAGGTTTTCTCTGGGATCTCCAGTTTCCCCAGATATCTCATTCTACCAGTGCTCCATCTTCATTTTATGTATCATCAGTGTCACTGCATGCAGTGCTGTATGTAGTAAAACCGAGTGTTATATGCTACACATTTGATTTCACATTGTGAAGCTAAGTATATATAGCATTGTATTTAAAAGTAAATAACCCATCTGAAAATTGGTCTTTATCCTAAATTTTTCCATAAAGTGAGAGTGAATGTATGTTCAAATCCAAGATTGCAGTTCTCTCTGCCCCACAGATCAAAAGCATTGGTTCTGCTTCTCTCTTTTACTTGTGGTACAGTTATCACTGCCAGCAAGGTAACTGCTTTATTTCAGTTTGTATCCTAACCTTTCTTGTCATTCATGATTCTTTCCATAGCTAATGCTATGTAATGTGCAGTTATTGGTGATGCTATTAATTCTATCTGGATTCTGTCTAATTTAAATTTGCTAAGCTATTACTAACGGTCCATTTTAAAGCAAATATACTTGCTGGATAGAGTCAACATGAAAAATTCAATGCCATGGCCAGGATTTGAACCACGGATCTACTGGTTTCCGTCCAGTCGCTCTTACCCTTTGAGCTACCATGGCCAACGTGCCTTCCTGACATTATGCAGTATGTTTTAATGTCAGGAAGGCACGTTGGCCATGGTAGCTCAAAGTGAATTTTTCATGTTGACTCTATCCATCAAATATCTTAGCCTATATATGGCTAGTGTGGAGAAATGATTAATTTCCATCAATTAACTAAAATATACTTGCTGTTTCCATTAGTGCATGTACGGCTATCTGTTATAGCATATACAGATGAACAACAATATTTATTTCCAAAAATATAGCATTATAATTTTCGATGAGACAGAAAGCATATGTGAACTCCCCTATGAGCTTGTTGTGATCAATCAGTCATAACTGGAAGTGGGATGTGTGGTGATTACTTTGAGATTCTTACAGATCGACTGACCTGGTTGACCTACCTCTCACTAATTGCTAGTCGACTGACACTGCTTGCTTTTTTTCTTTTCAAGTGGAGGAAAAATGCATGTTACACACTAATCCTGGGATTGGAGTGCGGGACCCCTCTGGGGAATTGAACCACCAGCCCTATCCACTAGAAAGCCTCCACTGGTGAATATTCTGGAGAGATGCTGTGGCAGTACCACTGTAAGCATCTGCAGACTCAAGGAAGGGATATATTGGCCAGACAATAGCCTGGTCCAAGGTGAGGTAGGCGGCAGGATGTAAGCATGACCGAGGCCCTGCTTACACACTTGCAAAGTAAGTGAGGGATGTATCTGGATTATTCATTGAGGTTGCAATAAGGTATTAGTAGGTGACGTGTTAGGGTATTCATGGGTGAGAATTTTTGAGGAATTCTAGGTTAGGTTATTGTGGATTACTGTCAGTAGTTTGGCCTCTTTACCTGGTGGCGATGGCTTCTGTTGCTGGAGTCAGGTGGCCATCTGGATGGTGTCTCTGCAGTATGCTGTCAGTCGAGAATCCTTTGGCTTGCTGATATTACCATTCCCTTATATGGTCCCAGTAGAATGTTGCAGAAGAATCTGATGTGCCCACATTGAAAGGTCCAAAACTTGAGTGGGAGAGGCAAAGACCATGTATTTGAATTACCCGTTGTATTTCGCAGCTGGCAATTACAAAAGCATACTCTGATGGGTTTAGGGTCATTCAATACAACACCTGACTGACAGGCAGATATTTGTCGACACTGTGATTGTGGGAATACTTGTTATGTCTTCATTCAGAATATTTAAGTAACTCCACAAATCATATTAAGCACAGTGCAGAAACTCAAGCCATCGGGTAGCACTGATGTCTATGGCTATCGACCTTCTCAGCTCATACCTAGGAAATCGAAAACAGGTGGTTTGTGTAGGAAGCGAGAAATCAAAAATAGCTGAAATAAAACACGGTGTCCCACAGGGTTAGATTCTTGGACCTCTAATTTTTTTATTAATGATCAATGCTTATATCAACAGAAGAAAATACCTGACCAAAGCCGATACAAGGTTTAGAGCAAATGGTTTCTTACTTAATCAGAACAAAACACAACATAAGCTTTTTAGTAACAGAGCAGTAACAAGTAGTATCTCAGATAATGTTAAATTCTTAGGTGTCGTAATAGACCGCAAATTATCCACATATTAACCACATAAAATCAAAACTCTCCAGAGACCTACACCTTATTCGAAACTTAAAAAGGCATGTTCCGGAAGCTTACATTCGATCACAATATTTTGCATTTTTTCATAGCATTATTGCAAATGGTATATTACTTTGGGGCAACAGCTCACAAGTGTTGGACATACCTTTGTTACAGAAAAACATAATTCAAATAATCTGCGATGAATCAAAGCTGGCCCATGGCAAACCACTGTTCATTAAACTGAAAATGCCAGTAATATATATATATATATATCTATATCTATATCTATATATATATATATATGTATATATATATATACACCGTACTGTTATATGTAAAGAACTGCTTACCAGAGCTACAAAATAGACTAGATGAACACACCTATAGTACTAGATCTCGTCAAGATATAGATATTCTATATTGCAGACTGATGACAACTCAGAAAAGCTTTGAAGTGCTAGGCTCTAAAATGTACAATAAACTACGAATAACACTAAAACATAGTCCTACAACAGCGTTCAAGCAGAAATTGTATGACTGGCTTACTGCCACACATTTTTATTCATTATAGGAGTACTTTGAGATGTAAGCACCCTCACGATAACCACTTGTTGACTGATTCAATATCTATGTTACTCTGCATAGTGGGAACTTTTAAGGCACCTGTACAGTACAGAATGTAACTTTGACTTTGTATAATACTGTACTTTCTCTTGTACATTCTCTGTATAATTGAATAGAAACATTATGTATTGTAATCTTTATGTTATTCTTTGACATTCATTGCTATTTAGCTTAACTTTGTATATACTCTGTATTATAGTGTAATAATTTGTACTGTATCTTCTTGACATTGTCTATTGCTGTAAAGCTCAATGACAATAAAATTATCATCACCATCATCATGATTATTATTGTTATCATCATCATCATCATCATCATCATTATTATGTTTTATAAACATTATAAAACATCAAGCTAACTTTATCAGGAAAGGTTCATTGGCAAAAATGCAGTGTTTCTTATGACTGGGAATTCTAATCTATACTTCCCCAGCATTTTAACATTACAATAAAAATGAAGTGAGACTCGTAATACTTTGGTCACATGGTTAGAATATTGGCCTGTCTCCAAGATGGCCCAGTTTCCATCCAAAAGGACCATATGTGGTACTTATGCTAAAAAAGTAACATTTAAGTGGGTTTTCTGGTTTTACTTGCCATTCATTTCACTAACTGCTCCATCACCATCTTCTCGGTAGTGTAAATAGTAGCGTGTCTGCCTCATATTCAAGAGGTCCCGAGTTCGAATATGCTGGAGGATATTAAACATAAAAATTAGTATTATTTAACAGAGGAGTGGATAATGAATTACATAAATGCAATTGAGGAGTTACTCATTTAGAATCCATAAAAAACCGAACATCAGGTGCAGATATTTGAGGTATTATTGAATTGAATTTATTTAGACAACTTGTTATAATATTTTTAACTACAATACATATTCCTTAAGCTAGTTGCATAAATTGTCCAATTGTTTTCATGCAGCATGCCTGGTCCGTGGCCATGGAAAGCAGACAGGTTTGATCTCACTCATGGGGTTCAGATTTTAAGTCCTGGGTATAGGACCAGTGCCCACTCAGCATTGTCAGGAAAGCATCGATAGGTAAGTGGCCCTGGTCACGAAAACCAATGTTCCAGCTGGGGGATACTGAGATACTGACTAGATCTCTTCCCCATATTGGTTGGATGATTGCCCACATCTGCCATGTGGAAGTGGGCATGAGGCTGATAGGCCTTGGCTCTCTTAGGGCTGTCATGCCAGGGTTTTAAGTTGTAAAAATTATGGTTCAGTTTTCCTTAATGAGCTGTCATGGAAGAAAATGATATCATTGATAACAGATAAGCACCTTGAATTCAGTTACTGGTTTAATGTGTAAAAGCAGCAGTGGCCCTATTCAGCATGCACTGCCTCACAGAACACTTTACAAGATATGCTGCTTACTTACACTCAAGTACACTCTCTGTAAAGAAGATGTCATACTGAATAAACAATGTCTGGTCCAATGAAAGAGCCTTAAAAGTGATAGCTTGCAGACTTTATATTGGGAAACCAGGGGAAAAATGATGCAGATCAGTTAATCTCCAGTCTCATTGGTAAACAACAACAATGTAGCAGCAAGCTTACAAAGGTCAAGCCATGGGAAAAACAAAGTTTTTGAGTTGTATAAACGATTGGGCAGGTCCAAATGACCTTGCAGATGCTTCATGTGCCAGAAAGTCCACAACTTTGAAGACTGATACCAATTTCAACAAATTGATGAATATATTCTATGGATCATAGGAAGACATTATACAAAATATACTAAGGTATAGAAAATTTGCAGCTAAGTGATGACTGATGAGCAGAATATTATTTTATTTTATTCTCTAATGATGGGTGCCTTTTATATTGATAAGTGTTCTGCGTTTGTCTCTTAGAGCAATCTTGTAGGACTTATTTCACCATGGTACATGCTCTTCAACTTTGGAAGATGAGGTTTTCAGCACACTCGATTCTGCAGAAGTGCTTATTAATTCATTAAATTGTGATTCAATAGAATATATTTCACTGATGGGAGGAGAATTAAGTCCAGAGAATTTTTTCATGTCCTCTTCAATGAGATTTTGGTATAGTGGACAGTATGCGGCTACGGAAGTATTTACCAATATTGTGATAGTGGTGACCAATGAAGTAGTGAGGCCACGCCGTGGCTCAGTGGTTAGACCGCTTGGCTCTCACCAAGGCGGCCCGGGTTCAATCCCAGGCGACCGCAAAGTGAGATTTGTGGTGGACAACACGGCGTTGGGGCGGGTTTTCTCCGGGACCTCCGGTTTCCCCCGCCATCTCATTCCACCGGTGCTCCATCTTCATCTCATGTATCATCAGTGTCACTGCCTGCGGTGCCGTATGTAGTAAAAGCGGGCGTTAAACACTACACACATCACATCAATGAAGTAGTTCATATATGTCTGGAGTACTGATCGTTAAATCAATACTGCTACATATTCCATGAGATAGGTTATAGTGGGCTGCATTACCTCAGTTTAGTACAGTGAAACCAAAATCTTCTATTAATTTTTCAATTATTTTCCCTCTTGTATCATTGATAATTATTATTTACAGAAAAGCTTCAGAACAAGATATGTATTTTATGACTCATGTTTGTCCAGTCAATTATTTATTTGAAATATTAAACACTATTAGTTATACCAATAAATGTGCCATATATATATATATATACATATGTGAGAAGGAGATAGTTTGAATAGTTTGATGTAAATAAACATAGAAAACAATCATCATCATCATTTATTATTATTATTAGAAATAGCCAAAGCCTCCTTAACTCTTGACTCCCAGTAACTGCTGCATTTTGCCACGATGGTGGTCTCATGGAAGTTGACTCTATGGTCCTTATCAAATGCTTTGTCAGTCCAGACTTTTCAGGTTGCATTAAACAAATGGTCGGATCATGTTCTTTTATGCCAGTTTATTCATTGTATATTATCAGGAAAGTTGCAGATCTTATTAAAACATTTGAAGTTAGCTTCTTTCACAATACGTCACTTTGTAATTTTTGAAGAACTAGTTTTGCCAGCCGTTGTTTCATTTTTAACCTCAAAGGTCCAACCAGCTAATTTGCAAACAAAAACCTGGAAATTGCGGCCAACAAACAAGTAACAAACTCTGCCATACAACTTATTTACAGTACATATATAGGGGCTTCTAATGAAGTTTACATAAACATAAATATACTATTATGTTTTTGAAATGGGAAGAGCTCTGGTCAGCCTGAATGAGTCACATACTATCCAAGAACATTCAAATCTCCTTAGCGCTAGATGTAAGGAAAACCAAAATGAATTTTCAATGAAGTTGTTGAAATCAAAATTGGAACCAGGATATTCAGATATAATATATATGTTTTAACTGCCATAATTATAATTTCTGAATTATCTGTTTTTCTGATCCAATGGAACTGTCATTTCTCATCTATATATTTGTCAATGTCATTTACCTCAAGAGATAATTTGACATTGTCACTGTCCTCGTTGTCTGAGTCTTGCAAATTTATGATGATCGGCTCCAAAAGCTCATCATTTGCTATTTCTTTTCAAAACTGTTCTTCTTGTAGTTTCTCTACATGTATCATATAATTTTCTCAGTCTTTTAATTTATCTTGTCAATTTCTTCATTAATAAGTAATTTGTCTGTTTAAAAGTGTAAACCAATACACACTACTAGGGTCAGCGACGTTCTCTTATTTGGAGGTAAATGAGACCATCAAATGCTTGGCAACATTGTTCCAAAATGGCATTGTAAATGTAGATATATGAAATAAATGTTTTCTTTATGAGTTTCCCTCTTACAGTTTGATCCATAATTAATTTTCAATACTTTTAAACAATCTTGTAATTTATAATACTGTCACCCAATTAGCGGAAGGTATGACGGCACAGCTGTGTGGGGAAACCGGAGGGAGTGGAGCCACGCCTCCCATTAGTCTCTGTCACTAACTGAAGGGTGGTTAAAGGAATGTCACCCGTCCCTGGACGTTTCTCTCCCCTTCTTCTATCATCTGGAATATTCGCCTGGATACCAGAGACGCCGAGAATACGACGAGATGCCTATAAAAAGGGTTTCAGAGAGACAGACAGTTAGTGTTAGTGTGTACGTGCATCGGAACGGTAACGGACGAACTGGTGAATCGTAATTGTGTGCACTACGTAATTTTGTGTAATTGGCAAGTGTTAAACTGTAAGTCGGTGGAAATAAAGAACATTTTTGAGTGGTGAAATTGGACTTTTCATTTCACGAACCCACAAAGTCACACTGGTGTCAGGAAGCGGGAAGATAACATCACCGAACATTACAACCATGGACGCGGCATTGGAGAAAATTTTGGAGAAGATGATGGAAATGAAGGCGGAACTGACAGAAATGAAGACGGCAAATGAAAACCTCGCTGCAAAAACAGAAGCGGCAAACGACATCACCGCCGAGTTGAAACAAATGAAGACGGCCAACGACAACATCACCGGGAAGATGGAAGAAATGAAGGCCGAATTAACAGCGAAGACGGAAACGGCTAACAACAACTTCGCCACGACAATGACCTCAAAGATGGCCGAACTGACCACGGAAATGAAGGTGGCGAACGAGGCTCTCGCCGCCAAATTTGAAGAACAGTTGGCCGGCGTGAGGGATGACGTGACGGAGCTGGGCAAGCGGATGGGCCAAGTGGACGAGCGCGTCGAGGACCTGGCGAGCCGCGTTAACGACCTGGAAGGGAAAGCCGACAACAGCGTGAAGTCCCTGAACGCCATGGTGGAGGACGTCGTCGGCAGGAAGCTGAAGGATTTGAAGGCCGGCGCGCCGGGACGCGACACAACATCTGCGCGCGTCAAACCTCCCAAGTATGACGGCGCGTCAACGTTTGAGGTCTTCCGCCGCCAGTTCGACACAGTGGCCAGGCACAACGGATGGTCACTGGAGGAGGAGGCCACACAGTTAATAGCCAGCCTCCAGGGAAGAGCCGCGGAAGTCCTAAACGCGGTGCAGACGACGGCGGCGCCCAAGGACATCTGGGAAGCCCTGGAGGATCGCTTCGGGAACCATCGCTTAGCCGCAGCATACCGAAGCCAGCTAAAGGCAAGGTCGCAGCAGCCGGGGGAGACGCTGCAGGAGTTCGCCATAGCCATCGAGCAGCTGGCTAGCAAGGCCTTGGTTGACCTGCCACTGGAGTTCGTATCCCGGGAAGCCGCCTACAATTTTGTCGACGGGGTACGGGACACGGAGATTCGTCAGCGCCTAATGCTCGGCGAATATAAAACCATACACGAGGCGCTGACAGCGGCATTAAGGATGGAGGCGGCCAAAGTAACATCTATTCCGACGTCGAGAACGAGGAGTGTCCGCTACGCCGGAGACAGTAGACCAGCTGAAGGACGCCGGCGAACACCTAGTGGCCTGTGTTGGGGGTGTGGACAGCCCGGACACCTACAGAGAGACTGCCCACGCCAGGAAGAGCAGCCGGAAAACGAGTAAGGGCCGTCGTGGAGAGGGGCACGTCGGCGCCATCACCACCATCCCCTCGAGTGACACTGCGCGCCGTCAGCCGGCGTATGGATGACAGCCTCATCGCGGACGGTTGGATAAGAGGAAAGCAGTGCCGCGTGCTGGTGGACACCGGGGCGTCCGTGACCATCATCAGACCTGACGTGGCGAAGGGTTTGCCGACAAGGAAGCCAAGCCGGCCATACCAGCTTGTCACGGCATCGGGCGACACCTTGCCTGTGGAGAGGGAGGCCCTGCTGGAGCTGAACTTGGGACGGAGTGCCGTGCGTCTGTGGGTGTTCGTCGCGAAGGTGGCTGAGGAGGTGATCCTGGGACTGGATGCCCTCAGGAGCCATGAGGCGACGGTCGACGTCGGCAAGAAGGTCCTGCGGCTTAACGGAGAAGAGGTTATACTCCGTCAACCCGAAGAGCGCCTTGGAATTTGCAGGGTCGTCTTGGACGAAGACGTGGTTGTTCCCGCGAGGAGCGAGGTGGTGGTGACGGCGCGACTGGAAGGCCAGAGAACCAGGAACATGATGCTGGACCAGAAGACGCCTGTAAACGGACTGTGTGTAGCCAGGGCATTGCTGCCGTGCCGAGAGGAGGTGCCCGTGAGACTGCTAAATCCTACGGACGCCGACCACGACGTCCAGGCCGGGACGGAGTTGGGAATGTGCGAGCCCGTGGTGAGCGTAACAGCTATCGACGAGACACTAGAGCCGGCGCCGAAGCAACACCTGGGGCCCCGGCTAGAAGGCTTGGTGGAGAGGGCGGCCGACCACCTGACCACAGAACAGTTGGAGAAGGTTCGACAACTGCTAAGACGGTATCAGCGCGTCTTCAGCCAAGGTGATAGTGACTACGGCCGCACGGACAAAGTGCTTCACCGCATCGACACCGGAGACGCCCGGCCTATTCGGCAACCACATAGACGCGTCCCGCTGGCAAAGCAAGGGGCGGTGCGAGACATGCTGGAGGACATGAGATCCAGGGGAGTGATTGAAGAGTCTGACAGCCCTTGGTGTTCCCCTGTAGTCTTGGTGACAAAGAAGAACGGCGAGCTGCGCTTCTGCGTAGACTACAGAAAATTGAACGCCGTCACCCGGAAGGACTGTTTTCCCTTACCCCGGATTGACGACACCCTGGACACGCTAGCTGGTGCACAGTGGTTCTCGACCCTGGACCTGAAGTCGGGCTACTGGCAGGTAGCTCTAGACCCGAGAGACAAGGAGAAGACTGCATTCTCGACGGGCCAAGGGCTCTGGCAGTTCACGGTTATGCCCTTTGGCCTCTGCAACGCACCAGCTACCTTCCAGCGCCTCATGGAGTCAGTGATGAGAGGGCTGACTTACGATGCCTGCCTGCTATACCTGGACGACATCATCATCGTCGGGAAGACTTTTGAAGATCACCTCGAGAATCTGAGTAAGGTGCTACAGAGACTGCAAGCTACCAACTTGAAGCTGAACGCGAAGAAGTGCCAGCTCTTCCGCAAGGAAGTTAACTACTTGGGCCACATAGTCTCAGCAACCGGAGTGGCCACAGACCCGGAGAAGACACAGGCTGTGAGAGATTGGCCTCGCCCAAAGGATAAGAAAGAATTGCGCAGTTTCCTGGGGCTGTGCAGTTATTACAGGCGCTTCATAAAGGGGTTCTCCAACATCGCAAAACCCCTCACCCGCCTGACAGAGGAACACCGGCCTTATGTGTGGACGGAGGACGCAGAGAACGCTTTCCAGCACCTAAAGGAGACCCTGTGCAGTGCTCCAATTTTGGGTTTCCCACAACCGGGTGGCACCTTCATTGTGGACACCGACGCTAGCGACCATTGCATTGGAGGTGTCCTATCGCAGATCCAGGACGGCCATGAGCGGGTGATAGCCTACTACAGCAAGACGCTATCCAAGGCAGAGAAGAACTACTGCGTCACCCGACGAGAATTACTGGCGGTAGTAAAGACATTGGAGCACTTCCACAAGTACCTGTACGGTCAGCCATTCCACCTGAGGACTGACCATTCCGCCCTAACTTGGCTATTGAGCTTTAAGAACCTGGAAGGCCAGACAGCACGTTGGGTCCAGAGGCTGCAGGAGTACGACTTCACCTCGGAACATCGTAGAGGGAAGAGCCACGGTAACGCTGACGCCATGTCCCGAAGACCCTGTCCGGAAGAGTGCGGCCAGTGTACAAGAGTGGAGGAGAAGGAGCGTGCCGCCGCAGTCCGAGTAGTCACGGCAGTGCCTGCGGATGGCTGGGGTAGCGCAGGCCTGAGGAGGGAGCAGCTGGCGGATGCAGGCTTGGGGCCACTCTTGAGGGAAGTGGAGGCAGGGACGAGACCAACCTGGGATGACATCGCAGCGAGGAGCGCCACCTACAAGTCGTACTGGGCCCAATGGGACTCGTTGAGGAACAGAGAGGGCGTGCTGTTCCGGGTATGGGAATCACCCGATGGGAAGACGCAGAGAGAGCAGTTGGTACTTCCCCGGAGTAAGGTCCCGGAAGTCCTGGAAGAAGTGCACGCCGGTACTTCGGGGGGACACCTGGGAGCGAACCGAACGATTGACAAACTACGGCAGCGCTACTACTGGCTGAGGCTCCGAACAGATGCTGAGAGATGGTGCCGTCAGTGTCACGTGTGCGCGGTGAGTCGTGGCCCCTAGACGAGGAGCCGGGGTCGCATGCAGCAGTACAACGTCGGAGCGCCATTCGAACGGATCGCCGTTGACATTGCTGGACCGTTCCCAGTTTCCGACCGAGGCAACAAGTACCTAATGGTGGTCGTGGACTACTTCACCAAGTGGCCGGAGGTGTATGCCATCCCAAACCAAGAGGCAAAGACAATCACAGACTGCCTCGTGGAGCAAGTGTTCTGTCGATTTGGGGTGCCGTTAGAGCTACACAGTGACCAGGGTACCAACTTTGAGTCCAACCTAATGAAGGAGGCACTACAAAGGCTTGGGGTGAACAAGACTCGCACTACGCCTCTACATCCCCAATCGGATGGCATGGTCGAAAGGTACATCAAGACCTTAGAGGAACACCTGAGGAAGGTGGTGGCCAGCCATCAGCGAGACTGGGACGTCAAGGTGCCACTGTTCTTGCTGGCCTATCGCTCGTCCACACACGACACAACTGGGATGACGCCAGCCAGCTTAATGTTCGGTCGAGAGTTACGCCTCCCTTGTGACCTGGCTTTCGGAAGCCCTCCGGAGGTGAAGCAGCCGGTGACCGAGTATGTGGAGAACCTGGTGGACCGCCTCCACGACATGCACGAGATGGCTCGCCAGAACATCCAGAAGGCGAGCGACCGCATGAAGACCAGATATGATAGGCAAGCCAACAGCCAAGGGTTCCAGCAAGGTGACCTGGTCTGGTTGTACCGTCCTACCCGGACCAAGGGACGCTGCCCGAAGCTCCAGCAGCCATGGCAAGGACCGTACCGGGTGGTGAAGAGGATTAACGACATGGTCTACCGCATCCAGAAGGTTCCCCGAGGAAAGATATTGGTGGTACACCTGGATCGACTAGCCCCCTACGATGGTGCTGTTCGGGACGACCAGCTTTGAGGAGGGAGCAGTGTCACCCAATTAGCGGAAGGTATGATGGCACAGCTGTGTGGGGAAACCGGAGGGAGTGGAGCCACGCCTCCCATTAGTCTCTGTCACTAACTGAAGGGTGGTTAAAGGAATGTCACCCGTCCCTGGACGTTTCTCTCCCCTTCTTCTATCATCTGGAATATTCGCCTGGATACCAGAGACGCCGAGAATACGACGAGATGCCAATAAAAAGGGTTTCAGAGAGACAGACAGTTAGTGTTAGTGTGTACGTGCATCGGAACGGTAACGGACGAACTGGTGAATCGTAATTGTGTGCACTACGTAATTTTGTGTAATTGGCAAGTGTTAAACTGTAAGTCGGTGGAAATAAAGAACATTTTTGAGTGGTGAAATTGGACTTTTCATTTCACGAACCCACAAAGTCACAATACAAATAAAATATTTAGTGATTATTTTCCACTTATCTTAAGAAGTTGATGACAAAACTTCTATCTTCTATTTGAAATTAATTTCATAAGCATTTGCCCACATCTTCAGTCAAACATATTTTGTTGTCAAGGACATTATGTATTTAAGTATTTATATATTACCAACATCTGAAGACGAAACTAACCTAAAAACAGAATCAATTGCAAGTAGAAGATAGAAGTTCTGTCATCAACTTCTTAAGATAAGTGGAAAATAATCAATAAATATGTTATTTGTATTATATTTATTATTCCACTGCAACTAGCTTCATTTTCTGTATAATTGTAATTTATGTTGTATAATCCAGTCTGAGTGTTTATGTAGGGTTAATATTTTCTCGTCCAAGTAGCAACAACAGTATTTCGAAGCAGGAAAAACACTACATGAAGGAAAGTTGGATCAGATTACCTTTAATTTTAAAGAAAATTTAGAGAAATGCACATAATTACATTAGGAATTGCATCTCACTGCGAGCTGTCTCATGCACTGCTCTAAGATTTGAAGGTATTGTCAATTCCCCGGTGTCAATTCTTATTGCATGCTATAAAAGAATGCCATTTATTTAATTCAATTGCTATTTGTGGAGCCTGGAGGAATATAAAGAAATTCTGCACTGTTTCCGTCAAATTTTTGCTAGAAGATGCAGATTATATGTGGACAAACAGGAAAGAAGCCTTCTTTAAACTATTGCTTTTGGTAAAGGACTACCATTCTAAGCGTAACATTAATATTGATTAATTATTGTCAGTACATTAAAAGATTGAAATAGGTACATATTAATTTTATATGCTTTTCACTAAAGAAATTGTGTTTTGTAGTCCCTTCCAGTAGTGTCCAATTCACTTGATGTTACAGTAACATGAATTACTTAGTGACGTTTGCAAATCATTTAATTGCTGATAACAACAATTCCTGTGCTGCCAACTCTTGTACTCCTATATGTTATTTCTATTTACTAGTAGTTAGAAGAAATGGTTGTACTGTATTAAGACGGCCACGGTGAGCTATCAGAATTGATGACATGGCCTTGATGGCTGGAGAGTTGCCAACCGTAAAACATCCACGTGCTGAAAATACCAATACTACATAACAAACTGTCGGTATTGATAATACACAATACCGATACTGCTTATTTTTTGGAAATATCTTCAGAAATCCTCTTCATTCTGGTTTACTTTTGTATAACTGGTGAGACGTAAGGAATAGAGGTCAACATATGAAAACACGCTTTCGCTGACAATACCAATACTACAAACTAAACTAGCAATACTGTAATATATAAGGAAACTGGCAATGTATTATTATTTACCCACTCTAGTCTGACAGTTTCAGTTTCTTTTGCTTTTAAAATAATGGGTATGAAGATGAAAATTGAGCTTTTATAAGAGAAATTCTTGTACTTTTTAAATAATCATTTAAATGGGTTTACTGCCAACAGATATTGGGGCAGCAATGGTAGGAGTCATTGACACATTCTCTATTACAGATCTTCTTTGCTTGTTGCCATGTGCTGCTATCACAGAAAGGAGAGGATGAAACTGTGCAACATTTTAAAAATTGCTTGTAAAGAATTTACTTAGTCATATTATTAAAGAAGATGCTGAAACTGGCCACCACCATTGTCCATACACATTTGTTACCTCCATTGCTCACCGTAGTTCACATTGAGAAATGCTGGCAATTTCCTGGTGGATATTTTGTTTTAATTCTTCTAGGGTGTTCAGGATTTCTTGTACACTTTATGCTTAATTTACCCTGGAGGCAGTAGTCGGAGGAGTTAGGTTATTGGACTGAGGAGGCCACAAATCTCTGCTAATGATGCTGTCCTGAAACACATTTTCAGTTGTTCCCATCGAAAGATTGGTTGTATGGGCTGTTGCAGATTCTTCTTGACAAAAGGACAAAGATACACACCCTGTCTGTTAATTCTCTAACAAAGGGTTGTAGAATTGTATTCATGTATGTACAGGCATCAACTGTTGACTCTGTAATAATTGGGCCTGTAACTCTTTCTGCACCAATAGAGAAATGACAGCATTTCTCAATGTGAACATGGCGAGTGATGGAGGTACCAAACATGTACGGACAACAATGATAGCATCTCCTTTAATAGCATGCGTAAGAAAAGCCTTTAAAGGTAGTTTTAAAAATGTTGTATGACTTCATCCACACCGTTCTATGATAGCGGCAGATTGCAACAAGTATCAAAGTCACAGACAGGGACAACACCACACAGCAAGTTAGGATGATTTTGGGTCTCTTGGTATTAGTGATAGCTGTATGATATATAGACAAATGAGGGACTTAATTTGAATAAAATTAATATAAAGAGAAATAGATTTTATTGCACAGGAAACAAAATACATGTTGTGTAACTAAATGACATATACAGAACACTGAAATATTTCTCAAAATGACAATTTATATTTTATGTCTTATAAATTATAATCAAATCCTGATGAGGATATATAAATAAATCTTTTCTTTATCCCTGTGAAAATAAGATTTTTATTTTACAGCACTGATTTTGCAATTCTTATTTTAAACTGCTCATTCAACTGGAGTGTGGTGGTGTACCACTTCATCAAGATTGTTTAATTCTTAAATTAAACAACTGTTTAATTGTTGTTAGTATTGAAAATATATAGTTATTTTTCCTGTTCTGCCAAACGAAGGGAAATGTTAAAATCATATTTTGCATTTCTTCATGTTGAATTAGCTGAAAACATGTGACATGTAAATAAATACGAGGGCTGTTCAATAAAGAATGATCTCATTTTTTTTTTGACAACATACCTTTACTCATCCTCATAATTTTGATAGTCCCTCTCAAAATAGACTCCCCTGAATGCAATGCACTTGTCCCAGCGTTACTGCCAGTCTTCAAAGACATGCTGGAAACCATTTTTGAGAGACCCTTCAAAATCGCCTCCGTAGCCTTCACCACTGCTTCTGATGATGGATAATGCCTCCCATGAAGGCGTTTATTCAAGTTAGGGAATAGAAAAGATCACATGGGGCTAAATTTGGACTATAGAGAAATGCAGTTCACGTTGATTTTTGCAAGATATTCAGCAACAATATTGGCAATATGCAGCCGCACATTATCGTGGTGCAGCATCCAGCCTGCTTCACGGAAATGTGGTCTTTTGCACCTGATATGGACTTGCAATGTTTTCAGGTTATCCCTATAGTATTGTCCAGCTACTGACGTGTGTGCAGGTACAACGTCCTGATAAACCATTCCATGAATATGAAAGAATGAGATGTCCATAGCTTTCCCAGCAGAAGCAACCACATTTGCCTTTTGGGGCTTGGTGATGAAGGAGATTTCCACATTGAGCTTTGCTGTTTGCTCTCAGGATCAAAATGATGTAGCCAGGTTTCATCAGCAGTGATTATGTTTGAAAGAAGCTCCGGATATTCCTCTAACATCAACTTTAACTGCATGTTACCTCCATTGCAGTGGTAGGCGATACTGAACATGTCTGAACTTGCCTCATTCTCACAGCCAGGAACCAGCGGTACCAACAATGAAACTACTACGGCGTGTTTGTTTCACATTAAGGTAACAGAATATAATAAAACAATTTTAGTGCAAAAAATTATGACCATAAAAGAATTATGATCATTGTTTATTGAATAGCCCTCATACTAAATGGTTATCACTCACACTTACTGTAAAAAGGCTTTTAGAAAATTGGGAGCCTAGAAAAAGCTATTTTAAAAGCATAGATGATTCACACCATAATTAAGTTTTGAAAAAGTATTTGTACAATGAAGATACAAAAGTAGAAACAATTGTTCAGGCTTATAGTAGTTTCTCTGTGGATATTGGAAATGTTTTTATTCAAAAAGTAAAGTATTTGAAGAATTCTGATGTTAGTATTATGCAATCTCATGAAGCTGTACAGAGGTTTGCCGAAACTTGAGCAGCAGAAGCAAAGACCATGTATTTCCCCAGTTTCTGATGGGAGGCTGCAATTGTCCTTGAATGACCCATTGTTGTGTTTTGCAGCTGGTAATTACAGGAATGCAGTGTGATGGTTCATATCTATACCTGACTGACAGGTTTAGGCGTATCATGAACATTTGATATTGGGAGCCATCCTTGCTCGCTCCTGGCCGTTTGCTGCTTCCTGCAAGTTAGCAGTTCTTCTTGGTTATAAAATATAATAAGAACAAAAGGCCAGAAAGGCTATGGTAGTTGAACAGTCTTGCCAGATTGGGAAATGAAAATGCAGTCCTTTCCCCAAGATACCAAAGTACTTTCTATATTTGATTACCTCGCATTATTATCAGTCCAGTGCCACATATATAAATAAAAATAAAATGTATACCCTAAACTTTTACATTGGAAAAACAAAAAGGAACTTGAACATTAGGCTAAAAGAGCATTTTAGGAACATCAGGAACAAAGTAATAGATAAATTGGCGGTAGCATATGATTTATGGAAGGAGAATCATGATATAGAACGATAAATCCACTTATTAAAAAGTGTATAAAGTCTAGCTGCATTAACCATGTGGGAAAAAAATCTTCATAAAGAAATATGAAACAAAATTGTTTAATTTCGATACTACCATTGAAGAAAACCCAAACTTCAAGTTCATCAAGATACTGACAGAGATGCACCTATTGCCTCCAATGAGTTCACCAAACCAACCTCCATTAGTTGACAACTGCTGATGATGTTAGGAAGATCCTAACGAAACGCATTCTAGGTAAATATTAGCAATAATTGGAGCATTGAGTATTAGTTTGGCTAAAAATTATATTAATTTTGTGCTTAATTGTATCATAGTCCTTAAACATTGAAATGAAAGTTTTATGCTTGTTCGGAGTTATAGAACGCTTGAAGAACTTTATGGAGAACCAACAATGAAAAAAGCTGAAGCTGATTGTTCAGATAATTCAAGAAATTCGTTAGAATTTCCATATATGGAGATGTAATGCAAACATGGCCCTCTGAAATTAATGAAAAGGTTAAACAAGATGGCTTTGTTTGTGACGCAACAGATTGCCTAGTTTTATTATCATTCCAAGTTATGGAACTTTCCAGAAATTCAACCTTTGACGTCAAGCCAATCAAATTCAAGTTTTGGTCCCTTAGCAACAAGACATTGTAGAATGAACCAATCCAAGTTCAGTGAAAATTTTAATTTGATTTCATCTTCACTTGTGAAAGGTCTCATTCCTTCTGGTTCTTTCGATGTATTCAGACGTCTTATAGATATCGTCTCGGACACAGACGCACTATTAAATTGCAAGAGGACTGCTGGGTTCCGGCAAATTACAAAAGTAATTTTATCTACGGATTAGCAATCAGTGAAAAGGCTCGTCGAGTACGCACTACAAAAGAAAATATGTAAATGATGAGTGGCATGCTGTTGCGTTCACTTCGCATGTAAAATCAGGAAAGATGTTTGTAAATCATGTCTTAAAGCATCAGCTGTGAAATAATTCAGTGAGAAAATAAATCCTCAAAAAGTGAAACAGTGTTTTAAAACAATTTTGTTGCCACCATCCACCATTCCGTTGCTGGCGCGGTACCACTGCCCTAGATTACAGAGTTCATCGCTCATCGACGGAGTTGTCGGCAGATAGTCAAGTCTACATCATCGCAGTGACAAGGATGCTGCAGAGATCATCGATTCTCCATCCTGAGGAAGATTATAAGAAAACTTATTACAAAGCTGAGAACACACATTTCAATTACATATCCAAAAATGTTGTCTGAAGAATGATTATTTCTGGTAGTCCAGTCAGTATAAAGATAATGATTATTTAAACAATAAAATAGAAAGTCCATGATATTTGTATAATTCAGTTTCTTATTGACTTATGTTTGTGGAAAACCAAAAGATTTTCCCCTATGCTACAGGTTTTCTTATGCTTAAGAGTATTTTCCAATATGAGTTTATTCTAGATCACCATTCTGTAATAAAAGGAGTGCATATGGAAATCCCTCATTGACTGAGGAATGCAGTAAGAAGGAAAATGGATACAATACAATTTACTGGTAAAAATTTACCCTTCCAGGTACATCAGTACTTGGGAATATTCTCTATTGTGTCAAAATCTGTCACTTTCTGACTGAAAATTCATTTAAGTAAGCAAAGATTTACAAATGCTGAAGGAGTTATTTAAATGTACCAAAAGTACAATGTTATTAAGTAACTCTAGGAACAAGTTAAGTATGAACTACAGTACACAAAGGAATCCTATTCACAATTCTGTAAAGCAGTTTGTCTCTGGAAGGTTCACAACTTCAGCAATCTACGTGTATGAACTTTCAGATGAGACATTTGCTCTTCAAGTCGCTCTACATACTGGAACTCCAAATAATTACACGCTTCTACATATAACTCACATAATTTGGTCAGATGAAGGGGAATAAGATGAAAGCTCTTGCCAGTTATTCTTGTTATATGCAGTTTTAAAGTTTGTAGTTCCCTGCACTTGATTAAACATTGTAAACTATAGTCACTAATCCCACAACGGTCACTGATATTTAAATATTTCAGTTTTGTACATTTGTCAGCAAATATTTCCACTGCCAAATCTGTGATGCGAGTCCCACTGACATCCAAGTATTCCAGATCAGTACATTTCCTTATATGCTGAAAATCGTCAATATTTGGAATACAACACGTCAAAATAAGGATTTTCAATTGCATACACTTATCCAAAATACTTTCAAACTGCACTGGACTAAAGAGCATCCAGTTAGATCTAGTTTGACTAAATTAGACATTGTGCTTTTCTGTAAATTTCTCACAATTTGTGAAAAACATGGATACCTAGTAATTCCAAGATGTTTTAAATTTGTTAAGTCAAACAATGGTATATCCAGCAACTTTTGTCCAGAGAATGCTAAACACAGTGTTTGTAACCGTTTACAGCATTCTAAGTGGCTAATCATTTCTACAGAATTTGTACTTATAGCAGCAAACTTGGAAATTATGTGTTTCTTTGCTTTTAAAAATAAAATAACATCTTCTATAAAAAAGAAATGTCTTCCCAAATCAATTTCATGCGGTAATGGACATTCAGTAGCAATTCCGTTTAAGAAAAAACAATTTTTTGAGCTAAATAAACATCCCAACAATCTCAAACTTAAAAGTTCATGTAACTGTTGTATGAGAGTTGAATACTTCATTGCATTTTCACTTTCTCTCCATGACAGTGGAAATGCTAAGTGCTGAATTTGTGGTAGGTTTGTTACAATTATTTCTAACTGAGAGACAGTAAATTCCGCATCCTCAGGTAGTTCAAGACGTGTGATACACTTGTTGCTTTGACATAATCTGGATCACTTTGTCAGACATAGGTCTTGTTGCAACTACAGCTCGAAGGGCTGGGATGTTTTGTAGCAGCACAATTATTTCTCTATCTGCCATTTCTTTATCAAAAGTAAACACCTTATCTCTCCAAAAGCTGATGTCTTGTACTATCGCTTTCCAGCGACTATCCACATGTTGAATGTTAAGGATAAGGTCACGAATATCCAAATAACTGAATATTTTCACAAGCAGCTCATTCGGCAGTTGGTAAATACTTCCACTGGATGCCATTGTGTGGGAAGTGGCTCGTCTGAAAGCTGTAATAAAGTACAGTTTGTGTTCTTAAACCCTAATTATATCGGTAGCTGATATAATGAAACCTGTTAAAAACAGATGTTGAATAATCCTGGATCCTGTCTATAATCATCTTTATAATCTGTACTGTCCAATATGACTTAATGTAGGAGGACTTACAGTTAAAATTAAAAAAAAAAGAAAAAAAGAATTATAATATGTCTTTAGAATGACATCAGTTGTGTGTTGAACAGGTTTCACTCAATGAGATACAGAAAGGAATGACTAAAACCAAAAGATCTTGAATTGTTATTCAGGGACAGGATACAGTTTTGTCATCCATTTAGTAACAATATCGTCAACTAAACATAAAATCACCAAAATTGATACCAAAGCTAACATATATTGTCACGAATGACTGTATTTATTACACTCTGGTGACGTGACGTCACTCCCTCTCCTCCTGGATCCTGTGGCCATGTCCCAGATCTCACACGCATAAAGCATGATGGTTAGTATCAAAGCCTGAAAGAAACGCAATTTTAAGGGTATCGGCATCCCTGGTTGCATCATGGGGTATAACGAAGCCGAAGGCCCGCATGCCCGATGCGCTAACTCCTGGATGTGACCCCCGAAATTTAGGTCCTTGTCCAGCTTTACCCCCAAATAAGTGAGTGAATTTGTCCACTCTCTCTTGGCTCCCCACTGAAACTCTTATTTACACACGAGCAGCTGTTTCGCGAATTTCCTCGAAACCTGACGAAGGCACACGAAAGCTCACGAAGCTTCACGGACGAGCACGGTCTTTCGTGAAGCTACGAAAACACGATGGAACTGTCTCTGTCTCCTTCTCCCTCTGTTGCTCTCTCTTTCTGGGCGTGGCTTGGGCACTATCTCTCTCTTTCACTCCCCGCTACTCTCTCTCTCTCTTTCGGCGTTCGCTTACGAGCGGCCTCGTGACAATATGATATCAAAGGCAAAAACTGATTAGCCCCAACAGTTTATAGAAAATGACGAAGAATTGTAAAAACCAAATCCAGTAAACATATATTTCTCGGAATTGGTGTTACAGAAGTATTGTTTAAATAAGCCTTTCCCTATAAATCGACTTTTCTGTGCAGTAATACGTTTTCTTTTCGCGACGTGTTTTATTCTTACAAAGTTCTTTTCGAATGAATAGGACTTTGTAGGACAATCCTAGGAAGTTTGGGACTTAGATTTTGTCCTGTAAATATTTTAAAGATGATATTTTAATAAAGGTAGTTTAGATTATTTTTGTGAAAATAAAAGCGCGATACGCAATCTCGCCTGAACAAAAGTCTCGGCCCGAATAGTTTATTCTTGTTTTGGGAGGCTTTGAAGAGGATTGGCTCATCTGCAGTGCAATGGCGAGACGCAATCCTCATAAAATATAAACCGTCCGTCCGTCGCAAGCTGGCAGGCCGAGGAAATGCCCAAGGATGGCTAATACGTTAGCAATGAAATACTAAGCTGGTATTACTTGCATATGAAATCATATGATAAAAACCACTCGCGAAAACGTTAAAAATACACATAAGAATAAATAGAAAAGGACAGTGCAGGTGAAATCTGATAATGTATTGGCGAATGCTGTTTTACAACTTCTAATGACTTCACAAATATGTGTTAGAAGTAGCGCATAGCGCACACAAACTTTAACTATGCTAAGCCAACTATATTTTCCCAATAAACTCCCTAAAACCTTAAATGTGGAAGGATTATTGCGGAAAAGCGCGATGCGCAATCCCGACTAAAAAAACACTAGCCCCGAGGAGTTTTTACTTGTTTTAGGGGGCTCTTAAACAGGAGGGGCTCACCGGTAGTGCAAGGGCTCAGCCCTACTCCCTGGAAGTGTAGCGCTACTTGCAGTTGCCTTTAAACTTCTAACAGGGACTCCCATTCCGTTCTTGAAATCAACAATATGTTCACAAAGTGTAAACACCTCGTTATAAGGAATACTATCCCTTTAATCCACTGCACATTACAATGCACTTTGCGATATTCACAATTATTTTGTTAACTATAGCAACAATTGTCGCAAAAGACGAGGTATATTTCCACAGCTGTAAATATTTCCTACGCTGCCATCTCTGTATTTGTCCTGAATTATCGACAGAACAAGCTACACCATTGCCATCTGTAAGAAACAAAGCGAAAGTGCGCTCTATGGTTCATTTGAATCGTCCTTTCCCACCATGTAACGCTATTCTGTGTAAGGTAGTTCTGAAAGTGATACAAATATTTATTTTTCTGTAGGTCGTTCCAGCAATAATGAAATGACCTTCAGCTACTGCACTCATACTATTTGCATACGTAATTATTTGATAAGCGAACGCATAAAAGTAAATAAAAAACGACAATGCACACGTAGGTTGAGAATTTGTTAAACAAAACAGTTTTGCAAATTTTAATGACTCCTCCAATGTTATTGGGAGTAAATCAGACCATGGATAAGCTCTGAACAGGCTTACCTACTTATGTTTCGCCATTAACATAATGAAATGAATTCTTTCTGGACGATTAATTGTGAATTGATTATTCGGGACAGCGATTCCGCTGATGATGTTCCCAAAGTGTGAACATCTCATTATAAGGAATACCGTTTCTTTTATCCACTACATATTGCGATGCGATTTACAAAGTCATAAATATTTGGTAAATATTGCTACATGCATCACAAAGGACGAGTTATATTTCCAAAATTTTAGAATATATCTTACGCTGCCAACTATTTCATATGAATCATCAGCGAGAACAAGCTACTCTACTGCCGTTCGTAAGAAGCAAAGAAAAAGAGCGCCCTAGAAGGGATATTTAAATCTTTCTTTCCCGCCATGTTACTATATTTTCTGGAAAGGAATTCTGGAAGGGATACAAATGTTTATTCTCATGTAGCAGTAGCAATGAAATACTAAGCTGGCATTACTTGCATATAAAATCATATGATAAATACCACTCGCGAAAACGTTAAAATACACATAAGAATAAATAGAAAAGGACACTGCAGGTGAAATCTGATAATGTATTGGCGAATGCTGTTTTACAGCTTCTAATGACTTCACAAATATGTGTTAGAAGTAGCGCACACAAACTTCAACTATGCTAAGCCAACACTAGCCCCGAGGAGTTTTTACTTGTTTTAGGGGGCTCTTAAACAGGAGGGGCTCACCGGTAGTGCAAGGGCTCAGCCCTACTCCCTGGAAGTGTAGCGCTACTTGCAGTTGCCTTTAAACTTCTAACAGGGACTCCCATTCCGTTCTTGAAATCAACAATATGTTCACAAAGTGTAAACACCTCGTTATAAGGAATACCATCCCTTTATTCCACTGCACATTACAATGCACTTTGCGATATTCATATTTATTTTGTTAACTATAGCAACAATTGTCGCAAAAGACGAGGTATATTTCCACAGCTGTAAATATTTCCTACGCTGCCATCTCTGTATTTGTCCTGAATTATCGACAAAACAAGCTACACCATTGCCATCTGTAAGAAACAAAGTGAAAGTGCGCTCTATATTTGGTTCATTTGAATCGTCCTTTCCCACCATGTAACGTTATTCTGTGTAAGGCAGTTCTGAAAGTGATACAAATATTTATTTTCATGTAGCTCGTTCCAGCAACAATGAAATAACCTTCAGCTACTGAACTCATACTATTTGCATACGTAAATATTTGATAAACGCACGCAGGAAAACGATGAAAATACGCATAAACGTAAATAAAAACCGACAATACACACGTAGGTTGAGAATTTGTTAAACAAAACAGTTTTGCAAATTTTAATGACTCCTCCAATGTTATTGGGAGTAACGCAGACCAGGGATAAGCTCTGAACAGGCTTACCTACTTATGTTTCAGCGTTAACATAATGAAATGAATTCTTTCTGGACGATTAATTGTGAATGGATTATTCCGGGACGGCGTTTCCGCTGATGAAATCAATATGTTCCCAAAGTGTGAAAATCTCATTATAAGGAATACCGTTCCTTTTATCCACTGCATATGACGATGCAATTCACGAAGTCAATTATTTTGGTAAATACTATAACATGCGACCTAAAAGTCGAGTTTTATTTCCATAATTTTACAATATTTCCTATGTTGCCATCACTGAATTTCGTATAAATTATAAGATGGAACAAGCTACATGATTGCCATCTATAAGCAGCAGTCATGGCAAGGACCGTACCGTGTGGTGAAGAGGATTAACGACGTGGTCTACCGCATCCAGAAGGTGCCCCGAGGAAAGATGTTGGTGTTACACCTGGATCGCCTGGCCCGCTACGAAGGCGCTGTTCGGGACCACCAGCCTTGAGCAGGGAGCAGTGTCACCCTGGCGGTAGAATCGCGAAGCCAATGACAAATGATGGCCGGTAGAGATTCGGAAAACTTCGGAACCAATCGTTACCGGTAGCGACAGACAGTTGAATGTAGAAAGAGAAAAAATAAACAGTTTTAGGTTAGCTAGCAAATTGTGATGGAGGAATAAATTTGCTAGGGAAATAAAGTGCAGTTTTTGTATTTGAAGCCTCGACTTTTGATTTTCACGAATCCACAAAGTCGCAATATTAAGGCAGTCTGCAATCGATAGGCAGTCTGTGATCAATAGGCAGTCTGTGATCGATAGGCATTCTGGAAATTCCTTACTTGTACGAAGGCTGTTCAGTAAAGATTGATCACAATTTCTTTTGACAAAGTAACACCTTTACTCATCCTCACAATTTTAATATTCCTTCTCAAAGTAGTCTCCCCTGAATGCAATGCACTTGTCCCAGCATTTCTATCAGTCTCCAAACACATGCTGAAACAATTTTCTGAGAGATGTTACAAAATCCCCTGCGCAGACATCACCACTGCTTCTGATGATGGATAATGACTCCAACTAAGGTCTTCCTCAAGTTAGAGAATAGAAAAGGCTCCCATGGGGTTAAATTAAGATTACAGGGAGAGTGAAGAATGCGCTTCACATTGATTTTTGCATTGGCAATATGCCGCCTCTCGTTATAGTGGTGCAGCATCCAGCCTGCTCATGGAAATGTGGTCTTTTGCGCCTGATATGGACTTGCAATGTTTACAGCACATCTCAGACATATTGTCCGGTTACTGCTATGTGTGCAGGTACAACATGTACATACACCATTCCATGAATAGTACAGAATGAGATGACTATAACTTTCCCAACAGACGCAACCACTTTTGCTTTCTTGGGGGTTGGTGAGGAAGGAGATTTCCACCCTGAGCTATGCAATGTTCTCTCAGGCTCAAAATGATGTAGCCAAGTTTCATAAGCAGTGTTTATGGTTGAAAGAAACTCCGGATATTCCTCTAACATCAAATTTAACTGAATGTGACCTCCATTGCAGCGGTAGGCGATACTGAACATGTCTGAACTTGCCTGGTTCGCACAGGCAGGAACCAAGAGTACCTTCAATGAAACTACTATGGCGTGTTTATTTCACATTTGTACTTACAATAGCATGCAGCCACAAACAAATTATCACAAATACGAGAGACAATTGTGGTTTACCTGGAAAATATATATATGAGTCAATTGGAGGTTTTAATGTCATGATGCCACGTTGGCTACTGTAGCTCAATGGGTAATTGCGACTGGGGGCAGATCAGGAGCTCTATGGTTAAAATACCGGCCATGGCATTGAATATTTCGTGTTGACTCAATGTATAAAATGTAATATAGATCATTAAAAATAATAATCTCAATATTGTAACAGATAAATAAGAAAAATTTATAGGAGTGCTTGTTTGGAATTATGTTACCTATGTGTTTAATGGAATTCTTTCTAAGATGCAAATGTTATTAAAAGTGTTGGTTGGTTTATTTAGAACTTGCACTCCGTTCATTTGTTTTTTAGTTCTCAAAAGCAGTTGGTGCGGTAGGCAGTAGTCCATGCAGCAATAAGATGATAATGCAGTTATCTGCATTACCTACTAAAGAATAATTTTTCTTAGCTGCCACTAATAACATAAAAAAGCACCATAAGAAGGAATTATCCACAAAATATACTTGAGAAGTTTATATTAATGTGTGCTCTAGGCCTCTTGTTCATGATGCCAATATATGATTGTGCTGATCTTAAATTTTGTCTGTATTTTTTATATCTGCAAATGAATCTTTCATAAAAAACAAGGAATATCGTAAACAATAGTAGACTTACCAAAATTAGGCAAGTGTGTCAACCTTTTATATACTTTTTTCACTTACAAGTTTTTTATGAAGACTAGTTTCTGGGGACTTCTCCCCTATCGTCAGCTCTGTGGTAGACTCACTTGCCTAATTTTAGTAACAATGGCACTCCACTTTCTGAAATACTTCTTTTTATTCTATATAAATGTAGACTTCTTTCCACAATCCATTGTGAAGCAGAGCTTTGTACCAGTAGTTTAAAATATTTCAGCAATAAGACTGACATATACTCAGAAGTTAAAATAATAAAGATGACCCGACGACTCTTTGAGGCTTTTCACTGCAGTGTTAAATTTAATTGCTTTGGCTGATATAAAGGTCGTTGCAAAACTAAACTCTCAGTTTATCTTCATTATCAAGAACATTCACAAATTGGATCACAGGTTATTACAAATATATATATAAAATAATCAATGTGTTTTGACAAGATCTACATACTTTGTGTAGGAAATTTCTATCTACCAGTTTTTGCTTAGGTCATGCATAAGGCCGAGACCTTCTAAGGACATTCCCAAAATATTCACGATAAACATTTCATTTAAAATGAAATGTTCTAACACATGGTATTTCAATTAGAATTATTAGTGCCAGTTTAAGAAAATGGAAATTTAGAAAAAGTCTCCATATTAAGGCAGTCTGTGATCGATAGGCAGTCTGTGATCAATAGGCATTCTGGAAATTCCTTACTTGTACGAAGGCTGTTCAGTAAAGATTGATCACAATTTCTTTTGACAAAGTAACGCCTTTACTCATCCTCATAATTTTGATATTCCTGCTCAAAGTGGTCTCCCCTGAGTGCAATGCACTTGACCCAGCATTTCTATCAGTCCCCAAACACATGCTGAAACAATTTTCTGAGAGATGTTTCAAAATCCCCTGTGCAGACTTCACCACTGCTTCTGATGATGGATAATGCTTCCAACTAAGGTCTTCCTCAAGTTAGGGAATAGAAAAGGCTCCCATGGGGTTAAATTAAGATTACAGGGAGAGTGAAGAATAGACTTCACATTGATTTTTGCATTGGCAATATGCCGCCTCTCGTTATAGTGGTGCAGCATCCAGCCTGCTTCATGGAAATTTGGTCTTTTGCGCCTGATATGGACTTGCAATGTTTACAGCACATCTCAGACATATTGTCCAGTTACTGCTATGTGTGCAGGTACAACATGTACATACACCATTCCATGAATAGCACACAATGAGATGACTATAGCTTTCCCAGCAGACGCAACCACTTTTGCTTTTTTGCGGTTTGGTGAGGAAGGAGATTTCCACCCTGAGCTATGCAATATTCTCTCAGGCTCAAAATGATGTAGCCAAGTTTCATAAGCAGTGTTTATGGTTGAAAGAAACTCCGGACATTCCTCTAACATCAAATTTAACTGAATGTGACCTCCATTGCAGCGGTAGGCGATACTGAACATGTCTGAACTTGCCTAGTTCTCACAGGCGGGAACCAAGAGTACTTTCAATGAAACTACTATGGCGTGTTTATTTCACATTTGTACTTACAATAGCATGCAGCCACAAACAAGTTATCACAAATACGAGAGACAATTGTGTTTTACCGGGAAAATATATATATGAGTCAATTGGAGGTTTTAATGTCATGATGCCATGTTGACTACTGTAGCTCAATGGGTAATTGCGACTGGGAGCAGATCAGGAGCTCTATGGTTAAAATCCCGGCCATGGCATTGAATACTTCGTGTTGACTCAATGTATAAAATGTAATATAGATCATTAAAAATAATAATCTCAATATTGTAACAGATAAATAAGAAAAATTTATAGGAGTGCTTGTTTGGAATTATGTTACCTATGTGTTTAATGGAATTCTTTCTAAGATGCAAAGTTATTAAAAGTGTTGGTTGGTTTATTTAGAACTTGCACTCCGTTCATTTGTTTTTTAGTTCTCAAAAGCAGTTGGTGCGGTAGGCAGTAGTCCATGGAGCAATAAGATGATAATGCAGTTATCTGCATTACCTACTAAAGAATAATTTTTCTTAGCTGCCACTAATAACATAAAAAAGCACCATAAGAAGGAATTATCCACAAAATTTACTTGAGAAGTTTATATTAATGTGTGCTCTAGGCCTCTTGTTCATGATGCCAATATATGATTGTGCTGATCTTAAATTTTGTCTGTATTTTTTATATCTGCAAATGAATCTTTCATTAAAAAACAAGGAATATCGTAAACAATAGGAGACTTACCAAAATTAGGCAAGTGTGTCAACCTTTTATATACTTTTTTCACTTACAAGTTTTTTTATGAAGACTAGTTTCTGGGGACTTCTCCCCTATCGTCAGCTCTGTGGTAGACTCACTTGCCTAATTTTAGTAACAATGGCACTCCACTTTCTGAAATACTTCTTTTTATTCTATATAAATGTAGACTTCTTTCCACAATCCATTGTGAAGCAGAGCTTTGTAAGAGTAGTTTAAAATATTTCAGCAATAAGACTGACATATACTCAGAAGTTAAAATAATAAAGATGACCCGACGACTCTTTGAGGCTTTTCACTGCAGTGTTAAATTTAATTGCTTTGGCTGATATAAAGGTCGTTGCAAAGCTAAACTCTCAGTTTATCTTCATTATCAAGAACATTCACAAATTGGATCAAGGTTATTACAAATATATTTAAAATAATCAAAGTGTTTTGACAAGATCTACATACTTTGTGTAGGAAATTTCTATCTACCAGTTTTTGCTTAGGTCATGCATAAGGCCAAGACCTTCTAAGGACATTCCCAAAATATTCACGATAAACATTTCATTTAAAATGAAATGTTCTAACACATGGTATTTCAATTAGAATTATTAGTGCCAGTTTAAGAAAATGGAAATTTAGAAAAAGTCTCCATATTAAGGCAGTCTGTGATCGATAGGCAGTCTGTGATCAATAGGCATTCTGGAAATTCCTTACTTGTACGAAGGCTGTTCAGTAAAGATTGATCACAATTTCTTTTGACAAAGTAACGCCTTTACTCATCCTCATAATTTTGATATTCCTGCTCAAAGTGGTCTCCCCTGAATGCAATGCACTTGTCCCAGCATGTCTATCGGTCTCCAAACACATGCTGAAACAATTTTCTGAGAGATGATTCAAAATCCCCTGCGCAGATTTCACCACTGCTTCTGATGATGGATAATGCTTCCAACTAAGGTCTTCCTCAAGTTAGGGAATAGAAAAGGCTCCCATGGTGTTAAATTAAGATTACAGGGAGAGTGAAGAATGGACTTCACATTGATTTTTGCATTGGCAATATGCCGCCCCTCGTTACAGTGGTGCAGCATCCAGCCTGCTTCATGGAAATGTGGTCTTTTGCGCCTGATATTGTCTTGCAATGTTTACAGCACATCCCAGACATATTTTCCAGTTACTGCTATGTGTGCAGGTACAACATGTACATACACCATTCCATGAATAGCACACAATGAGATGACTATAGCTTCCCCAGCAGACGCAACCACTTTTGCTTTTTTGCGGTTTGGTGAGGAAGGAGATTTCCACCCTGAGCTATGCAATGTTCTCTCAGGCTCAAAATGATGTAGCCAAGTTTCATAAGCAGTGTTTATGGTTGAAAGAAACTCTGGATATTCCTCTAACATCAAATTTAACTGAATGTGACCTCCATTGCAGCGGTAGGCGATACTGAACATGTCTGTACCTGCCTGGTTGTCACAGGCGGGAACCAAGAGTACTTTCAATGAAACTACTACGGCGTGTTTATTTCACATTTTTACTTACAATAGCATGCAGCCACAAACATGTTATCGCAAATACGAGAGGCAATTGTGGTTTACCGGGAAAATATATATATGAGTCAATTGTAGGTGTTAATGTATTGATGCCATGTTGGCTACTGTAGCTCAATGGGTAATTGCGACTGGGGGCAGATCAGGAGCTCTATGGTTAAAATACCGGCCATGGCATTGAATATTTCGTGTTGACTCAATGTATAAAATGTAATATAGATCATTAAAAATAATAATCTCAATATTGTAACAGATAAATAAGACAAATTTATAGGAGTGCTTGTTTGGAATTATGTTACCTATGTGTTTAATGGAATTCTTTCTAAGATGCAAATGTTATTAAAAGTGTTGGTTGGTTTATTTAGAACTTGCACTCTGTTCATTTGTTTTTTAGTTCTCAAAAGCAGTTGGTGCGGTAGGCAGTAGTCCATGCAGCAATAAGATGATAATGCAGTTATCTGCATTACCTACTAAAGAATAATTTTTCTTAGCTGCCACTAATATCATAAAAAAGCACCATAAGAAGGAATTATCCACAAAATTTACTTGATAAGTTTATATTAATGTGTGCTCTAGGCCTCTTGTTCATGATGCCAATATATGATTGTGCTGATCTTAAATTTTGTCTGTATTTTTTATATCTGCAAATGAATCTTTCATAAAAAACAAGGAATATCGTAAACAATAGTAGACTTACCAAAATTAGGCAAGTGTGTCAACCTTTTATATACTTTTTTCACTTACAAGTTTTTTTATGAAGACTAGTTTCTGGGGACTTCTCCCCTATCGTCAGCTCTGTGGTAGACCCACTTGCCTAATTTTAGTAACAATGGCACTCCACTTTCTGAAATACTTCTTTTTATTCTATATAAATGTAGACTTCTTTCCACAATCCATTGTGAAGCAGAGCTTTGTACCAGTAGTTTAAAATATTTCAGCAATAAGACTGACATATTCTCAGAAGTTAAAATAATAAAGATGACCCGACGACTCTTTGAGGCTTTTCACTGCAGTGTTAAATTTAATTGCTTTGGCTGATATAAAGGTCGTTGCAAAGCTAAACTCTCACTTTATCTTCATTATCAAGAACATTCACAAATTGGATCACAGGTTATTACAAATATATATATAAAATAATCAATGTGTTTTGACAAGATCTACATACTTTGTGTAGGAAATTTCTATCTACCAGTTTTTGCTTAGGTCATGCATAAGGCCGAGACCTTCTAAGGACATTCCCAAAATATTCACGATAAACATTTCATTTAAAATGAAATGTTCTAACACATGGTATTTCAATTAGAATTATTAGTGCCAGTTTAAGAAAATGGAAATTTAGAAAAAGTCTCCATATTAAGGCAGTCTGTGATCGATAGGCAGTCTGTGATCAATAGGCATTCTGGAAATTCCTTACTTGTACGAAGGCTGTTCAGTAAAGATTGATCACAATTTCTTTTGACAAAGTAACGCCTTTACTCATCCTCATAATTTTGATATTCCTGCTCAAAGTGGTCTCCCCTGAGTGCAATGCACTTGACCCAGCATTTCTATCAGTCTCCAAACACATGCTGAAACAATTTTCTGAGAGATGTTTCAAAATCCCCTGTGCAGACTTCAGCACTGCTTCTGATGATGGATAATGCTTCCAACTAAGGTCTTCCTCAAGTTAGGGAATAGAAAAGGCTCCCATGGGGTTAAATTAAGATTACAGGGAGAGTGAAGAATAGACTTCACATTGATTTTTGCATTGGCAATATGCCGCCTCTCGTTATAGTGGTGCAGCATCCAGCCTGCTTCATGGAAATTTGGTCTTTTGCGCCTGATATGGACTTGCAATGTTTACAGCACATCTCAGACATATTGTCCAGTTACTGCTATGTGTGCAGGTACAACATGTACATACACCATTCCATGAATAGCACACAATGAGATGACTATAGCTTTCCCAGCAGACGCAACCACTTTTGCTTTTTTGCGGTTTGGTGAGAAAGGAGATTTCCACCCTGAGCTATGCAATGTTCTCTCAGGCTCTAAATGATGTAGCCAAGTTTCATAAGCAGTGTTTATGTTTGAAAGAAACTCCAGATATTCCTCTTACATCAAATTTAACTGAATGTGACCTCCATTGCAGCGGTAGGCGATACTGAACATGTCTGAACTTGCCTGGTTCTCACAGGCGGGAACCAAGAGCACTTTCAATGAAACTACTATGGCGTGTTTATTTCACATTTGTACTTACAATAGCATGCAGCCACAAACAAGTTATCACAAATACGAGAGACAATTGTGGTTTACCGGGAAAATATATATATGAGTCAATTGGAGGTTTTAATGTCATGATGCCATGTTGACTACTGTAGCTCAATGGGTAATTGCGACTGGGGGCAGATCAGGAGCTCTATGGTTAAAATCCCGGCCATGGCATTCAATAGTTCCTGTTGACTAAATGTATAAAATGTAATATAGATCATTAAAAATAATAATCTCAATATTGTAACAGATAAATAAGACAAATTTATAGGAGTGCTTGTTTGGAATTATGTTACCTATGTGTTTAATGGAATTCTTTCTAAGATGCAAATGTTATTAAAAGTGTTGGTTGGTTTATTTAGAACTTGCACTCCGTTCATTTGTTTTTTAGTTCTCAAAAGCAGTTGGTGCGGTAGGCAGTAGTCCATGCAGCAATAAGATGATAATGCAGTTATCTGCATTACCTACTAAAGAATAATTTTTCTTAGCTGCCACTAATAACATAAAAAAGCACCATAAGAAGGAATTATCCACAAAATTTACTTGAGAAGTTTATATTAATGTGTGCTCTAGGCCTCTTGTTCATGATGCCAATATATGATTGTGCTGATCTTAAATTTTGTCTGTATTTTTTATATCTGCAAATGAATCTTTCATAAAAAACAAGGAATATCGTAAACAATAGTAGACTTACCAAAATTAGGCAAGTGAGTCAACCTTTTATATACTTTTTTCACTTACAAGTTTTTTATGAAGACTAGTTTCTGGGGACTTCTCCCCTATCGTCAGCTCTGTGGTAGACTCACTTGCCTAATTTTAGTAACAATGGCACTCCACTTTCTGAAATACTTCTTTTTATTCTATATAAATGTAGACTTCTTTCCACAATCCATTGTGAAGCAGAGCTTTGTACCAGTAGTTTAAAATATTTCAGCAATAAGACTGACATATTCTCAGAAGTTAAAATAATAAAGATGACCCGACGACTCTTTGAGGCTTTCACTGCAGTGTTAAATTTAATTGCTTTGGCTGATATAAAGGTCGTTGCAAAGCTAAACTCTCAGTTTATCTTCATTATCAAGAACATTCACAAATTGGATCAAGGTTATTACAAATATATTTAAAATAATCAATGTGTTTTGACAAGATCTACATACTTTGTGTAGGAAATTTCTATCTACCAGTTTTTGCTTAGGTCATGCATAAGGCCAAGACCTTCTAAGGACATTCCCAAAATATTCACGATAAACATTTCACTTAAAATGAAATGTTCTAACACATGGTATTTCAATTAGAATTATTAGTGCCAGTTTGAGAAAATGGAAATTTAGAAAAAGTCTCCATATTAAGGCAGTCTGTGATCAATAGGCATTCTGGAAATTCCTTACTTGTACGAAGGTTGTTCAGTAAAGATTGATCACAATTTCTTTTGACAAAGTAATACCTTTACTCATCCTCACAATTTTGAAATTCCTGCTCAAAGTGGTCTCCCCTGAATGCAATGCACTTGACCCAGCATTTCTATCAGTCTCCAAACACATGCTGAAACAATTTTCTGAGAGATGTTTCAAAATCCCGTGCGCAGACTTCACCACTGCTTCTGATGATGGATAATGCCTCCAACTAAGGTCTTCCTCAAGTTAGGGAATAGAAAAGGCTCCCATGGGGTTAAATTAAGATTACAGGGAGAGTGAAAAATGGACTTCACATTGATTTTTGCATTGGTAATATGCCGCCTCTCGTTATAGTGGTGCAGCATCCAGCCTGCTTCAAGGAAATGTGGTCTTTTGCGCCTGATATTAACTTGCAATGTTTACAGCACATCTCAGACATATTGTCCAGTTACTGCTATGTGTGCAGGTACAACATGTACATACACCATTCCATGAATAGCACACAATGAGATGACTATAGCTTTCCCAGCAGACGCAACCACTTTTGCTTTTTTGCGGTTTGGTGAAGAAGGAGATTTCCACCCTGAGCTATGCAATGTTCTCTCAGGCTCTAAATGATGTAGCCAAGTTTCATAAGCAGTGTTTATGGTTGAAAGAAACTCCGGACATTCCTCTAACATCAAATTTAACTGAATAGCACCTCCAATGCAGCGGTAGGCGATACTGAACATGTCTGAACTTGCCTAGTTCTCACAGGCGGGAACCAAGAGTACTTTCAATGAAACTACTATGGCGTGTTTATTTCACATTTGTACTTACAATAGCATGCAGCCACAAACAAGTTATCACAAACACGAGAGACACTTGTGGTTTACCGGGAAAATATATATATGAGTCAATTGGAGGTTTTAATGTCATGATGCCATGTTGACTACTGTAGCTCAATGGGTAATTGCGATTGGGGGCAGATCAGGAGCTCTATGGTTAAAATCCCGGCCATGGCATTGAATACTTCGTGTTGACTCAATGTATAAAATGTAATATAGATCATTAAAAATAATAATCTCAATATTGTAACAGATAAATAAGAAAAATTTATAGGAGTGCTTGTTTGGAATTATGTTACCTATGTGTTTAATGGAATTCTTTCTAAGATGCAAATGTTATTAAAAGTGTTGGTTGGTTTATTTAGAACTTGCACTCCGTTCATTTGTTTTTTAGTTCTCAAAAGCAGTTGGTGCGGTAGGCAGTAGTCCATGCAGCAATAAGATGATAATGCAGTTATCTGCATTACCTACTAAAGAATAATTTTTCTTAGCTGCCACTAATAACATAAAAAAGCACCATAAGAAGGAATTATCCACAAAATTTACTTGAGAAGTTTATATTAATGTGTGCTCTAGGCCTCTTGTTCATGATGCCAATATATGATTGTGCTGATCTTAAATTTTGTCTGTATTTTTTATATCTGCAAATGAATCTTTCATAAAAAACAAGGAATATCGTAAACAATAGTAGACTTACCAAAATTAGGCAAGTGAGTCAACCTTTTATATACTTTTTTCACTTACAAGTTTTTTATGAAGACTAGTTTCTGGGGACTTCTCCCCTATCGTCAGCTCTGTGGTAGACTCACTTGCCTAATTTTAGTAACAATGGCACTCCACTTTCTGAAATACTTCTTTTTATTCTATATAAATGTAGACTTCTTTCCACAATCCATTGTGAAGCAGAGCTTTGTACCAGTAGTTTAAAATATTTCAGCAATAAGACTGACATATTCTCAGAAGTTAAAATAATAAAGATGACCCGACGACTCTTTGAGGCTTTCACTGCAGTGTTAAATTTAATTGCTTTGGCTGATATAAAGGTCGTTGCAAAGCTAAACTCTCAGTTTATCTTCATTATCAAGAACATTCACAAATTGGATCAAGGTTATTACAAATATATTTAAAATAATCAATGTGTTTTGACAAGATCTACATACTTTGTGTAGGAAATTTCTATCTACCAGTTTTTGCTTAGGTCATGCATAAGGCCGAGACCTTCTAAGGACATTCCCAAAATATTCACGATAAACATTTCACTTAAAATGAAATGTTCTAACACATGGTATTTCAATTAGAATTATTAGTGCCAGTTTGAGAAAATGGAAATTTAGAAAAAGTCTCCATATTAAGGCAGTCTGTGATCAATAGGCATTCTGGAAATTCCTTACTTGTACGAAGGTTGTTCAGTAAAGATTGATCACAATTTCTTTTGACAAAGTAATACCTTTACTCATCCTCACAATTTTGAAATTCCTGCTCAAAGTGGTCTCCCCTGAATGCAATGCACTTGACCCAGCATTTCTATCAGTCTCCAAACACATGCTGAAACAATTTTCTGAGAGATGTTTCAAAATCCCGTGCGCAGACTTCACCACTGCTTCTGATGATGGATAATGCCTCCAACTAAGGTCTTCCTCAAGTTAGGGAATAGAAAAGGCTCCCATGGGGTTAAATTAAGATTACAGGGAGAGTGAAAAATGGACTTCACATTGATTTTTGCATTGGTAATATGCCGCCTCTCGTTATAGTGGTGCAGCATCCAGCCTGCTTCAAGGAAATGTGGTCTTTTGCGCCTGATATTAACTTGCAATGTTTACAGCACATCTCAGACATATTGTCCAGTTACTGCTATGTGTGCAGGTACAACATGTACATACACCATTCCATGAATAGCACACAATGAGATGACTATAGCTTTCCCAGCAGACGCAACCACTTTTGCTTTTTTGCGGTTTGGTGAAGAAGGAGATTTCCACCCTGAGCTATGCAATGTTCTCTCAGGCTCTAAATGATGTAGCCAAGTTTCATAAGCAGTGTTTATGGTTGAAAGAAACTCCGGACATTCCTCTAACATCAAATTTAACTGAATAGCACCTCCAATGCAGCGGTAGGCGATACTGAACATGTCTGAACTTGCCTAGTTCTCACAGGCGGGAACCAAGAGTACTTTCAATGAAACTACTATGGCGTGTTTATTTCACATTTGTACTTACAATAGCATGCAGCCACAAACAAGTTATCACAAACACGAGAGACACTTGTGGTTTACCGGGAAAATATATATATGAGTCAATTGGAGGTTTTAATGTCATGATGCCATGTTGACTACTGTAGCTCAATGGGTAATTGCGATTGGGGGCAGATCAGGAGCTCTATGGTTAAAATCCCGGCCATGGCATTGAATACTTCGTGTTGACTCAATGTATAAAATGTAATATAGATCATTAAAAATAATAATCTCAATATTGTAACAGATAAATAAGAAAAATTTATAGGAGTGCTTGTTTGGAATTATGTTACCTATGTGTTTAATGGAATTCTTTCTAAGATGCAAATGTTATTAAAAGTGTTGGTTGGTTTATTTAGAACTTGCACTCCGTTCATTTGTTTTTTAGTTCTCAAAAGCAGTTGGTGCGGTAGGCAGTAGTCCATGCAGCAATAAGATGATAATGCAGTTATCTGCATTACCTACTAAAGAATAATTTTTCTTAGCTGCCACTAATAACATAAAAAAGCACCATAAGAAGGAATTATCCACAAAATTTACTTGAGAAGTTTATATTAATGTGTGCTCTAGGCCTCTTGTTCATGATGCCAATATATGATTGTGCTGATCTTAAATTTTGTCTGTATTTTTTATATCTGCAAATGAATCTTTCATAAAAAACAAGGAATATCGTAAACAATAGTAGACTTACCAAAATTAGGCAAGTGTGTCAACCTTTTATATACTTTTTTCACTTACAAGTTTTTTATGAAGACTAGTTTCTGGGGACTTCTCCCCTATCGTCAGCTCTGTGGTAGACTCACTTGCCTAATTTTAGTAACAATGGCACTCCACTTTCTGAAATACTTCTTTTTATTCCATATAAATGTAGACTTCTTTCCACAATCCATTGTGAAGCAGAGCTTTGTAAGAGTAGTTTAAAATATTTCAGCAATAAGACTGACATATACTCAGAAGTTAAAATAATAAAGATGACCCGACGACTCTTTGAGGCTTTTCACTGCAGTGTTAAATTTAATTGCTTTGGCTGATATAAAGGTCGTTGCAAAGCTAAACTCTCAGTTTTTCTTCATTATCAAGAACATTCACAAATTGGATCAAGGTTATTACAAATATATTTAAAATAATCAATGTGTTTTGACAAGATCTACATACTTTGTGTAGGAAATTTCTATCTACCAGTTTTTGCTTAGGTCATGCATAAGGCCGAGACCTTCTAAGGACATTCCCAAAATATTCACGATAAACATTTCATTTAAAATGAAATGTTCTAACACATGGTATTTCAATTAGAATTATTAGTGCCAGTTTAAGAAAATGGAAATTTAGAAAAAGTCTCCATATTAAGGCAGTCTGTGATCGATAGGCAGTCTGTGATCAATAGGCATTCTGGAAATTCCTTACTTGTACGAAGGCTGTTCAGTAAAGATTGACCACAATTTCTTTTGACAAAGTAACGCCTTTACTCATCCTCATAATTTTGATATTCCTGCTCAAAGTGGTCTCCCCTGAATGCAATGCACTTGTCCCAGCATGTCTATCGGTCTCCAAACACATGCTGAAACAATTTTCTGAGAGATGATTCAAAATCCCCTGCGCAGACTTCACCACTGCTTCTGATGATGGATAATGCTTCCAACTAAGGTCTTCCTCAAGTTAGGGAATAGAAAAGGCTCCCATGGGGTTAAATTAAGATTACAGGGAGAGTGAAGAATAGACTTCACATTGATTTTTGCATTGGCAATATGCCGCCTCTCGTTATAGTGGTGCAGCATCCAGCCTGCTTCATGGAAATTTGGTCTTTTGCGCCTGATATGGACTTGCAATGTTTACAGCACATCTCAGACATATTGTCCAGTTACTGCTATGTGTGCAGGTACAACATGTACATACACCATTCCATGAATAGCACACAATGAGATGACTATAGCTTTCCCAGCAGACGCAACCACTTTTGCTTTTTTGCGGTTTGGTGAGAAAGGAGATTTCCACCCTGAGCTATGCAATATTCTCTCAGGCTCTAAATGATGTAGCCAAGTTTCATAAGCAGTGTTTATGATTGAAAGAAACTCCAGATATTCCTCTTACATCAAATTTAACTGAATGTGGCCTCCATTGCAGCGGTAGGCGATACTGAACATGTCTGAACTTGCCTGGTTCTCACAGGCGGGAACCAAGAGCACTTTCAATGAAACTACTATGGCGTGTTTATTTCACATTTGTACTTACAATAGCATGCAGCCACAAACAAGTTATCACAAATACGAGAGACAATTGTGGTTTACCGGGAAAATATATATATGAGTCAATTGGAGGTTTTAATGTCATGATGCCATGTTGACTACTGTAGCTCAATGGGTAATTGCGACTGGGGGCAGATCAGGAGCTCTATGGTTAAAATCCCGGCCATGGCATTCAATAGTTCGTGTTGACTAAATGTATAAAATGTAATATAGATCATTAAAAATAATAATCTCAATATTGTAACAGATAAATAAGACAAATTTATAGGAGTGCTTGTTTGGAATTATGTTACCTATGTGTTTAATGGAATTCTTTCTAAGATGCAAATGTTATTAAAAGTGTTGGTTGGTTTATTTAGAACTTGCACTCCGTTCATTTGTTTTTTAGTTCTCAAAAGCAGTTGGTGCGGTAGGCAGTAGTCCATGCAGCAATAAGATGATAATGCAGTTATCTGCATTACCTACTAAAGAATAATTTTTCTTAGCTGCCACTAATAACATAAAAAAGCACCATAAGAAGGAATTATCCACAAAATTTACTTGAGAAGTTTATATTAATGTGTGCTCTAGGCCTCTTGTTCATGATGCCAATATATGATTGTGCTGATCTTAAATTTTGTCTGTATTTTTTATATCTGCAAATGAATCTTTCATAAAAAACAAGGAATATCGTAAACAATAGTAGACTTACCAAAATTAGGCAAGTGAGTCAACCTTTTATATACTTTTTTCACTTACAAGTTTTTTATGAAGACTAGTTTCTGGGGACTTCTCCCCTATCGTCAGCTCTGTGGTAGACTCACTTGCCTAATTTTAGTAACAATGGCACTCCACTTTCTGAAATACTTCTTTTTATTCCATATAAATGTAGACTTCTTTCCACAATCCATTGTGAAGCAGAGCTTTGTACCAGTAGTTTAAAATATTTCAGCAATAAGACTGACATATTCTCAGAAGTTAAAATAATAAAGATGACCCGACGACTCTTTGAGGCTTTTCACTGCAGTGTTAAATTTAATTGCTTTGGCTGATATAAAGGTCGTTGCAAAGCTAAACTCTCAGTTTATCTTCATTATCAAGAACATTCACAAATTGGATCAAGGTTATTACAAATATATTTAAAATAATCAATGTGTTTTGACAAGATCTACATACTTTGTGTAGGAAATTTCTATCTACCAGTTTTTGCTTAGGTCATGCATAAGGCCGAGACCTTCTAAGGACATTCCCAAAATATTCACGATAAACATTTCATTTAAAATGAAATGTTCTAACACATGGTATTTCAATTAGAATTATTAGTGCCAGTTTAAGAAAATGGAAATTTAGAAAAAGTCTCCATATTAAGGCAGTCTGTGATCGATAGGCAGTCTGTGATCAATAGGCATTCTGGAAATTCCTTACTTGTACGAAGGCTGTTCAGTAAAGATTGACCACAATTTCTTTTGACAAAGTAACGCCTTTACTCATCCTCATAATTTTGATATTCCTGCTCAAAGTGGTCTCCCCTGAATGCAATGCACTTGTCCCAGCATGTCTATCGGTCTCCAAACACATGCTGAAACAATTTTCTGAGAGATGATTCAAAATCCCCTGCGCAGATTTCACCACTGCTTCTGATGATGGATAATGCCTCCAACTAAGGTCTTCCTCAAGTTAGGGAATAGAAAAGGCTCCCATGGTGTTAAATTAAGATTACAGGGAGAGCGAAGAATGGACTTCACATTGATTTTTGCATTGGCAATATGCCGCCCCTCGTTACAGTGGTGCAGCATCCAGCCTGCTTCATGGAAATGTGGTCTTTTGCGCCTGATATTGTCTTGCAATGTTTACAGCACATCCCAGACATATTTTCCAGTTACTGCTATGTGTGCAGGTACAACATGTACATACACCATTCCATGAATAGCACACAATGAGATGACTATAGCTTCCTCAGCAGACGCAACCACTTTTGCTTTTTTGCGGTTTGATGAGGAAGGAGATTTCCACCCTGAGCTATGCAATGTTCTCTCAGGCTCAAAATGATGTAGCCAAGTTTCATAAGCAGTGTTTATGGTTGAAAGAAACTCTGGATATTCCTCTAACATCAAATTTAACTGAATGTGACCTCCATTGCAGCGGTAGGCGATACTGAACATGTCTGTACCTGCCTGGTTGTCACAGGCGGGAACCAAGAGTACTTTCAATGAAACTACTACGGCGTGTTTATTTCACATTTTTACTTACAATAGCATGCAGCCACAAACATGTTATCGCAAATACGAGAGGCAATTGTGGTTTACCGGGAAAATATATATATGAGTCAATTGTAGGTGTTAATGTATTGATGCCATGTTGGCTACTGTAGCTCAATGGGTAATTGCGACTGGGGGCAGATCAGGAGCTCTATGGTTAAAATACCGGCCATGGCATTGAATATTTCGTGTTGACTCAATATATAAAATGTAATATAGATCATTAAAAATAATAATCTCAATATTGTAACAGATATTTAAGAAAAATTTATAGGAGTGCCTGTTTGGAATTATGTTACCTATGTGTTTAATGGAATTCTTTCTAAGATGCAAATGTTATTAAAAGTGTTGGTTGGTTTATTTAGAACTTGCACTCCGTTCATTTGTTTTTTAGTTCTCAAAAGCAGTTGGTGCGGTAGGCAGTAGTCCATGCAGCAATAAGATGATAATGCAGTTATCTGCATTACCTACTAAAGAATAATTTTTCTTAGCTGCCACTAATAACATAAAAAAGCACCATAAGAAGGAATTATCCACAAAATTTACTTGAGAAGTTTATATTAATGTGTGCTCTAGGCCTCTTGTTCATGATGCCAATATATGATTGTGCTGATCTTAAATTTTGTCTGTATTTTTTATATCTGCAAATGAATCTTTCATAAAAAACAAGGAATATCGTAAACAATAGTAGACTTACCAAAATTAGGCAAGTGTGTCAACCTTTTATATACTTCTTTCACTTACAAGTTTTTTATGAAGACTAGTTTCTGGGGACTTCTCCCCTATCGTCAGCTCTGTGGTAGACTCACTTGCCTAATTTTAGTAACAATGGCACTCCACTTTCTTAAATACTTCTTATTATTCTATATAAATGTAGACTTCTTTCCACAATCCATTGTGAAGCAGAGCTTTGTAAGAGTAGTTTAAAATATTTCAGCAATAAGACTGACATATACTCAGAAGTTAAAATAATAAAGATGACCCGACGACTCTTTGAGGCTTTTCACTGCAGTGTTAAATTTAATTGCTTTGGCTGATATAAAGGTCGTTGCAAAGCTAAACTCTCAGTTTATCTTCATTATCAAGAACATTCACAAATTGGATCAAGGTTATTACAAATATATTTAAAATAATCAATGTGTTTTGACAAGATCTACATACTTTGTGTAGGAAATTTCTATCTACCAGTTTCTGCTTAGGTCATGCATAAGGCCAAGACCTTCTAAGGACATTCCCAAAATATTCTCGATAAACATTTCATTTAAAATGAAATGTTCTAACACATGGTATTTCAATTAGAATTATTAGTGCCAGTTTGAGAAAATGGAAATTTAGAAAAAGTCTCCATATTAAGGCAGTCTGTGATCGATAGGCAGTCTGTGATCAATAGGCATTCTGGAAATTCCTTACTTGTACGAAGGCTGTTCAGTAAAGATTGATCACAATTTCTTTTGACAAAGTAACGCCTTTACTCATCCTCATAATTTTGATATTCCTGCTCAAAGTGGTCTCCCCTGAATGCAATGCACTTGACCCAGCATTTCTATCAGTCTCCAAACACATGCTGAAACAATTTTCTGAGAGATGTTTCAAAATCCCCTGTGCAGACTTCACCACTGCTTCTGATGATGGATAATGCTTCCAACTAAGGTCTTCCTCAAGTTAGGGAATAGAAAAGGCTCCCATGGGGTTAAATTAAGATTACAGGGAGAGTGAAGAATAGACTTCACATTGATTTTTGCATTGGCAATATGCCGCCTCTCGTTATAGTGGTGCAGCATCCAGCCTGCTTCATGGAATTTTGGTCTTTTGCGCCTGATATGGACTTGCAATGTTTACAGCACATCTCAGACATATTGTCCAGTTACTGCTATGTGTGCAGGTACAACATGTACATACACCATTCCATGAATAGCACACAATGAGATGACTATAGCTTTCCCAGCAGACGCAACCACTTTTGCTTTTTTGCGGTTTGGTGAGGAAGGAGATTTCCACCCTGAGCTATGCAATGTTCTCTCAGGCTCTAAATGATGTAGCCAAGTTTCATAAGCAGTGTTTATGGTTGAAAGAAACTCCGGACATTCCTCTAACATCAAATTTAACTGAATGTGACCTCCATTGCAGCGGTAGGCCATACTGAACATGTCTGAACTTGCCTAGTTCTCACAGGCGGGAACCAAGAGTACTTTCAATGAAACTACTATGGCGTGTTTATTTCACATTTGTACTTACAATAGCATGCAGCCACAAACATGTTATCGCAAATATGAGAGACAATTGTGTTTTACCGGGAAAATATATATATGAGTCAATTGGAGGTTTTAATGTCATGATGCCATGTGGACTACTGTAGCTCAATGGGTAATTGCGACTGGGGGCAGATCAGGAGCTCTATGGTTAAAATCCCGGCCATGGCATTGAATACTTCGTGTTGACTCAATGTATAAAATGTAATATAGATCATTAAAGATAATAATCTCAATATTGTAACAGATAAATAAGAAAAATTTATAGGAGTGCTTGTTTGGAATTATGTTACCTATGTGTTTAATGGAATTCTTTCTAAGATGCAAATGTTATTAAAAGTGTTGGTTGGTTTATTTAGAACTTGCACTCCGTTCATTTGTTTTTTAGTTCTCAAAAGCAGTTGGTGCGGTAGGCAGTAGTCCATGCAGCAATAAGATGATAATGCAGTTATCTGCATTACCTACTAAAGAATAATTTTTCTTAGCTGCCACTAATAACATAAAAAAGCACCATAAGAAGGAATTATCCACAAAATTTACTTGAGAAGTTTATATTAATGTGTGCTCTAGGCCTCTTGTTCATGATGCCAATATATGATTGTGCTGATCTTAAATTTTGTCTGTATTTTTTATATCTGCAAATGAATCTTTCATAAAAAACAAGGAATATTGTAAACAATAGGAGACTTACCAAAATTAGGCAAGTGTGTCAACCTTTTATATACTTTTTTCACTTACAAGTTTTTTATGAAGACTAGTTTCTGGGGACTTCTCCCCTATCGTCAGCCCTGTGGTAGACTCACTTGCCTAATTTTAGTAACAATGGCACTCCACTTTCTGAAATACTTCTTTTTATTCTATATAAATGTAGACTTCTTTCCACAATCCATTGTGAAGCAGAGCTTTGTACCAGTAGTTTAAAATATTTCAGCAATAAGACTGACATATTCTCAGAAGTTAAAATAATAAAGATGACCCGACGACTCTTTGAGGCTTTTCACTGCAGTGTTAAATTTAATTGCTTTGGCTGATATAAAGGTCGTTGCAAAGCTAAACTCTCAGTTTATCTTCATTATCAAGAACATTCACAAATTGGATCAAGGTTATTACAAATATATTTAAAATAATCAATGTGTTTTGACAAGATCTACATACTTTGTGTAGGAAATTTCTATCTACCAGTTTTTGCTTAGGTCATGCATAAGGCCGAGACCTTCTAAGGACATTCCCAAAATATTCACGATAAACATTTCATTTAAAATGAAATGTTCTAACACATGGTATTTCAATTAGAATTATTAGTGCCAGTTTAAGAAAATGGAAATTTAGAAAAAGTCTCCATATTAAGGCAGTCTGTGATCGATAGGCAGTCTGTGATCAATAGGCATTCTGGAAATTCCTTACTTGTACGAAGGCTGTTCAGTAAAGATTGATCACAATTTCTTTTGACAAAGTAACGCCTTTACTCATCCTCATAATTTTGATATTCCTGCTCAAAGTGGTCTCCCCTGAGTGCAATGCACTTGACCCAGCATTTCTATCAGTCTCCAAACACATGCTGAAACAATTTTCTGAGAGATGTTTCAAAATCCCCTGTGCAGACTTCACCACTGCTTCTGATGATGGATAATGCTTCCAACTAAGGTCTTCCTCAAGTTAGGGAATAGAAAAGGCTCCCATGGGGTTAAATTAAGATTACAGGGAGAGTGAAGAATAGACTTCACATTGATTTTTGCATTGGTAATATGCCGCCTCTCGTTATAGTGGTGCAGCATCCAGCCTGCTTCATGGAAATTTGGTCTTTTGCGCCTGATATGGACTTGCAATGTTTACAGCACATCTCAGACATATTGTCCAGTTACTGCTATGTGTGCAGGTACAACATGTACATACACCATTCCATGAATAGCACACAATGAGATGACTATAGCTTTCCCAGCAGACGCAACCACTTTTGCTTTTTTGCGGTTTGGTGAGAAAGGAGATTTCCACCCTGAGCTATGCAATATTCTCTCAGGCTCTAAATGATGTAGCCAAGTTTCATAAGCAGTGTTTATGTTTGAAAGAAACTCCAGACATTCCTCTAACATCAAATTTAACTGAATGTGGCCTCCATTGCAGCGGTAGGCGATACTGAACATGTCTGAACTTGCCTGGTTCTCACAGGCGGGAACCAAGAGCACTTTCAATGAAACTACTATGGCGTGTTTATTTCACATTTGTACTTACAATAGCTTGCAGCCACAAACAAGTTATCACAAATACGAGAGACAATTGTGGTTTACCGGGAAAATATATATATGAGTCAATTGGAGGTTTTAATGTCATGATGCCATGTTGACTACTGTAGCTCAATGGGTAATTGCGACTGGGGGCAGATCAGGAGCTCTATGGTTAAAATCCCGGCCATGGCATTCAATAGTTCGTGTTGACTAAATGTATAAAATGTAATATAGATCATTAAAAATAATAATCTCAAAATTGTAACAGATAAATAAGACAAATTTATAGGAGTGCTTGTTTGGAATTATGTTACCTATGTGTTTAATGGAATTCTTTCTAAGATGCAAATGTTATTAAAAGTGTTGGTTGGTTTATTTAGAACTTGCACTCCGTTCATTTGTTTTTTAGTTCTCAAAAGCAGTTGGTGCGGTAGGCAGTAGTCCATGCAGCAATAAGATGATAATGCAGTTATCTGCATTACCTACTAAAGAATAATTTTTCTTAGCTGCCACTAATAACATAAAAAAGCACCATAAGAAGGAATTATCCACAAAATTTACTTGAGAAGTTTATATTAATGTGTGCTCTAGGCCTCTTGTTCATGATGCCAATATATGATTGTGCTGATCTTAAATTTTGTCTGTATTTTTTATATCTGCAAATGAATCTTTCATAAAAAACAAGGAATATCGTAAACAATAGTAGACTTACCAAAATTAGGCAAGTGAGTCAACCTTTTATATACTTTTTTCACTTACAAGTTTTTTATGAAGACTAGTTTCTGGGGACTTCTCCCCTATCGTCAGCTCTGTGGTAGACTCACTTGCCTAATTTTAGTAACAATGGCACTCCACTTTCTGAAATACTTCTTTTTATTCCATATAAATGTAGACTTCTTTCCACAATCCACTGTGAAGCAGAGCTTTGTACCAGTAGTTTAAAATATTTCAGCAATAAGACTGACATATTCTCAGAAGTTAAAATAATAAAGATGACCCGACGACTCTTTGAGGCTTTTCACTGCAGTGTTAAATTTAATTGCTTTGGCTGATATAAAGGTCGTTGCAAAGCTAAACTCTCAGTTTATCTTCATTATCAAGAACATTCACAAATTGGATCAAGGTTATTACAAATATATTTAAAATAATCAATGTGTTTTGACAAGATCTACATACTTTGTGTAGGAAATTTCTATCTACCAGTTTTTGCTTAGGTCATGCATAAGGCCAAGACCTTCTAAGGACATTCCCAAAATATTCACGATAAACATTTCACTTAAAATGAAATGTTCTAACACATGGTATTTCAATTAGAATTATTAGTGCCAGTTTGAGAAAATGGAAATTTAGAAAAAGTCTCCATATTAAGGCAGTCTGTGATCAATAGGCATTCTGGAAATTCCTTACTTGTACGAAGGTTGTTCAGTAAAGATTGATCACAATTTCTTTTGACAAAGTAATACCTTTACTCATCCTCACAATTTTGAAATTCCTGCTCAAAGTGGTCTCCCCTGAATGCAATGCACTTGACCCAGCATTTCTATCACTCTCCAAACACATGCTGAAACAATTTTCTGAGAGATGTTTCAAAATCCCGTGCGCAGACTTCACCACTGCTTCTGATGATGGATAATGCCTCCAACTAAGGTCTTCCTCAAGTTAGGGAATAGAAAAGGCTCCCATGGGGTTAAATTAAGATTACAGGGAGAGTGAAAAATGGACTTCACATTGATTTTTGCATTGGTAATATGCCGCCTCTCGTTATAGTGGTGCAGCATCCAGCCTGCTTCAAGGAAATGTGGTCTTTTGCGCCTGATATGGACTTGCAATGTTTACAGCACATCTCAGACATATTGTCCAGTTACTGCTATGTGTGCAGGTACAACATGTACATACACCATTCCATGAATAGCACACAATGAGATGACTATAGCTTTCCCAGCAGACGCAACCACTTTTGCTTTTTTGCGGTTTGGTGAGGAAGGAGATTTCCACCCTGAGCTATGCAATGTTCTCTCAGGCTCTAAATGATGTAGCCAAGTTTCATAAGCAGTGTTTATGGTTGAAAGAAACTCCGGACATTCCTCTAACATCAAATTTAACTGAATGTGACCTCCATTGCTGCGGTAGGCGATACTGAACATGTCTGAACTTGCCTGGTTCTCACAGGCAGGAACCAAGAGTACCTTCAATGAAACTACTATGGCGTGTTTATTTCACATTTGTACTTACAATAGCATGCAGCCACAAACAAGTTATCACAAATACGAGAGACACTTGTGGTTTACCGGGAAAATATATATATATCAGTCAATTGGAGGTTTTAATGTCATGATGCCATGTTGGCTACTGTAGCTCAATGGGTAATTGCGACTGGGGGCAGATCAGGAGCTCTATGGTTAAAATCCCGGCCATGGCATTGAATACTTCGTGTTGACTCAATGTATAAAATGTAATATAGATCATTAAAAATAATAATCTCAATATTGTAACAGATAAATAAGACAAATTTATAGGAGTGCTTGTTTGGAATTATGTTACCTATGTGTTTAATGGAATTCTTTCTAAGATCCAAATGTTATTAAAAGTGTTGGTTGTTTTATTTAGAACTTGCACTCCGTTCATTTGTTTTTTAGTTTTCAAAAGCAGTGGGTACGGTAAGCAGTAGTCCATGCACCACCGGCAATCAGATGATAATGCAGTTATCTGCATTACCTACTAAAGAAGTATTTTTCTTAACTGCCACTAATAACATAAATAAGCACCATATGAAGGAACTATCCACAAAATTTACTTGAGAAGTTTATATTAATGTGTGCTCTAGGCCTCTTGTTCATGATGCCAATATATGATTGTGCTGATCTTAAATTTTAGCTGTATTTTTTATATCTGCAAAGGAATCTTTCATAAAAAACCAAGGAATATCGTAAACAATAGTAGACTTCTTTCCACAATCCATTGTGAAGCCGAGCTTTGTACCAGTATGTAAAAATATTTCAGCAATAAGACTGACATAATCTCAGAAGTTAAAATAATAAAGATGACCCGACGACACTTTGAGGCTTTTCACTGCAGTGTTAAATTTTATTGCTTTAGCTGATATAAAGGTCATTGCAAAGCTAAACTCTTAGTTTATGTTCATTAACAAGAACATTCACAAATTGGATCACAGGTTATTACAAATATATTTAAAATAATCCAAGTGTTTTGACAAGATCTACATACTTTGTGTAGGAAATTTTTATCTACCAGTTTATCTTAGGTCATGCATAAGGCCAAGACCTTCTAAGGACATTCCCAAAATATTCAAGATAAACATTTCATTTAAAATGAAATGTTCTAACACATGGTATTTCAATTAGAATTATTAGTGCCAGTATGAGAAAATGGAAATTTAGAAAAAGTCTCCATATTAAGGCAGTCTGTGATCGATAGGCAGTCTGTGATCAATAGTCTTTCTGGAAATTCCTTACTTGTACGAAGGCTGTTCAGTAAAGATTGATCACAATTTCTTTTGACAAAGTAACGCCTTTACTCATCCTCATAATTTTGATATTCCTGCTCAAAGTGGTCTCCCCTGAGTGCAATGCACTTGACCCAGCATTTCTATCAGTCTCCAAACACATGCTGAAACAATTTTCTGAGAGATGTTTCAAAATCCCCTGTGCAGACTTCACCACTGCTTCTGATGATGGATAATGCTTCCAACTAAGGTCTTCCTCAAGTTAGGGAATAGAAAAGGCTCCCATGGGGTTAAATTAAGATTACAGGGAGAGTGAAGAATAGACTTCACATTGATTTTTGCATTGGCAATATGCCGCCTCTCGTTATAGTGGTGCAGCATCCAGCCTGCTTCATGGAAATTTGGTCTTTTGCGCCTGATATGGACTTGCAATGTTTACAGCACATCTCAGACATATTGTCCAGTTACTGCTATGTGTGCAGGTACAACATGTACATACACCATTCCATGAATAGCACACAATGAGATGACTATAGCTTTCCCAGCAGACGCAACCACTTTTGCTTTTTTGCGGTTTGGTGAGAAAGGAGATTTCCACCCTGAGCTATGCAATATTCTCTCAGGCTCTAAATGATGTAGCCAAGTTTCATAAGCAGTGTTTATGATTGAAAGAAACTCCAGATATTCCTCTTACATCAAATTTAACTGAATGTGGCCTCCATTGCAGCGGTAGGCGATACTGAACATGTCTGAACTTGCCTGGTTCTCACAGGCGGGAACCAAGAGCACTTTCAATGAAACTACTATGGCGTGTTTATTTCACATTTGTACTTACAATAGCATGCAGCCACAAACAAGTTATCACAAATACGAGAGACAATTGTGGTTTACCGGGAAAATATATATATGAGTCAATTGGAGGTTTTAATGTCATGATGCCATGTTGACTACTGTAGCTCAATGGGTAATTGCGACTGGGGGCAGATCAGGAGCTCTATGGTTAAAATCCCGGCCATGGCATTCAATAGTTCGTGTTGACTAAATGTATAAAATGTAATATAGATCATTAAAAATAATAATCTCAATATTGTAACAGATAAATAAGACAAATTTATAGGAGTGCTTGTTTGGAATTATGTTACCTATGTGTTTAATGGAATTCTTTCTAAGATCCAAATGTTATTAAAAGTGTTGGTTGGTTTATTTAGAACTTGCACTCCGTTCATTTGTTTTTTAGTTCTCAAAAGCAGTTGGTGCGGTAGGCAGTAGTCCATGCAGCAATAAGATGATAATGCAGTTATCTGCATTACCTACTAAAGAATAATTTTTCTTAGCTGCCACTAATAACATAAAAAAGCACCATAAGAAGGAATTATCCACAAAATTTACTTGAGAAGTTTATATTAATGTGTGCTCTAGGCCTCTTGTTCATGATGCCAATATATGATTGTGCTGATCTTAAATTTTGTCTGTATTTTTTATATCTGCAAATGAATCTTTCATAAAAAACAAGGAATATCGTAAACAATAGTAGACTTACCAAAATTAGGCAAGTGAGTCAACCTTTTATATACTTTTTTCACTTACAAGTTTTTTATGAAGACTAGTTTCTGGGGACTTCTCCCCTATCGTCAGCTCTGTGGTAGACTCACTTGCCTAATTTTAGTAACAATGGCACTCCACTTTCTGAAATACTTCTTTTTATTCCATATAAATGTAGACTTCTTTCCACAATCCATTGTGAAGCAGAGCTTTGTACCAGTAGTTTAAAATATTTCAGCAATAAGACTGACATATTCTCAGAAGTTAAAATAATAAAGATGACCCGACGACTCTTTGAGGCTTTTCACTGCAGTGTTAAATTTAATTGCTTTGGCTGATATAAAGGTCGTTGCAAAGCTAAACTCTCAGTTTATCTTCATTATCAAGAACATTCACAAATTGGATCAAGGTTATTACAAATATATTTAAAATAATCAATGTGTTTTGACAAGATCTACATACTTTGTGTAGGAAATTTCTATCTACCAGTTTTTGCTTAGGTCATGCATAAGGCCGAGACCTTCTAAGGACATTCCCAAAATATTCACGATAAACATTTCATTTAAAATGAAATGTTCTAACACATGGTATTTCAATTAGAATTATTAGTGCCAGTTTAAGAAAATGGAAATTTAGAAAAAGTCTCCATATTAAGGCAGTCTGTGATCGATAGGCAGTCTGTGATCAATAGGCATTCTGGAAATTCCTTACTTGTACGAAGGCTGTTCAGTAAAGATTGACCACAATTTCTTTTGACAAAGTAACGCCTTTACTCATCCTCATAATTTTGATATTCCTGCTCAAAGTGGTCTCCCCTGAATGCAATGCACTTGTCCCAGCATGTCTATCGGTCTCCAAACACATGCTGAAACAATTTTCTGAGAGATGATTCAAAATCCCCTGCGCAGATTTCACCACTGCTTCTGATGATGGATAATGCCTCCAACTAAGGTCTTCCTCAAGTTAGGGAATAGAAAAGGCTCCCATGGTGTTAAATTAAGATTACAGGGAGAGCGAAGAATGGACTTCACATTGATTTTTGCATTGGCAATATGCCGCCCCTCGTTACAGTGGTGCAGCATCCAGCCTGCTTCATGGAAATGTGGTCTTTTGCGCCTGATATTGTCTTGCAATGTTTACAGCACATCCCAGACATATTTTCCAGTTACTGCTATGTGTGCAGGTACAACATGTACATACACCATTCCATGAATAGCACACAATGAGATGACTATAGCTTCCTCAGCAGACGCAACCACTTTTGCTTTTTTGCGGTTTGGTGAGAAAGGAGATTTCCACCCTGAGCTATGCAATATTCTCTCAGGCTCTAAATGATGTAGCCAAGTTTCATAAGCAGTGTTTATGATTGAAAGAAACTCCAGATATTCCTCTTACATCAAATTTAACTGAATGTGGCCTCCATTGCAGCGGTAGGCGATACTGAACATGTCTGAACTTGCCTGGTTCTCACAGGCGGGAACCAAGAGCACTTTCAATGAAACTACTATGGCGTGTTTATTTCACATTTGTACTTACAATAGCATGCAGCCACAAACAAGTTATCACAAATACGAGAGACAATTGTGGTTTACCGGGAAAATATATATATGAGTCAATTGGAGGTTTTAATGTCATGATGCCATGTTGACTACTGTAGCTCAATGGGTAATTGCGACTGGGGGCAGATCAGGAGCTCTATGGTTAAAATCCCGGCCATGGCATTCAATAGTTCGTGTTGACTAAATGTATAAAATGTAATATAGATCATTAAAAATAATAATCTCAATATTGTAACAGATAAATAAGACAAATTTATAGGAGTGCTTGTTTGGAATTATGTTACCTATGTGTTTAATGGAATTCTTTCTAAGATGCAAATGTTATTAAAAGTGTTGGTTGGTTTATTTAGAACTTGCACTCCGTTCATTTGTTTTTTAGTTCTCAAAAGCAGTTGGTGCGGTAGGCAGTAGTCCATGCAGCAATAAGATGATAATGCAGTTATCTGCATTACCTACTAAAGAATAATTTTTCTTAGCTGCCACTAATAACATAAAAAAGCACCATAAGAAGGAATTATCCACAAAATTTACTTGAGAAGTTTATATTAATGTGTGCTCTAGGCCTCTTGTTCATGATGCCAATATATGATTGTGCTGATCTTAAATTTTGTCTGTATTTTTTATATCTGCAAATGAATCTTTCATAAAAAACAAGGAATATCGTAAACAATAGTAGACTTACCAAAATTAGGCAAGTGAGTCAACCTTTTATATACTTTTTTCACTTACAAGTTTTTTATGAAGACTAGTTTCTGGGGACTTCTCCCCTATCGTCAGCTCTGTGGTAGACTCACTTGCCTAATTTTAGTAACAATGGCACTCCACTTTCTGAAATACTTCTTTTTATTCCATATAAATGTAGACTTCTTTCCACAATCCATTGTGAAGCAGAGCTTTGTACCAGTAGTTTAAAATATTTCAGCAATAAGACTGACATATTCTCAGAAGTTAAAATAATAAAGATGACCCGACGACTCTTTGAGGCTTTTCACTGCAGTGTTAAATTTAATTGCTTTGGCTGATATAAAGGTCGTTGCAAAGCTAAACTCTCAGTTTATCTTCATTATCAAGAACATTCACAAATTGGATCAAGGTTATTACAAATATATTTAAAATAATCAATGTGTTTTGACAAGATCTACATACTTTGTGTAGGAAATTTCTATCTACCAGTTTTTGCTTAGGTCATGCATAAGGCCGAGACCTTCTAAGGACATTCCCAAAATATTCACGATAAACATTTCATTTAAAATGAAATGTTCTAACACATGGTATTTCAATTAGAATTATTAGTGCCAGTTTAAGAAAATGGAAATTTAGAAAAAGTCTCCATATTAAGGCAGTCTGTGATCGATAGGCAGTCTGTGATCAATAGGCATTCTGGAAATTCCTTACTTGTACGAAGGCTGTTCAGTAAAGATTGACCACAATTTCTTTTGACAAAGTAACGCCTTTACTCATCCTCATAATTTTGATATTCCTGCTCAAAGTGGTCTCCCCTGAATGCAATGCACTTGTCCCAGCATGTCTATCGGTCTCCAAACACATGCTGAAACAATTTTCTGAGAGATGATTCAAAATCCCCTGCGCAGATTTCACCACTGCTTCTGATGATGGATAATGCCTCCAACTAAGGTCTTCCTCAAGTTAGGGAATAGAAAAGGCTCCCATGGTGTTAAATTAAGATTACAGGGAGAGCGAAGAATGGACTTCACATTGATTTTTGCATTGGCAATATGCCGCCCCTCGTTACAGTGGTGCAGCATCCAGCCTGCTTCATGGAAATGTGGTCTTTTGCGCCTGATATTGTCTTGCAATGTTTACAGCACATCCCAGACATATTTTCCAGTTACTGCTATGTGTGCAGGTACAACATGTACATACACCATTCCATGAATAGCACACAATGAGATGACTATAGCTTCCTCAGCAGACGCAACCACTTTTGCTTTTTTGCGGTTTGATGAGGAAGGAGATTTCCACCCTGAGCTATGCAATGTTCTCTCAGGCTCAAAATGATGTAGCCAAGTTTCATAAGCAGTGTTTATGGTTGAAAGAAACTCTGGATATTCCTCTAACATCAAATTTAACTGAATGTGACCTCCATTGCAGCGGTAGGCGATACTGAACATGTCTGTACCTGCCTGGTTGTCACAGGCGGGAACCAAGAGTACTTTCAATGAAACTACTACGGCGTGTTTATTTCAAATTTTTACTTACAATAGCATGCAGCCACAAACATGTTATCGCAAATACGAGAGGCAATTGTGGTTTACCGGGAAAATATATATATGAGTCAATTGTAGGTGTTAATGTATTGATGCCATGTTGGCTACTGTAGCTCAATGGGTAATTGCGACTGGGGGCAGATCAGGAGCTCTATGGTTAAAATACCGGCCATGGCATTGAATATTTCGTGTTGACTCAATATATAAAATGTAATATAGATCATTAAAAATAATAATCTCAATATTGTAACAGATATTTAAGAAAAATTTATAGGAGTGCTTGTTTGGAATTATGTTACCTATGTGTTTAATGGAATTCTTTCTAAGATGCAAATGTTATTAAAAGTGTTGGTTGGTTTATTTAGAACTTGCACTCCGTTCATTTGTTTTTTAGTTCTCAAAAGCAGTTGGTGCGGTAGGCAGTAGTCCATGCAGCAATAAGATGATAATGCAGTTATCTGCATTACCTACTAAAGAATAATTTTTCTTAGCTGCCACTAATAACATAAAAAAGCACCATAAGAAGGAATTATCCACAAAATTTACTTGAGAAGTTTATATTAATGTGTGCTCTAGGCCTCTTGTTCATGATGCCAATATATGATTGTGCTGATCTTAAATTTTGTCTGTATTTTTTATATCTGCAAATGAATCTTTCATAAAAAACAAGGAATATCGTAAACAATAGTAGACTTACCAAAATTAGGCAAGTGAGTCAACCTTTTATATACTTTTTTCACTTACAAGTTTTTTATGAAGACTAGTTTCTGGGGACTTCTCCCCTATCGTCAGCTCTGTGGTAGACTCACTTGCCTAATTTTAGTAACAATGGCACTCCACTTTCTGAAATACTTCTTTTTATTCCATATAAATGTAGACTTCTTTCCACAATCCATTGTGAAGCAGAGCTTTGTACCAGTAGTTTAAAATATTTCAGCAATAAGACTGACATATTCTCAGAAGTTAAAATAATAAAGATGACCCGGCGACTCTTTGAGGCTTTTCACTGCAGTGTTAAATTTAATTGCTTTGGCTGATATAAAGGTCGTTGCAAAGCTAAACTCTCAGTTTATCTTCATTATCAAGAACATTCACAAATTGGATCAAGGTTATTACAAATATATTTAAAATAATCAATGTGTTTTGACAAGATCTACATACTTTGTGTAGGAAATTTCTATCTACCAGTTTTTGCTTAGGTCATGCATAAGGCCGAGACCTTCTAAGGACATTCCCAAAATATTCACGATAAACATTTCATTTAAAATGAAATGTTCTAACACATGGTATTTCAATTAGAATTATTAGTGCCAGTTTAAGAAAATGGAAATTTAGAAAAAGTCTCCATATTAAGGCAGTCTGTGATCGATAGGCAGTCTGTGATCAATAGGCATTCTGGAAATTCCTTACTTGTACGAAGGCTGTTCAGTAAAGATTGACCACAATTTCTTTTGACAAAGTAACGCCTTTACTCATCCTCATAATTTTGATATTCCTGCTCAAAGTGGTCTCCCCTGAATGCAATGCACTTGTCCCAGCATGTCTATCGGTCTCCAAACACATGCTGAAACAATTTTCTGAGAGATGATTCAAAATCCCCTGCGCAGATTTCACCACTGCTTCTGATGATGGATAATGCCTCCAACTAAGGTCTTCCTCAAGTTAGGGAATAGAAAAGGCTCCCATGGTGTTAAATTAAGATTACAGGGAGAGCGAAGAATGGACTTCACATTGATTTTTGCATTGGCAATATGCCGCCCCTCGTTACAGTGGTGCAGCATCCAGCCTGCTTCATGGAAATGTGGTCTTTTGCGCCTGATATTGTCTTGCAATGTTTACAGCACATCCCAGACATATTTTCCAGTTACTGCTATGTGTGCAGGTACAACATGTACATACACCATTCCATGAATAGCACACAATGAGATGACTATAGCTTCCTCAGCAGACGCAACCACTTTTGCTTTTTTGCGGTTTGGTGAGAAAGGAGATTTCCACCCTGAGCTATGCAATATTCTCTCAGGCTCTAAATGATGTAGCCAAGTTTCATAAGCAGTGTTTATGATTGAAAGAAACTCCAGATATTCCTCTTACATCAAATTTAACTGAATGTGGCCTCCATTGCAGCGGTAGGCGATACTGAACATGTCTGAACTTGCCTGGTTCTCACAGGCGGGAACCAAGAGCACTTTCAATGAAACTACTATGGCGTGTTTATTTCACATTTGTACTTACAATAGCATGCAGCCACAAACAAGTTATCACAAATACGAGAGACAATTGTGGTTTACCGGGAAAATATATATATGAGTCAATTGGAGGTTTTAATGTCATGATGCCATGTTGACTACTGTAGCTCAATGGGTAATTGCGACTGGGGGCAGATCAGGAGCTCTATGGTTAAAATCCCGGCCATGGCATTCAATAGTTCGTGTTGACTAAATGTATAAAATGTAATATAGATCATTAAAAATAATAATCTCAATATTGTAACAGATAAATAAGACAAATTTATAGGAGTGCTTGTTTGGAATTATGTTACCTATGTGTTTAATGGAATTCTTTCTAAGATGCAAATGTTATTAAAAGTGTTGGTTGGTTTATTTAGAACTTGCACTCCGTTCATTTGTTTTTTAGTTCTCAAAAGCAGTTGGTGCGGTAGGCAGTAGTCCATGCAGCAATAAGATGATAATGCAGTTATCTGCATTACCTACTAAAGAATAATTTTTCTTAGCTGCCACTAATAACATAAAAAAGCACCATAAGAAGGAATTATCCACAAAATTTACTTGAGAAGTTTATATTAATGTGTGCTCTAGGCCTCTTGTTCATGATGCCAATATATGATTGTGCTGATCTTAAATTTTGTCTGTATTTTTTATATCTGCAAATGAATCTTTCATAAAAAACAAGGAATATCGTAAACAATAGTAGACTTACCAAAATTAGGCAAGTGAGTCAACCTTTTATATACTTTTTTCACTTACAAGTTTTTTATGAAGACTAGTTTCTGGGGACTTCTCCCCTATCGTCAGCTCTGTGGTAGACTCACTTGCCTAATTTTAGTAACAATGGCACTCCACTTTCTGAAATACTTCTTTTTATTCCATATAAATGTAGACTTCTTTCCACAATCCATTGTGAAGCAGAGCTTTGTACCAGTAGTTTAAAATATTTCAGCAATAAGACTGACATATTCTCAGAAGTTAAAATAATAAAGATGACCCGACGACTCTTTGAGGCTTTTCACTGCAGTGTTAAATTTAATTGCTTTGGCTGATATAAAGGTCGTTGCAAAGCTAAACTCTCAGTTTATCTTCATTATCAAGAACATTCACAAATTGGATCAAGGTTATTACAAATATATTTAAAATAATCAATGTGTTTTGACAAGATCTACATACTTTGTGTAGGAAATTTCTATCTACCAGTTTTTGCTTAGGTCATGCATAAGGCCGAGACCTTCTAAGGACATTCCCAAAATATTCACGATAAACATTTCATTTAAAATGAAATGTTCTAACACATGGTATTTCAATTAGAATTATTAGTGCCAGTTTAAGAAAATGGAAATTTAGAAAAAGTCTCCATATTAAGGCAGTCTGTGATCGATAGGCAGTCTGTGATCAATAGGCATTCTGGAAATTCCTTACTTGTACGAAGGCTGTTCAGTAAAGATTGACCACAATTTCTTTTGACAAAGTAACGCCTTTACTCATCCTCATAATTTTGATATTCCTGCTCAAAGTGGTCTCCCCTGAATGCAATGCACTTGTCCCAGCATGTCTATCGGTCTCCAAACACATGCTGAAACAATTTTCTGAGAGATGATTCAAAATCCCCTGCGCAGATTTCACCACTGCTTCTGATGATGGATAATGCCTCCAACTAAGGTCTTCCTCAAGTTAGGGAATAGAAAAGGCTCCCATGGTGTTAAATTAAGATTACAGGGAGAGCGAAGAATGGACTTCACATTGATTTTTGCATTGGCAATATGCCGCCCCTCGTTACAGTGGTGCAGCATCCAGCCTGCTTCATGGAAATGTGGTCTTTTGCGCCTGATATTGTCTTGCAATGTTTACAGCACATCCCAGACATATTTTCCAGTTACTGCTATGTGTGCAGGTACAACATGTACATACACCATTCCATGAATAGCACACAATGAGATGACTATAGCTTCCTCAGCAGACGCAACCACTTTTGCTTTTTTGCGATTTGATGAGGAAGGAGATTTCCACCCTGAGCTATGCAATGTTCTCTCAGGCTCAAAATGATGTAGCCAAGTTTCATAAGCAGTGTTTATGGTTGAAAGAAACTCTGGATATTCCTCTAACATCAAATTTAACTGAATGTGACCTCCATTGCAGCGGTAGGCGATACTGAACATGTCTGTACCTGCCTGGTTGTCACAGGCGGGAACCAAGAGTACTTTCAATGAAACTACTACGGCGTGTTTATTTCAAATTTTTACTTACAATAGCATGCAGCCACAAACATGTTATCGCAAATACGAGAGGCAATTGTGGTTTACCGGGAAAATATATATATATGAGTCAATTGTAGGTGTTAATGTATTGATGCCATGTTGGCTACTGTAGCTCAATGGGTAATTGCGACTGGGGGCAGATCAGGAGCTCTATGGTTAAAATACCGGCCATGGCATTGAATATTTCGTGTTGACTCAATATATAAAATGTAATATAGATCATTAAAAATAATAATCTCAATATTGTAACAGATATTTAAGAAAAATTTATAGGAGTGCTTGTTTGGAATTATGTTACCTATGTGTTTAATGGAATTCTTTCTAAGATGCAAATGTTATTAAAAGTGTTGGTTGGTTTATTTAGAACTTGCACTCCGTTCATTTGTTTTTTAGTTCTCAAAAGCAGTTGGTGCGGTAGGCAGTAGTCCATGCAGCAATAAGATGATAATGCAGTTATCTGCATTACCTACTAAAGAATAATTTTTCTTAGCTGCCACTAATAACATAAAAAAGCACCATAAGAAGGAATTATCCACAAAATTTACTTGAGAAGTTTATATTAATGTGTGCTCTAGGCCTCTTGTTCATGATGCCAATATATGATTGTGCTGATCTTAAATTTTGTCTGTATTTTTTATATCTGCAAATGAATCTTTCATAAAAAACAAGGAATATCGTAAACAATAGTAGACTTACCAAAATTAGGCAAGTGTGTCAACCTTTTATATACTTCTTTCACTTACAAGTTTTTTATGAAGACTAGTTTCTGGGGACTTCTCCCATATCGTCAGCTCTGTGGTAGACTCACTTGCCTAATTTTAGTAACAATGGCACTCCACTTTCTTAAATACTTCTTTTTATTCTATATAAATGTAGACTTCTTTCCACAATCCATTGTGAAGCAGAGCTTTGTAAGAGTAGTTTAAAATATTTCAGCAATAAGACTGACATATACTCAGAAGTTAAAATAATAAAGATGACCCGACGACTCTTTGAGGCTTTTCACTGCAGTGTTAAATTTAATTGCTTTGGCTGATATAAAGGTCGTTGCAAAGCTAAACTCTCAGTTTATCTTCATTATCAAGAACATTCACAAATTGGATCAAGGTTATTACAAATATATTTAAAATAATCAATGTGTTTTGACAAGATCTACATACTTTGTGTAGGAAATTTCTATCTACCAGTTTTTGCTTAGGTCATGCATAAGGCCAAGACCTTCTAAGGACATTCCCAAAATATTCTCGATAAACATTTCATTTAAAATGAAATGTTCTAACACATGGTATTTCAATTAGAATTATTAGTGCCAGTTTGAGAAAATGGAAATTTAGAAAAAGTCTCCATATTAAGGCAGTCTGTGATCGATAGGCAGTCTGTGATCAATAGGCATTCTGGAAATTCCTTACTTGTACGAAGGCTGTTCAGTAAAGATTGATCACAATTTCTTTTGACAAAGTAACGCCTTTACTCATCCTCATAATTTTGATATTCCTGCTCAAAGTGGTCTCCCCTGAATGCAATGCACTTGACCCAGCATTTCTATCAGTCTCCAAACACATGCTGAAACAATTTTCTGAGAGATGTTTCAAAATCCCCTGTGCAGACTTCAGCACTGCTTCTGATGATGGATAATGCTTCCAACTAAGGTCTTCCTCAAGTTAGGGAATAGAAAAGGCTCCCATGGGGTTAAATTAAGATTACAGGGAGAGTGAAGAATAGACTTCACATTGATTTTTGCATTGGCAATATGCCGCCTCTCGTTATAGTGGTGCAGCATCCAGCCTGCTTCATGGAAATTTGGTCTTTTGCGCCTGATATGGACTTGCAATGTTTACAGCACATCTCAGACATATTGTCCAGTTACTGCTATGTGTGCAGGTACAACATGTACATACACCATTCCATGAATAGCACACAATGAGATGACTATAGCTTTCCCAGCAGACGCAACCACTTTTGCTTTTTTGCGGTTTGGTGAGGAAGGAGATTTCCACCCTGAGCTATGCAATGTTCTCTCAGGCTCTAAATGATGTAGCCAAGTTTCATAAGCAGTGTTTATGGTTGAAAGAAACTCCGGACATTCCTCTAACATCAAATTTAACTGAATGTGACCTCCATTGCAGCGGTAGGCGATACTGAACATGTCTGAACTTGCCTAGTTCTCACAGGCGGGAACCAAGAGTACTTTCAATGAAACTACTATGGCGTGTTTATTTCACATTTGTACTTACAATAGCATGCAGCCACAAACATATTATCGCAAATATGAGAGACAATTGTGTTTTACCGGGAAAATATATATATGAGTCAATTGGAGGTTTTAATGTCATGATGCCATGTGGACTACTGTAGCTCAATGGGTAATTGCGACTGGGGGCAGATCAGGAGCTCTATGGTTAAAATCCCGGCCATGGCATTGAATACTTCGTGTTGACTCAATGTATAAAATGTAATATAGATCATTAAAGATAATAATCTCAATATTGTAACAGATAAATAAGAAAAATTTATAGGAGTGCTTGTTTGGAATTATGTTACCTATGTGTTTAATGGAATTCTTTCTAAGATGCAAATGTTATTAAAAGTGTTGGTTGGTTTATTTAGAACTTGCACTCCGTTCATTTGTTTTTTAGTTCTCAAAAGCAGTTGGTGCGGTAGGCAGTAGTCCATGCAGCAATAAGATGATAATGCAGTTATCTGCATTACCTACTAAAGAATAATTTTTCTTAGCTGCCACTAATAACATAAAAAAGCACCATAAGAAGGAATTATCCACAAAATTTACTTGAGAAGTTTATATTAATGTGTGCTCTAGGCCTCTTGTTCATGATGCCAATATATGATTGTGCTGATCTTAAATTTTGTCTGTATTTTTTATATCTGCAAATGAATCTTTCATAAAAAACAAGGAATATCGTAAACAATAGGAGACTTACCAAAATTAGGCAAGTGTGTCAACCTTTTATATACTTTTTTCACTTACAAGTTTTTTATGAAGACTAGTTTCTGGGGACTTCTCCCCTATCGTCAGCCCTGTGGTAGACTCACTTGCCTAATTTTAGTAACAATGGCACTCCACTTTCTGAAATACTTCTTTTTATTCTATATAAATGTAGACTTCTTTCCACAATCCATTGTGAAGCAGAGCTTTGTACCAGTAGTTTAAAATATTTCAGCAATAAGACTGACATATACTCAGAAGTTAAAATAATAAAGATGACCCGACGACTCTTTGAGGCTTTTCACTGCAGTGTTAAATTTAATTGCTTTGGCTGATATAAAGGTCGTTGCAAAGCTAAACTCTCAGTTTATCTTCATTATCAAGAACATTCACAAATTGGATCAAGGTTATTACAAATATATTTAAAATAATCAATGTGTTTTGACAAGATCTACATACTTTGTGTAGGAAATTTCTATCTACCAGTTTTTGCTTAGGTCATGCATAAGGCCGAGACCTTCTAAGGACATTCCCAAAATATTCACGATAAACATTTCATTTAAAATGAAATGTTCTAACACATGGTATTTCAATTAGAATTATTAGTGCCAGTTTAAGAAAATGGAAATTTAGAAAAAGTCTCCATATTAAGGCAGTCTGTGATCGATAGGCAGTCTGTGATCAATAGGCATTCTGGAAATTCCTTACTTGTACGAAGGCTGTTCAGTAAAGATTGATCACAATTTCTTTTGACAAAGTAACGCCTTTACTCATCCTCATAATTTTGATATTCCTGCTCAAAGTGGTTTCCCCTGAGTGCAATGCACTTGACCCAGCATTTCTATCAGTCTCCAAACACATGCTGAAACAATTTTCTGAGAGATGTTTCAAAATCCCCTGTGCAGACTTCACCACTGCTTCTGATGATGGATAATGCTTCCAACTAAGGTCTTCCTCAAGTTAGGGAATAGAAAAGGCTCCCATGGGGTTAAATTAAGATTACAGGGAGAGTGAAGAATAGACTTCACATTGATTTTTGCATTGGTAATATGCCGCCTCTCGTTATAGTGGTGCAGCATCCAGCCTGCTTCATGGAAATTTGGTCTTTTGCGCCTGATATGGACTTGCAATGTTTACAGCACATCTCAGACATATTGTCCAGTTACTGCTATGTGTGCAGGTACAACATGTACATACACCATTCCATGAATAGCACACAATGAGATGACTATAGCTTTCCCAGCAGACGCAACCACTTTTGCTTTTTTGCGGTTTGGTGAGAAAGGAGATTTCCACCCTGAGCTATGCAATATTCTCTCAGGCTCTAAATGATGTAGCCAAGTTTCATAAGCAGTGTTTATGTTTGAAAGAAACTCCAGACATTCCTCTAACATCAAATTTAACTGAATGTGGCCTCCATTGCAGCGGTAGGCGATACTGAACATGTCTGAACTTGCCTGGTTCTCACAGGCGGGAACCAAGAGCACTTTCAATGAAACTACTATGGCGTGTTTATTTCACATTTGTACTTACAATAGCTTGCAGCCACAAACAAGTTATCACAAATACGAGAGACAATTGTGGTTTACCGGGAAAATATATATATGAGTCAATTGGAGGTTTTAATGTCATGATGCCATGTTGACTACTGTAGCTCAATGGGTAATTGCGACTGGGGGCAGATCAGGAGCTCTATGGTTAAAATCCCGGCCATGGCATTCAATAGTTCGTGTTGACTAAATGTATAAAATGTAATATAGATCATTAAAAATAATAATCTCAATATTGTAACAGATAAATAAGACAAATTTATAGGAGTGCTTGTTTGGAATTATGTTACCTATGTGTTTAATGGAATTCTTTCTAAGATGCAAATGTTATTAAAAGTGTTGGTTGGTTTATTTAGAACTTGCACTCCGTTCATTTGTTTTTTAGTTCTCAAAAGCAGTTGGTGCGGTAGGCAGTAGTCCATGCAGCAATAAGATGATAATGCAGTTATCTGCATTACCTACTAAAGAATAATTTTTCTTAGCTGCCACTAATAACATAAAAAAGCACCATAAGAAGGAATTATCCACAAAATTTACTTGAGAAGTTTATATTAATGTGTGCTCTAGGCCTCTTGTTCATGATGCCAATATATGATTGTGCTGATCTTAAATTTTGTCTGTATTTTTTATATCTGCAAATGAATCTTTCATAAAAAACAAGGAATATCGTAAACAATAGTAGACTTACCAAAATTAGGCAAGTGAGACAACCTTTTATATACTTTTTTCACTTACAAGTTTTTTATGAAGACTAGTTTCTGGGGACTTCTCCCCTATCGTCAGCTCTGTGGTAGACTCACTTGCCTAATTTTAGTAACAATGGCACTCCACTTTCTGAAATACTTCTTTTTATTCCATATAAATGTAGACTTCTTTCCACAATCCATTGTGAAGCAGAGCTTTGTACCAGTAGTTTAAAATATTTCAGCAATAAGACTGACATATTCTCAGAAGTTAAAATAATAAAGATGACCCGACGACTCTTTGAGGCTTTTCACTGCAGTGTTAAATTTAATTGCTTTGGCTGATATAAAGGTCGTTGCAAAGCTAAACTCTCAGTTTATCTTCATTATCAAGAACATTCACAAATTGGATCAAGGTTATTACAAATATATTTAAAATAATCAATGTGTTTTGACAAGATCTACATACTTTGTGTAGGAAATTTCTATCTACCAGTTTTTGCTTAGGTCATGCATAAGGCCGAGACCTTCTAAGGACATTCCCAAAATATTCACGATAAACATTTCATTTAAAATGAAATGTTCTAACACATGGTATTTCAATTAGAATTATTAGTGCCAGTTTAAGAAAATGGAAATTTAGAAAAAGTCTCCATATTAAGGCAGTCTGTGATCGATAGGCAGTCTGTGATCAATAGGCATTCTGGAAATTCCTTACTTGTACGAAGGCTGTTCAGTAAAGATTGACCACAATTTCTTTTGACAAAGTAACGCCTTTACTCATCCTCATAATTTTGATATTCCTGCTCAAAGTGGTCTCCCCTGAATGCAATGCACTTGTCCCAGCATGTCTATCGGTCTCCAAACACATGCTGAAACAATTTTCTGAGAGATGATTCAAACACCCCTGCGCAGATTTCACCACTGCTTCTGATGATGGATAATGCTTTCAACTAAGGTCTTCCTCAAGTTAGGGAATAGAAAAGGCTCCCATGGGGTTAAATTAAGATTACAGGGAGAGTGAAGAATAGACTTCACATTGATTTTTGCATTGGCAATATGCCGCCTCTCGTTATAGTGGTGCAGCATCCAGCCTGCTTCATGGAAATTTGGTCTTTTGCGCCTGATATGGACTTGCAATGTTTACAGCACATCTCAGACATATTGTCCAGTTACTGCTATGTGTGCAGGTACAACATGTACATACACCATTCCATGAATAGCACACAATGAGATGACTATAGCTTTCCCAGCAGACGCAACCACTTTTGCTTTTTTGCGGTTTGGTGAGAAAGGAGATTTCCACCCTGAGCTATGCAATATTCTCTCAGGCTCTAAATGATGTAGCCAAGTTTCATAAGCAGTGTTTATGTTTGAAAGAAACTCCAGATATTCCTCTTACATCAAATTTAACTGAATGTGGCCTCCATTGCAGCGGTAGGCGATACTGAACATGTCTGAACTTGCCTGGTTCTCACAGGCGGGAACCAAGAGCACTTTCAATGAAACTACTATGGCGTGTTTATTTCACATTTGTACTTACAATAGCATGCAGCCACAAACAAGTTATCACAAATACGAGAGACAATTGTGGTTTACCGGGAAAATATATATATGAGTCAATTGGAGGTTTTAATGTCATGATGCCATGTTGACTACTGTAGCTCAATGGGTAATTGCGACTGGGGGCAGATCAGGAGCTCTATGGTTAAAATCCCGGCCATGGCATTCAATAGTTCGTGTTGACTAAATGTATAAAATGTAATATAGATCATTAAAAATAATAATCTCAATATTGTAACAGATAAATAAGACAAATTTATAGGAGTGCTTGTTTGGAATTATGTTACCTATGTGTTTAATGGAATTCTTTCTAAGATGCAAATGTTATTAAAAGTGTTGGTTGGTTTATTTAGAACTTGCACTCCGTTCATTTGTTTTTTAGTTCTCAAAAGCAGTTGGTGCGGTAGGCAGTAGTCCATGCAGCAATAAGATGATAATGCAGTTATCTGCATTACCTACTAAAGAATAATTTTTCTTAGCTGCCACTAATAACATAAAAAAGCACCATAAGAAGGAATTATCCACAAAATTTACTTGAGAAGTTTATATTAATGTGTGCTCTAGGCCTCTTGTTCATGATGCCAATATATGATTGTGCTGATCTTAAATTTTGTCTGTATTTTTTATATCTGCAAATGAATCTTTCATAAAAAACAAGGAATATCGTAAACAATAGTAGACTTACCAAAATTAGGCAAGTGAGTCAACCTTTTATATACTTTTTTCACTTACAAGTTTTTTATGAAGACTAGTTTCTGGGGACTTCTCCCCTATCGTCAGCTCTGTGGTAGACTCACTTGCCTAATTTTAGTAACAATGGCACTCCACTTTCTGAAATACTTCTTTTTATTCCATATAAATGTAGACTTCTTTCCACAATCCACTGTGAAGCAGAGCTTTGTACCAGTAGTTTAAAATATTTCAGCAATAAGACTGACATATTCTCAGAAGTTAAAATAATAAAGATGACCCGACGACTCTTTGAGGCTTTTCACTGCAGTGTTAAATTTAATTGCTTTGGCTGATATAAAGGTCGTTGCAAAGCTAAACTCTCAGTTTATCTTCATTATCAAGAACATTCACAAATTGGATCAAGGTTATTACAAATATATTTAAAATAATCAATGTGTTTTGACAAGATCTACATACTTTGTGTAGGAAATTTCTATCTACCAGTTTTTGCTTAGGTCATGCATAAGGCCAAGACCTTCTAAGGACATTCCCAAAATATTCACGATAAACATTTCACTTAAAATGAAATGTTCTAACACATGGTATTTCAATTAGAATTATTAGTGCCAGTTTGAGAAAATGGAAATTTAGAAAAAGTCTCCATATTAAGGCAGTCTGTGATCAATAGGCATTCTGGAAATTCCTTACTTGTACGAAGGTTGTTCAGTAAAGATTGATCACAATTTCTTTTGACAAAGTAATACCTTTACTCATCCTCACAATTTTGAAATTCCTGCTCAAAGTGGTCTCCCCTGAATGCAATGCACTTGACCCAGCATTTCTATCAGTCTCCAAACACATGCTGAAACAATTTTCTGAGAGATGTTTCAAAATCCCGTGCGCAGACTTCACCACTGCTTCTGATGATGGATAATGCCTCCAACTAAGGTCTTCCTCAAGTTAGGGAATAGAAAAGGCTCCCATGGGGTTAAATTAAGATTACAGGGAGAGTGAAAAATGGACTTCACATTGATTTTTGCATTGGTAATATGCCGCCTCTCGTTATAGTGGTGCAGCATCCAGCCTGCTTCAAGGAAATGTGGTCTTTTGCGCCTGATATGGACTTGCAATGTTTACAGCACATCTCAGACATATTGTCCAGTTACTGCTATGTGTGCAGGTACAACATGTACATACACCATTCCATGAATAGCACACAATGAGATGACTATAGCTTTCCCAGCAGACGCAACCACTTTTGCTTTTTTGCAGTTTGGTGAGGAAGGAGATTTCCACCCTGAGCTATGCAATGTTCTCTCAGGCTCTAAATGATGTAGCCAAGTTTCATAAGCAGTGTTTATGGTTGAAAGAAACTCCGGACATTCCTCTAACATCAAATTTAACTGAATGTGACCTCCATTGCTGCGGTAGGCGATACTGAACATGTCTGAACTTGCCTGGTTCTCACAGGCAGGAACCAAGAGTACCTTCAATGAAACTACTATGGCGTGTTTATTTCACATTTGTACTTACAATAGCATGCAGCCACAAACAAGTTATCACAAATACGAGAGACACTTGTGGTTTACCGGGAAAATATATATATATCAGTCAATTGGAGGTTTTAATGTCATGATGCCATGTTGGCTACTGTAGCTCAATGGGTAATTGCGACTGGGGGCAGTTCAGGAGCTCTATGGTTAAAATCCCGGCCATGGCATTGAATACTTCGTGTTGACTCAATGTATAAAATGTAATATAGATCATTAAAAATAATAATCTCAATATTGTAACAGATAAATAAGACAAATTTATAGGAGTGCTTGTTTGGAATTATGTTACCTATGTGTTTAATGGAATTCTTTCTAAGATGCAAATGTTATTAAAAGTGTTGGTTGTTTTATTTAGAACTTGCACTCCGTTCATTTGTTTTTTAGTTTTCAAAAGCAGTGGGTACGGTAAGCAGTAGTCCATGCACCACCGGCAATCAGATGATAATGCAGTTATCTGCATTACCTACTAAAGAAGTATTTTTCTTAACTGCCACTAATAACATAAATAAGCACCATATGAAGGAACTATCCACAAAATTTACTTGAGAAGTTTATATTAATGTGTGCTCTAGGCCTCTTGTTCATGATGCCAATATATGATTGTGCTGATCTTAAATTTTAGCTGTATTTTTTATATCTGCAAAGGAATCTTTCATAAAAAACCAAGGAATATCGTAAACAATAGTAGACTTCTTTCCACAATCCATTGTGAAGCCGAGCTTTGTACCAGTATGTAAAAATATTTCAGCAATAAGACTGACATAATCTCAGAAGTTAAAATAATAAAGATGACCCGACGACACTTTGAGGCTTTTCACTGCAGTGTTAAATTTTATTGCTTTAGCTGATATAAAGGTCATTGCAAAGCTAAACTCTTAGTTTATGTTCATTAACAAGAACATTCACAAATTGGATCACAGGTTATTACAAATATATTTAAAATAATCCAAGTGTTTTGACAAGATCTACATACTTTGTGTAGGAAATTTTTATCTACCAGTTTATCTTAGGTCATGCATAAGGCCAAGACCTTCTAAGGACATTCCCAAAATATTCAAGATAAACATTTCATTTAAAATGAAATGTTCTAACACATGGTATTTCAATTAGAATTATTAGTGCCAGTTTGAGAAAATGGAAATTTAGAAAAAGTCTCCATATTAAGGCAGTCTGTGATCGATAGGCAGTCTGTGATCAATAGTCTTTCTGGAAATTCCTTACTTGTACGAAGGCTGTTCAGTAAAGATTGATCACAATTTCTTTTGACAAAGTAACGCCTTTACTCATCCTCATAATTTTGATATTCCTTCTCAAAGCAGTCTCCCCTGAATGCAATGCACTTTTCCCAGCATTTCTATCGGTCTACAAACACATGCTGAAACAATTTTCTGAGAGATGTTTCAAAATCCCCTGCGCAGACTTAACCACTGCTTCTGATGATGGAGAATTCCTCCAACTAAGGTCTTCCTCAAGTTACGGAATTGAAAAGGCTCCCATGGGGTTAAATTAAGATTACAGGGAGAGTGAAGAATGGACTTCACATTGATTTTTGCATTGGCGATATGCCGCCTCTCGTTATATTGGTACAGCATCCAGCCTGCTTCATGGAAATGTGATCTTTTGTGCCTGATATTAACTTGCAATGTTTACTGCACATCTCAGACATATTTCCCAGTTACTGCTATGTGTGCAGATAGAACATGTATATACACCATTCCATGAATAGCACACAATGAGATGACTATAGCTTTCCCAGCAGACGCAACCACCTTTGCTTTTTTGCGGCTTGGTGAGGAAGGAGATTTCCACCCTGAGCTATGCAATATTCTCTCAGGCTCTAAATGATGTAGCCAAGTTTCATAAGCAGTGTTTATGGTTGAAAGAAACTCCAGATATTCCTCTTACATCAAATTTAACTGAATGTGACCTCCATTGCAGCGGTAGGCGATACTGAACATGTCTGAACTTGCCTGGTTCTCACAGGCGGGAACCAAGAGCACTTTCAATGAAACTACTATGGCGTGTTTATTTCACATTTGTACTTACAATAGCATGCAGCCACAAACAAGTTATCACAAATACGAGAGACAAATGTGGTTTACCGGGAAAATATATATATGAGTCAATTGGAGGTTTTAATGTCATGATGCCATGTTGACTACTGTAGCTCAATGGGTAATTGCGACTGGGGGCAGATCAGGAGCTCTATGGTTAAAATCCCGGCCATGGCATTGAATACTTCGTGTTGACTAAATGTATAAAATGTAATATAGATCATTAAAAATAATAATCTCAATATTGTAACAGATAAATAAGACAAATTTATAGGAGTGCTTGTTTGGAATTATGTTACCTATGTGTTTAATGGAATTCTTTCTAAGATGCATATGTTATTAAAAGTGTTGGTTGGTTTAGTTAGAACTTGCACTCCGTTCATTTGTTTTTTAGTTCTCAAAAGCAGTTGGTGCGGTAGGCAGTAGTCCATGCAGCAATAAGATGATAATGCAGTTATCTGCATTACCTACTAAAGAATAATTTTTCTTAGCTGCCACTAATAACATAAAAAAGCACCATAAGAAGGAATTATCCACAAAATTTACTTGAGAAGTTTATATTAATGTGTGCTCTAGGCCTCTTGTTCATGATGCCAATATATGATTGTACTGATCTTAAATTTTGTCTGTATTTTTTATATCTGCAAATGAATCTTTCATAAAAAACAAGGAATATCGTAAACAATAGTAGACTTACCAAAATTAGGCAAGTGAGTCAACGTTTTATATACTTTTTTCACTTACAAGTTTTTCATGAAGACTAGTTTCTGGGGACTTCTCCCCTATTGTCAGCCCTGTGTTAGACTCACTTGCCTAATTTTAGTAACAATGGCACTCCACTTTCTGAAATACTTCTTTTTATTCTATATAATAGTAGACCTCTTTCCACAATCCATTGTGAAGCAGAGCTTTGTACCAGTAGTTGAAAATATTTCAGCAATAAGACTGACATATTCTCAGAAGTTAAAATAATAAAGATGACCCGAAGACTCTTTGAGGCTTTTCACTGCAGTGTTAAATTTAATTGCTTTGGCTGATATAAAGGTCGTTGCAAAGCTAAACTCTCAGTTTATCTTCATTATCAAGAACGTTCACAAATTGGATCAAGGATATTACAAATATATTTAAAATAATCAATGTGTTTTGACAATATCTACATACTTTGTGTAGGAAATTTCTATCTACCAGTTTTTGCTTAGGTCATGCATAAGGCCGAGACCTTCTAAGGACATTCCCAAAATATTCACGATAAAAATTTCATTTAAAATGAAATGTTCTAACACATGGTATTTCAATTAGAATTATTAGTACCAGTTTAAGAAAATGGAAATTTAGAAAAAGTGTCCATATTAAGGCAGTCTGTGATCGATAGGCAGTCTGTGATCAATAGGCATTCTGGAAATTCCTTACTTGTACGAAGGCTGTTCAGTAAAGATTGACCACAATTTCTTTTGACAAAGTAATACCTTTACTCATCCTCATAATTTTGATATTCCTGCTCAAAGTGGTCTCCCCTGAATGCAATGCACTTGACCCAGCATTTCTATCAGTCTCCAAACACATGCTGAAACAATTTTCTGAGAGATGTTTCAAAATCCCCAGCGCAGACTTCACCACTGCTTCTGATGATGCATAATGCCTCCAACTAAGGTCTTCCTCAAGTTAGGGAATAGAAAAGGCTCCCATGGGGTTAAATTAAGATTACAGGGAGAGTGAAGAATGGACTTCACATTGATTTTTGCATTGGCAATATGCCGCCTCTCGTTATAGTGGTACAGCATCCAGCCTGCTTCATGGAAATTTGGTCTTTTGCGCCTGATATGGACTTGCAATGTTTACTGCACATCTCAGACATATTGTCCAGTTACTGCTATGTGTGCAGGTACAACATGTACATACACCATTCCATGAATTGCACACAATGAGATGACTATAACTTTCCCAGCAGACGCAACCACTTTTGCTTTTTTGCGGGTTGGTGAGGAAGGAGATCTCCACCCTGAGCTATGCAATGTTCTATCAGGCTCAAAATGATGTAGCTAAGCTTCATAAGCAGTGTTTGTGGTTGAAAGAAACTCCGGATATTCCTCTAACATCAAATTTAACTGAATGTGACCTCCATTGCAGCGGTAGGCGATACTGAACATGTCTGTACCTGCCTGGTTGTCACAGGCGGGAACCAAGAGTAGTTACAATGAAACTACTACGGCGTGTTTATTTCACATTTGCACTTACAATAGCATGCAGCCACAAACAAGTTATCACAAATACGAGAGACAATTGTGGTTTACCGGGAAAATATATATATGAGTCAATTGGAGGTTTTAATGTCATGATGCCATGTTGGCTACTGTAGCTCAATGGGTAATTGCGACTGGGTGCAGATTAGGAGTTCTATGGTTAAAATCCCGGCCATGGCATTGAATATTTCGTGTTGACTCAATGTATAAAATGTAATATAGATCATTAAAATAATAATCTCAATATTGTAACAGATAAGTAAGACAAATTTATAGGAGTGCAGGTTTTGAATAATGTTAATTATGTGTTTAATGGCATTCCTTCTAAGATGCAAATGCTATTGAAAGTGTTGGTTGTTTTATTTAGAACTTGCACTCCGTTCATTTGTTTTTTAGTTTTCAAAAGCAGTGGGTACGGTAAGCAGTAGTCCATGCACCACCGGCAATCAGATGATAATGCAGTTATCTGCATTACCTACTAAAGAAGTATTTTCCTTAACTGCCACTTATAACAAAAGAAAGCATCATATGAAGGAACTATCCACAAAATTTACTTGAGAAGTTTATATTAATATGTGCTCTAGGCCTCTTGTTCATAATGCTAATATATGATTGTGCTGATCTTAAATTTTAGCTGTATTTTTTGTATCTGCAAAGGAATCTTTCATAAAAAAACAAGGAATATCGTAAACAATAGTAGACTTCTTTCCACAATCCATTGTGAAGCAGAACTTTGTACCAGTATGTTAAAATATTTCAGCAATAAGACTGAAATAATCTCAGAAGTTAAAATAATAAAGTTCACCCGACGACACTTTGAGGCTTTTCACTGCAGTGTTAAATTTTATTGCTTTAGCTGATAAATAAAGGTCGTTGCAAAGCGAAACTCGTAGTTTATCTTCATTAATTGGAACGCCCTGTTTCGTTCTGCAGCTCTTTTAACGCATGGAGGCATATTTACTTGTATGAAGCAGAAGGTTGTAGGGCCAAATGGTACATTATATTAACCAAGATTTTAACATACCTTTAAATTATGCAAGTAGATGTCTCTTATTTTTATAATTTTCTTTAGCGCATAAGCTAAAGAATAACCGAGATCATGAGAGTAAGAAACAAAATATTCTGTTGCGAACGTTATGTACATTTAAGATGCGAAAATCTATTTTAAGCACCATGTTACAATAGTCCGATGTGAAATTACAAGTTAGCTACTTTTGTTTTTATAGCGTTTCCCACGAAAAATTTCATCAAATAAATAGGTTTAACTAGCAGGATAAAACTTATAGGTTGAATGATTGAATTTCCAAAAAGCAATGTAAACTCACCGGCAGGCAGTGCTGTTGGTGCTAAAATATTGTATCACGAAAATTGTTGTACGATCATAAGTGTATTGAATTAGATGAATACATGTTTACTGTATGAAGTTAAGATAATGCCTTTGTTCTTCAATATGGTAACACAAAATATGACTTGGGGAAATATCTAATGAATCAATATTGAAGCCGAATATTAGGCCTTCAAAAGCGAGGGATATACAATGGAACCCTATCTAGGCTTCACTTGTGTCAATCATAATATCATAACTAAACTCCTGAGTCAAATGTAGCATTTAACTAAGTTTTAAACATTGACTACCAGTCTAATCTGGAGTTTACGTTTTTTATCGACAACGAAATTTAAAGTTGCTGTAAATGCTGGATTAAAGCTTTGAACAAAAGCAAAGTAAGCCCGTGTATTGCAAACGATTGAAAAAAACATTTCCGAAATTCGGTAATTGATTCCTGCGATAGATTCCTAAAGTGGCTCAACAGCAGGAGGCAGAATTACGACATCCCATCGAAAATTATAGGCTTCAAAAATTGAGTGCTTGAGATAGCCCTTGTTGGTGTCATCTCAGTTTTGCGTTTGAAATCCCGTTCCAAAAGTTGTACTAATAGATCCCTCAGAATCTTTTTCCAGCGTATTAAACAAAGGTTTAGGTTCAACATCCCTCGAAATTCAATCTAATAACCCCATGGGAGCGCTCTTGAATCTAGAACAATGCTGCTTTAATTTGCTGGAGAGCCATCATACATGAACCACCTGATTTCTGTTTCTTACAGTGGTTTAGCTTCATATGGGAAATGTGGATGATTGCGATGGATACACTCCCTGTAGGAATGTCACGTCACTTGTAAGACGTGGTGGGGAAAAAATGCGCCAACGATATTCAAGTACAATTGCAGCCTAGATATTAATTCAGAACTGTTTCTGATGTACAGTTTGAACTACAGCATGAGGATTAACCACTGCTCATACCGTGCATCGTGGAAAATATTAATTAAACTAATTAAAACGGTAGTCTCCTCTAAAACCTTAACTGACGAGACAAATAATGGACGGGGTGATAGGGCGGAAACCAACGGCTGATCCTCCCGCCTGTTAGAATAATGAGAACGACGTTTTCCAGCGCCATTTGTGAGTTGTATATGTTGACGAATTTTGAACTTAAGCCTTCACTAACGCGAAGAATACAAAAATAATGGAACAAATTTTTCTATGAAACATTTTCCTTCCTTTAACGTAAAAGATTAATTCCCAAAGCTTGTAAACATATGTATGAAGGTTTTGTGGCGAATAGCTGTGCCAGATATATGGTGCGGAACCTTGCTATGAGAAATTAATATTTCAGTTTGGCGCCAGACGCCATCGCCTTGGGGATGTCGCGATGTATTCTGAAAGAAAAATTTTGGACGAATTCCGGTCCTTTTTGTGATATATTTTCAATTGTCCATACCGTTCTCTGTTTCCTTCGCTTGATTGCCTCCTGCGAAATACTTAGGGAGTACAACCACAAATGCACACTGTTAAAATCGTATACCTGCAAGGTCTTTATACGAGATGAAGAGAATTCCTAAACGAGGTTACATAATAATTAACTACGAGTAGTAACAGAATTAATCAGATCAACGCCGATTAAAAAATATATGTCCATCGTACTGGGTTGCGAAAAGTGCGTAATATGAGCACTTTATTTAGAGCAGATCCGTTCTAACACACTGTAACTTGTTGGTTTGATATTGTGTCAGTACGTGCCGCAGCTGCTGTTTACCTTCAGCTGAAAAGAACGATTCTAATGTAAACATGTCTTAACATTATAAGCAGTGCTAATCATAAATTCTGTAAACAATAATAAAACATCGTAACATTTCAAAGAAATAAAATGTTACAGCAGAGCAATCTCTAGACACTAAGACGGTAGCGGAAATAAGATTGATTCTTCTGTTGTTCTGTAACATTTCTCACATGGAGGAGAATATTATTGGCAGTTGTGTCCAGTTATGACGTTCAACACGTTTAGTATCTGCCTTTTCTCTGTCAAAAATGCGACAAATGGCATTCGATTTTAAAAACCCGCCCTTGAAATTACGTGAGTGATTCTGAGTATTTCGAAGTACCTGATATATTGGGAGAGGATCCTTCTGAAAACTAATTTGTTTACGTTTTTTGTTCTGAGCATCACTTCTCATTCATTCTAAGTGCAATACCCCTCAATGGTGAGGTTCCTCTTTTAATGATTAGAATGGCATATAATTTAAATGGCAGCATACAGCTACCTACATTTCAATCATTATTTATCACTTACTCTGTTGTACACATCTTGTATCCGTAACCAAATATAAACTGATAAAATTTCTTCTAAACTGTTATTGGAACTTGGAGCAGATAGAAGAATATGTTGTTGTTTAGGAGTACGTTGCGAAAATTGTATGGGTACATTGACTTTATTATAAACAGATATTATATCAGAGTAGCTGTTATAGTTCACTGATTGTCCGCCAGAGGTGAATGTTCACAAGTAAGAATGGATCCTTTACGGAGTACGCCTTGGTGCCGAGAGATGGCACTGCCAGTACCACTTATTGCAGTGAAAGTTTTCTATTAATATTTAAAGAATCTGTTAAGAAATTGTAATTATGATTTACAGAAGTTTCTGATTATTACATGCTTTTCTTGAACCTGAAAATTACTAGCAGCTAAAGTGAAAACTGGGACAGTAGGGAACGAGCAAATAATTGTTTCGCGGAAATGAAACCTTCTGCAGCGTGTATACATCCTGAGATTTGAGAACTCTGTCCATTGGTACTTTGGCGATATCATAGTATTTGATTTTGTTTTGTTGGTACTTGCAATCATTTATAATGAAGAGTAGTCTTGTTTTCTACACTCACAATTTTCTATTCACACAAATTCTTGATAGAAATTGCTTTCTGTTCTCACAAAAAGCTGCACTCACACTGCTTTCAGTCCTCATGTATAAATTGACAATGTGTATTTCCTGTAATTTGAATGAGTACACAGCTTATCCGTCACTCAGGAGATCGTCCTTGCTCTTGAACATGCTATCGAGCAAATACCGAATTCTGGGCTAGTATGTTATGAACAGAAAGAAAAATTCAATGCTAGAGCATGGATTTGAAACCCGGATTTGCCAGTCTCCTTCCGCTCTAGCTATCCAAAACCTCAGAATACACATAGGTTTAGGATAGCTGCAAAATAAGAATGAACATTGTCTTAGACAATAGTGTTCGTGCTTTGTTTGCATTGCCAGCTCGAGTGAGATGGAAGATATATCTATCTTTGATTGTATCGCCCTAACAAGTGGTGTGAGATGTACATATGGATGCTGAGAGCCAAGTATAATCGATATTTCGGCATGAGTGTGAAAACATATAATACCTTCGTGCGTTAAAGCAAGTTCAGAAGGCAATTGGGAAATTCCAGTTAAACGTACGGCTGTGGTGTGAGCGGACTACACAGGTTAGTTCAAACTTGGGAGCTGACATTTCGTTCGGAGCAGAACCAAGTGCGCCCACGTTTCTGCTGTGCACTTAATTGGAACGCCGTGTTTCGTTCTACAGCTCTTTTAACGCATGAATGCATATTTACTTGTGTGAAGCAGAAGGTTGTAGGGCCAAATGGTACACTATATTAACCAAGATTTTAACATACCTTTAAATTATGCAAGTAAATGTAATTTGTTTTCATAATTCTCTTTGGCGCATGAGCTAGATCATGAGAGTAAGAAAGAAAATATTCAGTTGCGAACGTTATGTACATTTAAGATGCGAAAATCTATTTTAAGCACCATGTTACAATAGTCCGAAGTGAAATTACAAGTTAGCTACTTTTGTTTTTATAGCGTTTCCCTCGAAACGTTTCATCAAATAAATAGGTTTAGCTAGCAGGATATAACTTATAGGTTGAAAGATTGAATTTCCAAAATGCAATGTAATCTCACCGGCAGGCAGTGCTGTTGGTGGTAAAATACTGTATCACGAAAATTGTTGTACGATCATAACTGTATTGAATTAGTTGAATACATGTTTACTGTATGAAGTTAAGATAATGCTTTTGTTCTTCAATATGGTAACACAAAATATAACTTGGAGAAATATTTAATGAATCAATATTGAAGCAGAATGTAAGGCCTTTAAGCGCCAGGAATAAACAATGGAACCCTATCTAGGCTTCACTTGTGTTAATCATAATATCATAGCTAAACTCCTGTGTCATATGTAGCACTCACCTAATTTTAAACATTGACTACCAGTCTAATCTGGAGTTTACGTTTTTTATCGACAACGAAATTTAAAATTGCTGTAAATGCTCAGCTAAAGCTTTGAACAAAAGCAAAGTAAGCCCGTGTATTGAAAACGATTGAAAAAAACAGTTCAGAAATTCGGTAATGGATCCCTGCGATAGATTCCTAAAGTGGGTCAACAGCAGGAGGCAGAATTACGACATCCCATCGAAGATTAATGGCTTAAAAAATTGGGTGTTTGAGATAGTCCTTGTTGGTGTCATCTCATCTTTGCAATCGAAATCCCGTTCCAAAAGTTGTACTAATATATCCCTCAAAATCTTTTTCCAGAGTATTAAACAAAGGTTTAGGTTCAACATCCCTCGAAATTCAATCTAATAACTCCATGGGAGCGGTCTTGCATCTAGAACAATGCTGCTTTAATTTGCTGGAGCGCCATCATACATGAACCACCTGTTTTCTGTTTCTTACAGTGGTTTAGCTTCATATGGGAAATGTGGAAGATTGAGATGGATACACTCCCTGTAGGGATGTCACGTCAATTGTAAGACGTGGTGGGGTAAAATATGCCCCAACGATATTCAGGTACAATTGCAGCGTAGATATTAATTCAGAACTGTTGCTGATGTACAGTTTGAACTACAGCATGAGGATTAACCACTGCTCACACTGTGCATCGTGGAAAATATTAATTAAACTAATTAATACGGTAGTCTGCTCTAAAACCTAAACTGACGAGACAATTAATGGACGGGTTAATAGGGCAGAAACCAACGGCTGATGCTCCCGCCTGTTAGAATAATGAGAACGACGTTTTCCAGCGCCAGTTGTGAGCTGTATATGTTGACGAATTTTGAACTTAAGCCTTCACTAACGCGAAGAATACAAAAATAATGGAACAAATTTTTCTATGAAACCTTATCCTTCCTTTGATGTAAAAGATTATTTCCCAAAGCTTGTGAACATATGTATGAAGGTTTTGTGGCGAATAGCTGTGCCAGATATATGGTGCGGAAACTTGCTATGAGAAATTAATATTTCAGTTTGGCGCCAGACGCCATCGCCTTGGGGATGTCGCGATGTATTCTGAAAGAAAAATTTTGGAGGAATTCCGGTCCTTTTTGTGATCTATTTTCAATTGCCCATACCGTTTTCTGTTTCCTTCGCTTGATTGCTTCCTGCGAATTACTTAGGAAGTAAAACCACAAATGCACACTGTTAAAATCGTATACCTGCAAGGTCTTTATACGAGATGAAGAGAATTTCTAAACGAGGTTACATAATAATTAAATACGAGTAGTAACAGAATTAATCAGATCAACGCCGAATAAAAAATATATGTCCATCGTACTGGGTTGCGAAAAGTGCGTAATATGAGCACTTTATTTAGAGCAGTTCCGTTCTAACACACTGTAACTTGTTGGTTTGATATTGTGTCAGTACACGCCGCAGCTGCTGTTTACCTTCAGCTGAAAAGAACGATTCTAATGTAAACATGTCTTAACATTATAAGTAGTGCTAATCATAAATTCTGTAAACAATAATAAAACATCGTAACAGTTCAAAGAAATAAAATGTTACAGCAGAGCAATCTCTAGACACTAAGACGTTAGCGGTAATAAGATTGATTCTTCTGTTGTTCTGTAACATTTCTCACATGGAGGAGAATATTATTGGCAGTTGTGTCCAGTTATGACGTTCAACACGTTTAGTATCTGCCTTTTCTCTGTCAAAAATGCGACAAATGGCATTCGATTTTAAAAACCCGCCCTTGAAATTACGTGAGTGTTTCTGTGTATTTCGAAGTACCTGATATATAGGGAGAGGATCCTTCTGAAAACTAATTTGTTTACGTTTGTGTTCTGAGCATCACTTCTGATTCATTCTAACTGCAATACCCATCAATGGTGTGGTTCCTCTTTTAATGATTAGAAGGGCATATAATTTAAATGTCAGCATACAGCTACCCACATTTCAAACATTATTTATCACTTACTCTGTTGTCCACATCTTGTATCCGTAACCAAATATAAACTGATGAAATTTCTTCGAAACTGTTATTGGAACTTGGAGTAGATAGAAAAATATTGTGACTTTGTGGGTTCGTGAAATGAAAAGTCCAATTACACCACTCAAAAATGTTCTTTATTTCCACCGACTTACAGTTTAACACTTGCCAATTACACAGAATTACTTGCTGCACACAATTACAATTCACCAGTTCGTCCGTTACAATTTCACTTGTACTCGCGATCACATAAACTCCGATGCACATACCAGTTACGTACAGTCTTCCGTTGCACAATCTTCTCGTTCATTAACACGTCACTGACTAAGTCTTACACCAAGAACTGCGTCTGCCTCCTCACTAAACAACTGACTGACTCACTGACTGACTAGCTGCAGCCCTTTTTATAGGCATCTCACCGTCTTCTAGACGTTTCCAGATGATGAATGATCCCGTAATTTCTGGAACCAGGTGGAAGAGAAACAGACCGCACAATTATGTTTCTTTCCCCAGTCGTCCCTGTCACCACTATAAGACAAACGAGGGGAGGGCGTAGCTAACATTGACCTCCCCCGTCTTCCGCTCCCAGCTGCTTCACAGGGTGTTCCAACGGTCGCGTTACACTGCTCCCTCCTCAAAGCTGTTTGCCCCGAACAGCCCCATCGTAGCGTGCAAGGCGGTCCAGGTGTACCACCAGCATCTGCTCGGAGTCTCAGCCAGAAGTAGCGCTGCCGTAGTTTGTGAATCATACGGTTAGCTCCCAGGTGTCCTCCTGAAGTACCGGCGTGCACTTCCTCCAAGACTTCCGGGACCTTACTCCGGGGAAGTACCAACTGTCCTCTCTGCGCCTTCCCATCGGGTGACTCCCATACCCGGAACAGCACGCCCTCTCTGGTCTTCAACGAGTCCCATTGGGCCCAGTGCGACTTGTAGGTGGCGCTCCTCGGTGCGATGTCCTCCCAGGTTGGTCTCGTCCCTGCGTCCACTTCCCTCAAGAGTGGCCCCAAGTCTGCGTCCGCCAGCTGCTCCCTCCTCAGGCCCGCGCTATCCCAGCCTTCAGCAGGCACTGCCAGAACTACTCGGACTGCTGCGGCACGCTCCTTCTCTTCCACTCTTGTGCGCTCATGGCCGTCCTGGATCTGCGGTAGGACACCTCCAATGTAATGGTCGCTAGCGTCGGTGTCCACAATGAAGGCGCCACCCGGTTGTGGGAAACCCAAAATCGAAGCACTGCACAGGGCCTCCTTCGGGTGCTGGAAAGCGTCTTCGGCGTTCTCCGTCCACACATAAGGCCGGTTTTCCTCCGTCAGGCGGGTGAGGGGTTTTGCGATGTTGTCGGCCTTTTCCTCTAAATCATTAAGGCGGTCGTCTACTTGACCCATCCGCTTGCCCAGATTCGTGACGTCATCCCTCGCGCCGGCCAACCGCTCCTCAAACTTGGCGGCGAGGACCTCGTTCGCCTCCCTCATCTCCGTTGTCAGTTCGGCCATCTTTGCGGTCATTGTCGTGGCCAAGTTGTTGCTTGCCGTTTCCATCTTCGCTGTTAATTCGGCCTTCATTTCTTCCATCTTCTCGGTGATGTTGTCGTTAGCCGTCTTCATTAGTTTCAGTTCTGCGGCCAGGTTGTTATCTGTAGTCTCCAGCTTCGCGGCCAGGCTGTTATTCGCCGCTTCCGTCTTCTCTATTAACTCGTTCATCTTCGCCAAAAGCATTTCCAATGCGGATTCCATGGCTGTAATGTTCGGTGATGTTATCTTCCCGCTTCCTGACACCAGTGTGACTTTGTGGGTTCGTGAAATGAAAAGTCCAATTACACCACTCAAAAATGTTCTTTATTTCCACCGACTTACAGTTTAACACTTGCCAATTACACAGAATAACTTGCTGCACACAATTACAATTCACCAGTTCGTCCGTTACAATTTCACTTGTACTCGCGATCACATAAACTCCGATGCACATACCAGTTACGTACAGTCTTCCGTTGCACAATCTTCTCGTTCATTAACACGTCACGTTCCAACGGTCGCGTTACAATATGTTGTTGTTTAGGAGTACGTTGCGAAAATAATATGGGTACATTGACTTTATTATAAACAGATATTATATAAGAGTAGCTGTTATAGTTCACTGATTGTCCGCCAGAGGTGAATGTTCACAAGCAAGAATCGATCCTTAACGGAGTTCGCCTTGGTGCCGAGAGATGGCACTGCCAGTACTACTTTTTGCTGTGAAGGTTTTCTATTAATATTTAAAGAATCTGTTAAGAAATTGTAATTATGATTTTCAGCAGTTTCTGATTATAACATGGTTTTCTTGAACCTGAAAATTACTAGCAGATAAAGTGAAAACTGGGACAGTAGGGAACGAGCAAATAATTGTTTCGCGGAGATGAAACCTTCTGCAGCGTGTATATCTTCTGAGATTTGAGAACTCTAACGCACTGTAACTTGTTGGTGTGATATTATGTTAGTACGTGCCCCAGCTGCTGTTTACCTTCAGCTGAAAAGAACGATTCTAATGTAAACATGTCTTAACATTATAAGTGGTGCTAATCATCAATTCTGTAAACAATAATAAAACATCGTAACAGTTCAAAGAAATAAAATGTTACAGCAGAGCAATCTCTAGACACTAAGACGTTAGCGGTAATAAGATTGATTCTTCTGTTGTTCTGTAACATTTCTCACATGGAGGAGAATATTTTTGGCAGTTGTTTCCAGTAATGACGTTCAACACGTTTAGTATCTGCCTTTTCTCTGTCAAAAATGCGACAAATGACATTCGATTTTAAAAACCCTCCCTTGAAATTACGTGAGTGTTTCTGAGTATTTCGAAGTACCTGATATATTGGGAGAGGATCCTTCTGAAAACTAATTTGTTTACGTTTGTGTTCTGAGCATCACTTCTCATTCATTCTAACTGCAATACCCATCAATGGTGTGGTTCCTCTTTTAATGATTAGAATGGCATATAATTTAAATGTCAGCATACAGCTACCCACATTTCAAACATTATTTATCACTTACTCTGTTGTACACATCTTGTATCCGTAACCAAATATAAACTGATGAAATTTCATCGAAACTGTTGTTGGAACTTGGAGTAGATAGAAAAATATGTTGTTGTTTAGGAGTACGTTGCGAAAATAATATGGGTACATTGACTTTATTTTAAACAGATATTATATAAGAGTAGCTGTTATAGTTCACTGATTGTCCGCCAGAGGTGAATGTTCACAAGCAAGAATCGATCCTTAACGGAGTTCGCCTTGGTGCCGAGAGATGGCACTGCCAGTACTACTTTTTGCTGTGAAGGTTTTCTATTAATATTTAAAGAATCTGTTAAGAAATTGTAATTATGATTTTCAGCAGTTTCTGATTATAACATGGTTTTCTTGAACCTGAAAATTACTAGCAGATAAAGTGAAAACTGGGACAGTAGGGAACGAGCAAATAATTGTTTCGCGGAGATGAAACCTTCTGCAGCGTGTATATCTTCTGAGATTTGAGAACTCTTTGCATTGGTCGTTTTGCGATACTTCTGTCGTTAATTATGTTTTGTTGGTACTTGCAATCATTTATAATGAAGAGTACACTTGTTTTCTGCTCTCACAATTTTCTGCTTACACAACTTCATGATAGAACTTGCTTTCTATTCTCACAAAAAGCTGCACTCACACTGCTTTGAGTCCTTATGTATAAGTTGACAATGCGTATTTCCTGAAATTTGACAGAGAACATGGCTTATCCGTCACTTAGGAGAGAGTCCTTGGTCTTGAACAGGCTATCGAGCAAATACTGAATTCTCAGCTAGCACATAGGCCACGCCGTGGCTCAGTGGTTAGACCGCTTGGCTCTCACCAAGGCGGCCCGGGTTCGATCCCAGGCGACCGCACAGTGAGATGTGTGGTGGACAACAGGGCGTTGAGGCGGGTTTTCGCCGGGATCTCCGGTTTCCCCCGCCATCTCATTCCACCGGTGCTCCATCTTCATCTCATGCATCATCAGTGTCACCGCCTGCGGTGCCGTATGTAGAAAAAGCGGGCGTTAAACACTACACATTTCACATTTCATTTCGGCTAGCATATATTGAACAGATAGAAAAATTCAATGCTATAGCATGGATTTGCACCCCGGATTTGCCGGTCTTTTTCCGCTCTAGCTATCCAAAGCCTCAGAATACACATAGGTTTAGGATAGCTGCAAAATAAGAATGAATATTGCCTTAGACAATAGTGTTCGTGCTTTGTTTGCATTGCCAGCTCGAGTGAGATGGAAGATATACCTATATTTGATTGTATCGCCCTAACAAGTGGTGTGAGATGTACATATGGATGCTGAGAGCCAAGTTCAGAAGACAATTGGGAAATTCCAGTTAAACGTACGGCAGTGGTGTGAGCGGACTACACAGGTTAGTTCAAACTTGGGAGCTGACATTTCGTTCGGAGCAGAACCAAGTGCGCTCACGCTTCTGCTGTGCATTTAATTGGAACGCCCTGTGTCGTTCTGCTGCTCTTTTAACGCATGAAGGCATATTTACTTGTGTGAAGCAGAAGATTGTAGGGCCAAATGGTACATTATATTTACCAAGATTTTAACATACCTTTAAATTATGCAAGTAGATGTCTTTTATTTTTATAATTCTCTTTAGCGCATGAGCTAAAGAATAACCTATATCATGAGAGTAACAAACAAAATATTCAGTTGCGAACGTTATGTACATTTAAGATGCGAAAATCTATTTTAAGCACCATGTTACAATAGTCCGAAGTGAAATTACAAGTTAGCTACTTTTGTTTTTATAGCGTTTCCCACGAAATATTTCATCAAATAAATAGGTTTAACTAGCAGGATATAACTTATAGGTTGAAAGATTGAATTTCCAAAATGCAGTGTAATCTCACCGGCAGGCAGTGCTGTTGGTGCTAAAATATTGTATCACGAAAATTGTTGTACGATCATAACTGTATTGAATTAGTTGAATACATGTTTACTCTATGAAGTTAAGATAATGCTTTTGTTCTTCAATACGCCAGCACAAATTATGACTTGGAGAAAAATTTAATGAATCAATATTGAAGCAGAATGTCAGGCCTTCAAGCGCGAGGAATAAACAATGGAACCCTATCTAGGCTTCACTTGTGTGAATCATAATATCATAACTAAACTCCTGAGTCAAATGTAGCATTCACCTAATTTTTAAACATTGACTACCAGTCTAATCTGGAGTTTACGGTTTTTATCGACAACGAAATTTAAAATTGCTGTAAATGCTCAACTAAAGCTTTGAACAAAAGCAAAGTAAGCCCGTTTATTGCAAACGATTGAAAAAATAGATTCCTAAAGTGGCTCAACAGCAGGAGGCAGAATTACGACATCCCATCGAAAATTAAATGCTTCAAATATAGAGTGTTTGAGATAGTCCTTGTTGGTGTCATCTCATCGTTGCATTCGAAATCCCGTTCCAAAAGTTGTACTAATATATCCCTCAAAATCTTTTTCCAGCGTATTAAACATATGTTTAGGTTCAACATCCCTCGAAATTCAATCTAAAAACTCCATGGGAGTGCTCTTTCATCTAGAACAATGCTGCTTTAATTTGCTGGAGCGCCATCATACATGAACCACCTGTTTTCTGTTTCTTACAGTGGTTTAGCTTCATATGGGAAATGTGGATGATTGAGAAGGATACACTCCCTGTAGGGGTGTCACGTCACTTGTAAGACGTGGTGGGGAAAAATTCACAAAGCTTGTAAACATATGTATGAAGGTTTAGTGGCGAATAGCTGTGCCAGATATATGGTGCGGAACCTTGCTATGAGAAATTAATATTTCAGTTTGGCGCCAGACGCCATCGCCTTGGGGACGTCGCGATGTATTCTGAAAGAAAAATTTTGGAGGAATTCCGGTCCTTTTTGTGATATATTTTCATTTTCCCATGCCGTTCTCTGTTTCCTTCGCTTGATTGCTTCCTGCGAAATACTTAGGAAGTAAAACCACAAATGCACACTGTTAAAATCGTATACCTGCAAGGTCTTTATACGAGATGAAGAGAATTCCTAAACGAGGGTACTTAATAATTAAATACGAGTAGTAACAGAATTAATCAGATCAACGCCGAATAAAAAATACATGTCCATCGCACTCGGTTGCGAAAAGTGCGCTAATATGAGCACTTTATTTAGAGCAGTTCCGTTCTAACGCACTGTAACTTGTTGGTGTGATATTGTGTTAGTACGTGCCGCAGCTGCTGTTTACCTTCAGCTGAAAAGAACGATTCTAATGTAAACATGTCTTAACATTATAAGTGGTGCTAATCATCAATTCTGTAAACAATAATAAAACATCGTAACAGTTCAAAGAAATAAAATGTTACAGCAGAGCAATCTCTAGACACTAAGACGTTAGCGGTAATAAGATTGATTCTTCTGTTGTTCTGTAACATTTCTAACATGGAGGAGAATATTATTGGCAGTTGTTTCCAGTTATGACGTTCAACACGTTTAGCATCTGCCTTTTCTCTGTCAAAAATGCGACAAATGGCATTCGATTTTAAAAACCCGCCCTTGAAATTACGTGAGTGTTTCTGAATATTTCGAAGTACCTGATATATTGGGAGAGGATCCTTCTGAAAACTAATTTGTTTACGTTTTTTGTTCTGAGCATCACTTCTCATTCATTCTAAGTGCAATACCCCTCAATGGTGAGGTTCCTCTTTTAATGATTAGAATGGCATATAATTTAAATATCAGCATACAGCTACCTACATTTCAATCATTATTTATCACTTACTCTGTTGTACACATCTTGTATCCGTAACCAAATATAACCTGATAAAATTTATTCTAAACTGTTATTGGAACTTGGAGCAGATAGAAGAATATGTTGTTGTTTAGGAGTACGTTGCGAAAATTGTATGGGTACATTGACTTTATTATAAACAGATATTATATCAGAGTAGCTGTTATAGTTCACTGATTGTCCGCCAGAGGTGAATGTTCACAAGTAAGAATGGATCCTTTACGGAGTACGCCTTGGTGCCGAGAGATGGCACTGCCAGTACCACTTATTGCAGTGAAAGTTTTGTATTAATATTTAAAGAATCTGTTAAGAAATTGTAATTATGATTTACAGAAGTTTCTGATTATTACATGCTTTTCTTGAACCTGAAAATTACTAGCAGCTAAAGTGAAAACTGGGACAGTAGGGAACGAGCAAATAATTGTTTCGCGGAAATGAAACCTTCTGCAGCGTGTATACATCCTGAGATTTGAGAACTCTGTCCATTGGTACTTTGGCGATATCATAGTATTTGATTTTGTTTTGTTGGTACTTGCAATCATTTATAATGAAGAGTAGTCTTGTTTTCTACACTCACAATTTTCTATTCACACAAATTCTTGATAGAAATTGCTTTCTGTTCTCACAAAAAGCTGCACTCACACTGCTTTCAGTCCTCATGTATAAATTGACAATGTGTATTTCCTGTAATTTGAATGAGTACACAGCTTATCCGTCACTCAGGAGATCGTCCTTGCTCTTGAACATGCTATCGAGCAAATACCGAATTCTGGGCTAGTATGTTATGAACAGAAAGAAAAATTCAATGCTAGAGCATGGATTTGAAACCCGGATTTGCCAGTCTCCTTCCGCTCTAGCTATCCAAAACCTCAGAATACACATAGGTTTAGGATAGCTGCAAAATAAGAATGAACATTGTCTTAGACAATAGTGTTCGTGCTTTGTTTGCATTGCCAGCTCGAGTGAGATGGAAGATATATCTATCTTTGATTGTATCGCCCTAACAAGTGGTGTGAGATGTACATATGGATGCTGAGAGCCAAGTATAATCGATATTTCGGCATGAGTGTGAAAACATATAATACCTTCGTGCGTTAAAGCAAGTTCAGAAGGCAATTGGGAAATTCCAGTTAAACGTACGGCTGTGGTGTGAGCGGACTACACAGGTTAGTTCAAACTTGGGAGCTGACATTTCGTTCGGAGCAGAACCAAGTGCGCCCACGTTTCTGCTGTGCACTTAATTGGAACGCCGTGTTTCGTTCTACAGCTCTTTTAACGCATGAATGCATATTTACTTGTGTGAAGCAGAAGGTTGTAGGGCCAAATGGTACATTATATTAACCAAGATTTTAACATACCTTTAAATTATGCAAGTAAATGTAATTTGTTTTCATAATTCTCTTTGGCGCATGAGCTAGATCATGAGAGTAAGAAAGAAAATATTCAGTTGCGAACGTTATGTACATTTAAGATGCGAAAATCTATTTTAAGCACCATGTTACAATAGTCCGAAGTGAAATTACAAGTTAGCTACTTTTGTTTTTATAGCGTTTCCCTCGAAACGTTTCATCAAATAAATAGGTTTAGCTAGCAGGATATAACTTATAGGTTGAAAGATTGAATTTCCAAAATGCAATGTAATCTCACCGGCAGGCAGTGCTGTTGGTGGTAAAATACTGTATCACGAAAATTGTTGTACGATCATAACTGTATTGAATTAGTTGAATACATGTTAGTAGTATAGAATTGGGCATTTCGGCACAGTGTAGATAGGATGTTGAATTCTCCTCTGTGTTAATAAATGTGTGATGTAGAACTCTCATTGATTTAGAACTCTCCTATATGAAAATCGAGGTTTAAAAGAAGGGGAGTTGTGGCGTAGTGCCGTTCTCCCCTGTGCAGTTGAGGGGTTGGGATGATGATGATGATTGTGTGTGTGTGTGTGTGATGTGTGATGGATGGGATGGGTAACGGGGGGTTCCGGGGATGTTTGAATTAAATGTGAATGCTTGTGTGTGTGCTTGAACTCTCATGTATTCTTTTCGATGTGTGTATGTGTGTGCTTGAACTCTCACATATGAATATCGAAGAGTCTAGGGTTCGATATTTGTGATGGGGTGGGATGGGTAACGGGGGGGTTCCGGGGATGTTTGAATTAAATGTATTGATAGTAATTCTTCGATGTCTGTGCTTGAACTCTCATATATGAATATCGAGTGTAGGGTTTGATATTTATTACGTTTAGTGTATGATATATGATGCAGTATCGTTATTCTTTAGATAAAAGAATATCGAGAGAATGATTAGGTATGTTTACTGGGAGATATTTATGAAAATAAATGTAATAAGACATTCTGGTAAGGGGGTGTTCCCTATGCAGAATCTCTCCTTGAGCTATCGTATCCAAGAGCGATGTAAAGGTTAAGAAAAAAAGGTTAAATTCCATTCCCACATCGAGGTACGAGAAAATATAAAATCTATTCCACATTGAAGTATAAGGATGATGACGTGTTGTCATTCCTCAAGATTTGTGCATATATGTATATGTGTGGGTCATCTATGAATATCGAGTTCTCGGGAGGATTCATATATATGAATATAGGGTCCCCGGTTCGATACCCATTCATGTACGCGAGGATAAACACTAGTCCTCCTCCAGTACAAGCGACGAGAGGGTGGAAGGGGGGAAACGTGATAAAACGCCAATATAGTAAATTCGAAGTAACAAGTCTCATCCTGTCCCGCCAGCTCGGGAACGAACGTGTCCTCACTTCACACAAACCCTCCGTACGTTAAGAACAATCGACGATAGGATGGGGAGGGGGGGAGACAGGTACGATCACGTTTCATCACCCATCTGCTCACTCGGGGAACGAATGCATTCTCACTTCACATCGCAACGTCAAGATGAGTGGAACAACAACTCCTATCATTGAAAGTGATACCAGATTCTGGGAGAATCTACGCAATTTCGAAGATTTGCAAAAGCATTGGGTTGAGCACCACGATGAAACGTGTGATGGAAAGATGCATCAAGTGATTTGCAAGAATCCTTCCCATCATGAATCGATCACATCTTATGCTCAATGCGGAAAGAATTGTAAAGTATACCTCGGGTAAGTAGAATTATAATTATGTGTGTGTTAACGTGAAAGTGTTGTTATGTGTTAGATAACTAATGATAAATATGTTTATTTCAGTAAAGCCCAAAGTGAAGATGTGGCATGCCAGTCCGAACAGGATCAAGTTGAAGATGTGTGCGGTCCGTACAATGATCGTCCGTTTAAGGATATCGGTACATCGAAACCCGAGGAGGAAGTCATAGAAAAGTGAGTATAAAATAATAAGAGTTTTACGTTAACAAGTGTATTAAATATTCACGATGTTGAGACATAGTTCGTGTATGTCCGCAGATCCAGTAAGAAAGGAGACAAGAAAAAGAAGAAGACGAACTGCAAACCGAGAATCGTCAAAGCCAAGAAGACGTTCGATCAAGACAGTTTCATCATAATGATGTTCGAACCCTTCACACCCTTCGCAGAAGAAGTAGAGGAGGAAGTTGCGAGTGATGGTAAATAGTGTGTGCATGAACGATAACGACATCTCCATCAGCACCGACTTTCGTGTGAACATAGGATTATACAATGAACTCCCATCACTTTACATTAAAGCCACACATGACGATACGTTTGTGTATATTACAAAAGAGGATTGGGAGGTAATAATGTCAAATGTGTGTGTTTTGGATACGTATCTGAAAGATGGTAAGCATCCATGTGCACCGTACAGTGAAAATATAATATATGCATTTAATATAATGTTATGCATGAATAAGATGCAAGAAATAACGTTTGTGAATACATGTTTAAATGTGGGCAGTATAAATCTGAATAGTACTGCATTCAATGGACTTAAAAGACTAATTCCATATATTGAAAGAAATTTATATCAGTTGTATGATATTCATAAATCATTATGTTCATATGATGCGAAAAGCAGGAGTGCAAGGATGAGGATATTGGAGATGTATGTTAAAGTCAATAAAAAGATAATTTGAATTTGTAATGTTTTTATTTATTACACCTATATGATAGATTGTACAACATGAGTTAGTGGTTTATAAGTGAATAATTTATCATGAATAATTAAACAGAATAATGAAGTTTGTGCAGGAAAATTTGACGATGCTTGAACTTCCAATCTGACATTCACTGCCCCCGTCACAGTATCCTCAGGTTGATGAGAGCAATCGATGACGAATAGCGGTGCATATTTCAGAAAGTCGTTCCTTTTCAAAAGAGGGTAATTCTCCTTTCCATAGTAGGATGATTGAAATTTGGAATATTGATCATACAGAGATGCAAATTTCGAATTGGCGAAATCCAAATTCATATCGTGATAGGGGTAAGATTCACTGTTGAGATAAAGTTTCAGATTGGTGATATTACAATTATCAAATAGAGAGGCATCCTTAGCGAGATGATTCAATCTATCCACTTGTGCACCGACTATGACGAAACGTGGTTTTTCAAGTTTAGTCGTGGTTGCAATGTTCCATGTGAACGCTTTAGTTTGAGGTACAGCAGGTTGAGTGTGAAGGTCCAAGGTTCGAAATGCGACGTGTAGAGGTTTATCCGATTTGACGAGTTTAAGTTTATCAACTCGTTCAGAATCTGAAAGTCGAAGTACAGGCATCCTCCATTCGAGTCTAGTTAGTTGTATGGTTGTAGGATCGTTTCCAATGATACAATTATTAGAATCCTTAGATCTAATGAGAATAAGTTCAAACTTGCTATTAAGTATGACCTCCTTGTGATCGTCGGCGAAACCCAGCAACATCGAAAGAGGAACGATAGCATTGAAGATACCATTCGATGTATTCACGATGTCTACCACACCTCCTGGATAGATCCATCCAGCATTTAGTAAACGATTCGATTCCAGTTCATTCAGTGCTGCATAGTTACGCATCGTTGATGAAATGCCCGGATTCCTAGTTCTATCAATAGTCGTTCCATTCATATCCAGACGAATCTCATCGAATAGGAATGCCATAGCATTGTTACTAATTTCGATGTGGCAACGCTGCCGTCGGGTTTAGTGAGAGTCCCCTCAATGTAGAGATAACTTCTACTAGGAAGCGTGTACAAATCTTCAGCTTGACATGGAATTCTAATTTCATCGTTCACATCGAGAGCTGACGTATTGTACGGTAGGAATACGTGTTCTTCCTCCTTACTGATCTTATCATCAAAGGTCGGAATCCCGGTCACGTCCAACACATCCATCATAGAACCTTGAAGCCTAAGTTAGCGAGAAATTTTCGATTAGACGATGTGATTAGCTTGCGGGTCGATGATCGAGTAGAGGTCAATCTCGAGAGATGTTTTTTAATATAGCATCGTCTCTTAAAACTTATACCCATTACGACGTATGTGCAATCGTACAGTGATGGTTTCGTTCCTGAAATCTAACTTATCGCCGTTCTGGTCTACCACTCTAATGTCGAGATGATCAATGAGATTCGTATCGATGATTGGTAAATATATAGGACTTGATGGTTCCTGCGAGATATGATAACCTGGAGGTACCGATGGGAAAAATTCATACAGAGAATGACCACTTTTACCATTGATGAAAGATCCCGTTGCAAGACTACACTCGACACGTATGATGCTGACCTTGAATATGTTAACCAAATCATTAGACTCGGTCAGCACGTTTGCCGGTACCCTCTGTTTAGAGGTGAAACCGAGAAGAGAAGCAATAGATCTCTCACGACTAAAGTCGATAATATAGGGAGATTGAATTTCTGATTTCATGGTGTTATTATTAGCACGTAGAATAAAGTCGTCACCGATGTCGAGAGCATCCTTGATCAATCTGGCGATATCATCCAATTCATAAGTACCCGGTGGAATTACTATACGTTCGACTTTTCCATCGCGAACGTAATGGAATAGATTATTACTCTCGTCCACATTCGGAATCGAGTAAAAAGTCTCAAAATTCAATAGAGCTATCTCGTAATGTCCGTTAGGATCCAGATGTAATGGTGGATTTAGAAATGTAGAGAAGCTGGTATCACTACCACTCACGGTGATCGTGTAACTCATCGAGGAGAAACTGAAGGCACAAGTGACCGCAAATCACAGAATCGAATTCTTGAAATCTCGTCGTATTATATAGGAGCTTGACACCCGAAAGGTACGTTTCTATCTCTTCCGGAGGTCTCAGATCGCCGAAACTGTCAAAGTAGTAGGCAACGTCACCATCCTTACGTACAGCAATCCAATGTGTACCAGGGTTATTTGATGTATCCAGATTCACTACTATTCTCTCATAGTATCGAGGACGTGGAGGTAGTTTATCGATCATGTAGACACCTCTAAAATGTGGAATGTGTAGACGTCGTGCATACGAATCGATCTCGTTAGCACTCAGGGCTTTTTCCGGGATAAATATAGGCCTCGCCCCGAGTTTTTTGATCGAAGATACAATCCTCTACCCTTACGACGTCTCTTACGGCGAAGACCTTTGCCCTGAGCCAAAGATTCCATGCGCTCGTTGTGACGTGTTAATTCTGCAAGTTGTTTTGCATCCGAACGTTTCTTATTGACAGCCGTAGCAATCTGAGCAGCACCTCCAGCTAGACCACCTGCTGCACCTAGAGCTGCTAAAAGTGGTAGCAAAGGTAAGAAACCACCTCTCTTGTTGCGACGTTTACGCATGCCAGCGCCCGCTGCCAATTTACCCTTCATAAGTGTAGTCACAAGTCGAGCTGCAAGTCGTTCGCCCAAAGAAGCGTCGGCAGACTTTACACGTCTCCAAGCTTTCTCTACCAACACCTTATCGGCTAGACGACGAGAATCTGTATCAGTACTCTCTGCGTAAGCCCGATCGTGATCGAGACACGCTGAATCTAACCCGTTCACCGGTAAGTCACCTCTCTGCAAGCGTTTATGTAGTTTCGTTCCGGGACCGCAGAAACGATAACCCGGTAAATGTGCCTCAAATGGTAATGAATTAATCAAGGAATTAAGAATTCCCGAACCTTTGCGTGCACGTGTAGAGCGCATGTCACACTATGAAATAAAAAAGGCAAAACGTGCGCTTTATAAGTATACGATTCCTATGACGATTGGCTAAATCCAGTAAAGACATAGATTGCCCTTATCACGAACGAGATAAAAGACAAAACTTATGCTTTATAAGTATTAGTCGCGATATGGAGATAGTAAAGCAAAAGTGTACACTACCCATACAGGTGTTAGATTTCGAGGACGACATTCGCAAAGGACGACACGGTACGTTGTTTCCGAGTAACGTTAGAGCGCTCATACTGGGCAGTTCAAATGCTGGAAAAACGAACGTTTTACTCAACCTGCTTATTCACGAGAATGGTCTGAGATTCGAAAACCTCTACATATACTCGAAATCGTTGCAACAACCTAAATATCGATATTTACTCAGGTTACTGAAAACTATACCCGATATAGGTGTATTTACGTTCGATGATGGTGATAAAGTGATTCAAACGTCGGATGCTAGAGAAAATTCGATATTCGTATTTGATGATGTGATAAATGAAAAACAGGGTAAGATAGCTTCATATTACAGTATGGGTAGACATCGTAATGTCGATGCTATATATTTAGCACAATCATATGCTAAAGTACCCAAACATTTAATTAGAGATAATGCAAATATGATTATATTCTTTAGACAGGATAATCTCAATTTAAAACATATATACGAAGATTATGTAAATACCGATATGTCCTATGATGAATTTAAGGATATGTGTAAACATATATGGGAGAGTGACGAACGATCCTTTGTTGTTATAGTACCAGAATATCCACTGAACGAGGGACGCTACCGTCACGGTTTTGATCGCTTTATCAGAATGAATAAATAGAATAATCCATCACTTAAGCAATGAGTATCGACAGGTTCGGATCCCGAAGAATCATACCCTCTAGGGGTGTGTTCAATCGATATATCATAACTAGAGATGGATCGGGAAACTATCGATTCAAGGGAAAGCGGTTGTGCAATATTCACGACCCTGAAGAAGGTGACGATGCATCGACTAAACGTTATGTGGATACGCATACGGCTGACGTCGAGAATCGAATGCAGATCTTCAGCGAGCAGACCTCGTATCAGCGTATGGGCGAGTTTGAAGCTATGCTTAGGGATCACATACAAAAATCGCTCGACATCCAATACAACAATTTAATGGAGTACTTAAGTAAATATGCATTTAAACGTGATTCCGAAAATAATGTCATTATAGATGGTATAAGAATGAAAACGCTGTTGGACCCCCTTCACGAACACGACGTTCCTAATAAAAAATATGCAGATGATAGGATTCCAATTCACGATTCTAATGAAACTCTATCATTTCGAATGAAGAGATTGAAGGATTTAGCCGAGCCGATAGAAGATAGTGATGCAGTCACCATGAGTTATGTTAATCATTTCTTTATACAGAAACACAATGAATTGCAAACGGGTTTAACTGAGACTATAACAAACATTGCCGATACTATTACACGGAAACAGAATGAATTACAAAGTCAGTTAACTAGAACAATCACCTCCGCTAGCGAGACTATTACTACAGCTGTAGAAAAAGAAGTGAAAGAACTAACCGCACGACAAACGGAACTTGATAATAAACTAATCACTATAAATAATGATATTCATACTATGAAAACACGAATGAGAAATGTTGTAAACACTATGTTACAACAATTGAAAGCACAACTCATAATTTCATTGCAAACACGTCCGTTTCGAGGTCCCTCTTTAAGGTATACGTTAACATCGGGACTCGAATACTATAAAGTTCCTGGAAATGGAAGTGTACTCTCGTGTTCCATCGTATCATCGGTACATCCGCATACTGTAAATGATACATTGTTTGCAATAAACGGAAGATTAGTTGAAAGATATCCTGTAAGAGTTGAAACTGGCGATATTCTATCGTTTACAGCACCAGTCGGACGTGCTAAAGATGGTCATATATTAAGTATAGAACTGATAGTTTCATATAAATTAGCAGTAGCTGATTAATTATACATTCATTTCGATATGGATGCTCAAGCTATAAGACTTAAGGAATCCATTGCCCGTCACAGTAGGGCAATAAGAGAAAAGTTACGTTCTCTCAAAGGAATGAAATTCGAAACGCAACGAGTCATGTCTGAAGTTCTTCAACCTGTAACCGAACCATTGAAAGTAATAGCGAAAGCACACCAAGACAACAACGACGACGACGACGAAACTACAGATGATGCTAACGGATCTGATCTCGTGTCAAAGTATCTACACAAGGTTCGAACTGCCAGTTCGAGTGACATGGATAATACTTACGGCATACGTTACGAGGATAATGAGTATAAATTGGGTAACAAGACAGTTGTGTTTAAATCTGATGGTGTTCAGATAGGAACAGAAACGTATGAACCCACAGCAGGCTTATATGAATTATTATTTAAACGTTTACCTCGCAAGACATCGTACACAGATGATGATTTAGACGTGTATTCGCAAATCTTACAAAATACTCAAGTTTACAGACACGGCTACTCAAGAGATGGACGTTTAAGAGCAAATCGAGGGTTCAAGTATCGTCATATCATTCGTGACCTTGTTAGTAATCGAACTGGATTTGGTTTACGTTGGAAAGAACATGTACCGCAGAGAAAATTAGATTACATCTACTGGAACGATCCGAATGAAATAATAAACAGATTAAGATTATTAGTTGCGTCGAGGGATGCAGGTAATTTGAATCACTCACCCGAGATAGAAGAAATTATTACAGAACTTAAAACATCAAAAATTATAGCATGATAAAACGTCGCATTGCAACCGAGTTACATGCACCAGCTAGAAGACGATTTTTACGTCGTAAGATCATAAGCAAAGGAATGAACGATTTAGTACAAATAGATCTTATGGACATGTCTAATTATGCAAGAGACAATAGGAATTATAAGTATATTCTTCTTGCATGCAATTTTTATTCCAAGATGGCTTATGCACGACCATTACGTGATAAAAGTGGTATTAACGTTTCGACTGCTATGGAGGAGATATTGAATGAAATGGAATCGTTTCCGAAGAATGTTCAATCTGATAAAGGAAGGGAGTTTTACAATAAACATTTCCGCGAACTAATGAATCGTAATAATATTAATCATTACAGTACATTCACTCACGTTAAGGCTGCTGCAGTGGAACGTTTAATAAGAACGATCAAACTGAATTTGCATAAGGAATTTATTGTTCAAGGCTCATATCAATGGGTAAACATACTACCTAGAATTATTCATACATACAATAATACTTACCATCGAACGATTCGTATGAAGCCTGTAGAAGTTCGTGATAATTCTCTCCTCCTCAGCGTGTACAAATATGATAGAAGTCTGCGTGAGAAGCGAAGATCTAGACTTCATCGTGTTGGTGACTACGTGAGGATTTCTAAGCATAAAGGTGTTATGGAGAAAGGTTATCTACCAAATTGGAGTGTTGAAGTCTTTAGGATACGTACAGTGCAAAGGACACATCCATTGACCTATCTCATCGAGGATCTGGAGGGTAAACTGATTGAAGGAGCATTCTACGGTTATGAATTACAGAAAACTCAATATCCAGACACGTATTTAGTTGAAAGGATCATCAGACGTCGTGGTGATAGGATTCTGGTGAAATGGTTAGGATTTCCTACCCGTGAATGGATTAATGAGGTGGACATTGTATAAATAAAAAACACACAACTCAATAAAGAAATATAATTTTAATGATATATTGTGTTTTATTTTTGTTTGTTCACATTGATTCCTGACATCTTCTGTAACTGCTAGTCACATCGATAATATATAAATTCACATCTCCTTAACTTAAACATGATAATAACATTTTATACTTTATTAAAAAATCATACATGATTATAGTTGAATTAACATTTAATTGTAGAGATTTTAACATAACGTACATGCTAGTTCACATTGAGTATATATAAATTCACCTACCCTTAACGTAAACATGATAATTACAATTTTAAGTAATTAGTAATATACGTTAAACAAACATCATACATGAGTATAGCTGAAATAAGAGCCTTTGTACATGCTAGTTCACATTGATATATATATATATATATATATATATATATATATATATATATATATATATATATATATATATATATATATATATATATAAAATCTCCCCTCACCCCTTAACGGAGACATGATAATAACATTTTGATATAATTAGTAAATATATTTTAATAAAAAAAAAAATCATACATGATTATAGTTGAATTAACATTTCATTGATATCTGCTATCTAACATTTTCAAAAACGACATGAATAGGAAACTATATTCCTTCACCCCTAACATAAACAAAAAAAAAGCAATACGTTATCTTTCAAATGAAGTAAATATGTTATTATCATGTGCCTAGTAATACCTTTTAACTCAGTTGCAACACACTTTACAATTATACTTGAAACTCAATTATTTTATTTTTTGAAATACAGTAATATGTTATTATCGTGGCCTAGTAATACCTTTTAACTCAGTTGAATCTATGCTTTATTGAGAAAAGAAAAATGAAAATTACACTTGACAATTTTCTATAGCATAATGTCCCCATGCTAATGTTGAAAATGAATTATTAGGAATGTATCGTTTTGTATCGATACCACTTAAAGCTATCTTATTAGATTCAATGGTATGAACATCGTGTTTATAACTTCTGAAACATGTCTGCATGCTTCGATGTATCGTGTCAGGATGTGTAATACATGAGAGATATTGTTCAAAGGTTATGAATCTCATCGAATCTTTTGTTACACCTTTTGATTTTTTAATCACTTCAGTATCATATCGATAACAGTATAATTTGGATTTCAGACCTACATATTCAATCATCACTCTACCGGCTAGCTCATCCTTGAATAATCCTGAAATTTTCTTATTTGCTAACGGAATACCATACACATTATCAATTGGATAATTAGATGTATCGAATAAATGTATATTGGCTTTAATAAATTCATATATATCGCAGCTAGATTCGAAGAGAAAAGCATCCGTGTCCGTATAGATTAAAGTTACATCTTTCAATTTTTTCTTCAGAATTTCATAATAAAAATCATACATTTTATGTTTGGATAGATCCAGGATTGCTTGTCCTATGTATATTGGCTTATTCATCAATATTTCATCTCTGACCAATTCTATACCTATTAAATTTTCATCAAAAATCACGTACCTTATACACGTTTGTCGAGCTAACAATTTACGCGCTCGTTTCCAGCTGGTAGCTAAATGAAATGAATTATAACGTTTTACATTCTCTATAAATTTTCCATAAACACAATTATTCATTAACTTCCATAGATTTTGACCAAATTTCGTCTTATCTTCAATACGTTTACGAACGTTGAGTTCAATGTAAGGATTTATCCAGTTAGATTGTTTATAACCTATTACTCTATGTATACGCGATGGAATCAAACCAAGTTTAACACATTGTTGAAAATTGAGATAATGTAATACGTATTTATTTTTATCATTCAATGTTGTTAGCAATTTTGTATACCTATCACCTGGCGCGATTTCATTCAAAGGGCATAATGGCAAATCATTTTGTATATCATGAAGTTCCTGTGGATATTTAAAGTCTACTTCCAACACATATCCCACGTCAGAATCACTTGTAATAGACATAAAATCTATTGATTTAATTTCAGCATCAGTTAGCCACCTTATATCAGTGTATGGTAAGCTATTATTTTCCATTGTATAACTATATAAAGAATTGCAGTCAACGTACATTAAATAATTAGTTGGTTGAGTGTTATCGTAGCTAGTCATGTATCTGTTATTCGCCTTTGCATACCGTTTGGACACAGTGCAAATTCCACCTCGTATTCCTTTTTCGAAGAAATCTAGCATAGTCTTATCTGTTAATAATGAAATCTGTACACCAGTCGTTCTTAACATTGCATCATAGGCTAACCCGGGAAGTGTGTAATACTGACACGGGTCGAGTCCGTACAAACCGATACTTAATTCACGGAAGCGTTCAAACACGTCCGTTAGTATTAATGTATCGCACTTAAGATATATATTTAAATATTCACCCAGATTTTTAACATTGAATTCATTCCATACCGTTCTAGCATGACTATAATCCTCATCGCTTACATGATCAAACTGATGTTTGGATGGTAGACTATTCTCGTATAATTTTTCTATAGAATCCACATACGTGTACGGGAAGACACCTTTGCGTTTCATCAGTTGTCTATGCAAAGGATTCGTGTACGTATTATTGGTATAATGAAAATCATCTGATTCTAACATATCCGAAAGGTTACTAAGTTTTGAATCCAAAAAACGATAGCTATCCAGAAATCTTAGATATATACTCATTCCATTCGAATTTGTATATCTTTTGCTAAAGGATAAGTAATTTTCAGAAGTTTGTGCAATACAGTTGATAGGTTCCGTATCGTAACCTAGTTTCTTTACTATGAAATGAGCATCGTATTTTGACAAGCAATGAAAGAATATTGGTATGAATCCTGGCATTTTCCTATTTAAATTGCAGTGCTTATGAGCTGGGCCAACGTAACTTCCAGTCAAATGACAATGATCACGAACCTTTATACACGAGTTAAGAAATTCACGTTTGCATATGTGACATCGTGTTGCATTTTGATATTCTAGCTCATCCACATCTCTCATACTTATTTCAATTTTATTAGCATATATATTAATGACCTGATTTGCAATTAACGTTAATTCTTTAAGAAAATTTTCAATTGCATATGGACCTTCAAATGATTTGAAACGTGTTAAATTTTTATCATAACTACAGACCAAATGTAATGCAATTGCATACGCTTCATGTTTATGAATGGTACGGGTCCAACTTTTGCTTGCTACATCTTGACACGAATCTACCTTACGTAAGATACATTCTATGTCTGCATAAACCACGAATGGAACTTTTAGACATTTCGAATATGCGTTAAATTCAACGAGATCAGTTTTACCAGCCTCGGGCATTCTGATAATTTGATTCATCATACACCTCTTTTTATGGCTATTTAAACGTGATTCTGATGTGAAATACAAGTTACAATTGTTACATAACCATTTTCGCCCATGATGTTTGGTTATCTGCTTTCCTAGCAAACGTGATAAGTCTGTTATCAGACAATAATGTCTTTTATACATTAAAAGATTAACATGATGTGCTTTTATCTCTCTTGGTTGATATAAGAGAATAATCGATTTATTTTCAACACCGTATATCGTTATTGAAATATTTGAATTTTGATTCTCGAATTTTTCTACATCTTTCAATGATACGGGGAATGTTATATTCTCAAAGTTAAATTCATTACGAAAATCATATCTTTTATAGGACGTGGGTCGATTCTTGTTACGTTCTACTGGATATTTGGATGCTAACAGACAGTATGCAAAGCAATATTTATCAGTATTACGAATGTTAATAACAGCTCTCTTCGATTTTATAAAGTCGGGTAGTTCAGTATACATCCCTGCATTCAATGAATCGTATTGTGTCACATATATTGTTAATTTCTCAATACTGTATAAAGCTTTTGAACTGGTACGCGATTCAAAATTATCCATATGATCTAGTATAGGTTGTACAATCTTCTCTTCATACCATATAGATTTATCTGTAGATTGCAATATCACCTCAAGTTTACTGTTAAAGTTAAATGTATGAATATTATCGCTCTCTTGTGATATTATGACATATTGACAGGATAAACAGGATCCTATCTTAAGACCTGATTTATACGTGTTTAAGCCCTTATCAATTTCATTCAAAATTAAAGGTTTGCATTCTGCTAAGAATATGACGGGGTCAAGTATATTAACACAGTTGTAAATTTCATAGGTGGCTAAACGATTTTTGAAAGCGGACTCACTCTGAATACATCGTAATTGCTCAGCATGGGTCACGTTCGAACAGGTTTCATCTTGCTGAATCGAGGGTTGTCCAGTGGCAGTATCGGAGCATCTTGTCGCCGTTTCTGAAAAAAGAGGCAATTACAACATTCGATTAACTTTACATACGGGAACATTGATTTACATGTATGTAAGGTGGTAACAGAAATAACATACATGTTAATAACTTTTACATGTATGAATCCCAATTTTACGTAAACTCTATACTTTACGTAGAACGTAACATGCATGTAACTTTTACATATGAAAATAGTTACATAATGATTATGTATTTTACACAGCGGTTTCAATTATTGCTATCATCACGTAACTACAATATTCAGATAGTATGTAACTGTTTTACGTAATGCTCTCTCCCTTACATAAATGATAAAAACACACAACGTAAACCATATACATGTAAAATACCGTAACTGAACTACGATATTCACATGTACGTTTTACACATATAAATTAACGTTCTTTTTTGACCTACAACGTTACTTTTACGTGTAACAAACAATACATAACTAACATGCATGTGAAATAACGTAACTGAACTACGATAATCACATGTACGTAATTATTACACTTGAAAATTAACCCTACAACGTTCACTCTCAATTACTAATACTACATGACATGCGATAATTAACACTTTAAGTTCTAATACAACATGTACGATTTCACATTTACATGCAAGTAACTACATTCAATTACTAATACTACATGACGTGCGCTTTAAGTTCTAATACAACATGTACGATTTCACATTTACATGCAAGTAACTACATTTTCACTTTTTTTTTTTTTTTTATGAAATTTTGTTCATTAATTATACTCACCTTTTGACGACATTACGGGCTGCTTAAAAAAGACAATTTATGTCGTTTGAAACCACTTTCTAGTGTTTCCTCGCCATGGTATTGGAGTATGCAGTCACCACGATTTAGTAAATCTTTCTGCGCTGCGGTCATGTGTTTGAATCTCTCCGGGAGGAAGACTTGGAATTCTGATGTTTCGACGACGACCCGTTCACCATATCTGGTCTTCACGGTTTTGACGGATCGAATGATGTGTTGAACGGACTGCTCTAATTCTCGTAGTTTCTTTGTGGGAAGATGTGTTCCACCTTCAGCTAGTTGATTTAGCTGTACCATCTCATGATCTGAAACAAACATATAAGCATACACGAATCAGTATTACTTCAACATTCTTCGTAAACAGAGATAAAAAATGAATTACAGTATACAACTTTTCTATCTTACCTGTAGGATCCATATTTCCAGAGAATCGACTGACTCCTCACTCGTCCGTACTGCAGTATTTATTAACAATCGCTCCACGCCCCTCCCTCCCCTCCGTCCGGGAGAGGTGTTACTGTCTACATATTATGCTATATGTTTAAAGTAGTTGTGACTACGTTATGAGTTAAAACTTATTACTAGTAACTTTATTATCATAGTTTAAACTTTATATAGGTTCATCATTTTTTTACACCCCCCCTCCAACCGTATCTCTCCTTCCCAAACACCATGTTGCGTGCGCACACTAACTGTGATTCGTTCCCTACATCTTGGAGGGGAGGGTGATATAGTTACACATTTCTTTACACACACATACTTGTACAAAATATATTTTTCTGAACATTTGATTTTTTTACATTTGGTATACTAACACATTCATAGTTTTGTTTCATCATTCATACAAATATATAGATTCATTCGTTTAATTTTTAAAATATATTCTTTTTTTCCTAACGTTATTTGACAAAATTAGACTTCGCTACAGCAATAAGACTGTTTTGATCACCCCTGTCACTAGTCTGGAGAGATTAACTCTTTTTTTCTCTGACCTACATACCAAAGGGGATGTTGTTCAGTGGGGTATTCCTAATACTGAGGGGAGATTTTCTAGACCATTTTTTATATGGAGGGTGATACCTTGCCATGAATAGTTAGGATATCTACACTATAGATCCCTACTTGCATATATATATTATCATATTGATTGATCAGTTTTGTATTACTCATATATACTTAAGGACGAGATACTTTTCTCTCGTTATCTTAATCATTTTTAATTAGATGGTTAGTGCATTTATTTCATTTTCGATGTTATGTTCCACTTTTATCATGCTTAGAGGGAATATTCTTTTTAGGTCATCCTGCTTAGAGGGTGCGCTCCTTTATCATGAAAGCCCTTTCAAACAGATTTACATTTGCATTCTTATACTTTTCTCTCAATATTTTTTTATCATTCTTAAAGAGATGGTTACATTTGCTATGTCCCACTTTTATCATGCTTAGAGGGGAACATTTCTTTGTCATGCGACCCTCTCACATAGATTTACATATTCATTCTTATACTTCAATGTGGAATAGATTTTATATTTTCTCGTACCTCGATGTGGGAATGGAATTTAACCTTTTTTTCTTAACCTTTACATCGCTCTTGGATACGATAGCTCAAGGAGAGATTCTGCATAGGGAACACCCCCTTACCAGAATGTCTTATTACATTTATTTTCATAAATATCTCCCAGTAAACATACCTAATCATTCTCTCGATATTCTTTTATCTAAAGAATAACGATACTGCATCATATATCATACACTAAACGTAATAAATATCAAACCCTACACTCGATATTCATATATGAGAGTTCAAGCACAGACATCGAAGAATTACTATCAATACATTTAATTCAAACATCCCCGGAACCCCCCCGTTACCCATCCCACCCCATCACAAATATCGAACCCTAGACTCTTCGATATTCATATGTGAGAGTTCAAGCACACACATACACACATCGAAAAGAATACATGAGAGTTCAAGCACACACACAAGCATTCACATTTAATTCAAACATCCCCGGAACCCCCCGTTACCCATCCCATCCATCACACATCACACACACACACACACACACACACACACACACACACACACACACACACACACAATCATCATCATCATCCCAACCCCTCAACTGCACAGGGGAGAACGGCACTACGCCACAACTCCCCTTCTTTTAAACCTCGATTTTCATATAGGAGAGTTCTAAATCAATGAGAGTTCTACATCACACATTTATTAACACAGAGGAGAATTCAACATCCTATCTACACTGTGCCGTAATGCCCAATTCTATACTACTCATGTTTACTGTATGAAGTTAAGATAATGCTTTTGTTCTTCAATATGGTAACACAAAATATAACTTGGAGAAATATTTAATGAATCAATATTGAAGCAGAATGTAAGGCCTTTAAGCGCCAGGAATAAACAATGGAACCCTATCTAGGCTTCACTTGTGTTAATCATAATATCATAGCTAAACTCCTGTGTCATATGTAGCACTCACCTAATTTTAAACATTGACTACCAGTCTAATCTGGAGTTTACGTTTTTTATCGACAACGAAATTTAAAATTGCTGTAAATGCTCAGCTAAAGCTTTGAACAAAAGCAAAGTAAGCCCGTGTATTGAAAACGATTGAAAAAAACAGTTCAGAAATTCGGTAATGGATCCCTGCGATAGATTCCTAAAGTGGGTCAACAGCAGGAGGCAGAATTACGACATCCCATCGAAGATTAATGGCTTAAAAAATTGGGTGTTTGAGATAGTCCTTGTTGGTGTCATCTCATCTTTGCAATCGAAATCCCGTTCCAAAAGTTGTACTAATATATCCCTCAAAATCTTTTTCCAGAGTATTAAACAAAGGTTTAGGTTCAACATCCCTCGAAATTCAATCTAATAACTCCATGGGAGCGGTCTTGCATCTAGAACAATGCTGCTTTAATTTGCTGGAGCGCCATCATACATGAACCACCTGTTTTCTGTTTCTTACAGTGGTTTAGCTTCATATGGGAAATGTGGAAGATTGAGATGGATACACTCCCTGTAGGGATGTCACGTCAATTGTAAGACGTGGTGGGGTAAAATATGCCCCAACGATATTCAGGTACAATTGCAGCGTAGATATTAATTCAGAACTGTTGCTGATGTACAGTTTGAACTACAGCATGAGGATTAACCACTGCTCACACTGTGCATCGTGGAAAATATTAATTAAACTAATTAAAACGGTAGTCTGCTCTAAAACCTAAACTGACGAGACAATTAATGGACGGGTTAATAGGGCAGAAACCAACGGCTGATGCTCCCGCCTGTTAGAATAATGAGAACGACGTTTTCCAGCGCCAGTTGTGAGCTGTATATGTTGACGAATTTTGAACTTAAGCCTTCACTAACGCGAAGAATACAAAAATAATGGAACAAATTTTTCTATGAAACCTTATCCTTCCTTTGATGTAAAAGATTATTTCCCAAAGCTTGTGAACATATGTATGAAGGTTTTGTGGCGAATAGCTGTGCCAGATATATGGTGCGGAAACTTGCTATGAGAAATTAATATTTCAGTTTGGCGCCAGACGCCATCGCCTTGGGGATGTCGCGATGTATTCTGAAAGAAAAATTTTGGAGGAATTCCGGTCCTTTTTATGATCTATTTTCAATTGCCCATACCGTTTTCTGTTTCCTTCGCTTGATTGCTTCCTGCGAATTACTTAGGAAGTAAAACCACAAATGCACACTGTTAAAATCGTATACCTGCAAGGTCTTTATACGAGATGAAGAGAATTTCTAAACGAGGTTACATAATAATTAAATACGAGTAGTAACGGAATTAATCAGATCAACGCCGAATAAAAAATATATGTCCATCGTACTGGGTTGCGAAAAGTGCGTAATATGAGCACTTTATTTAGAGCAGTTCCGTTCTAACACACTGTAACTTGTTGGTTTGATATTGTGTCAGTACACGCCGCAGCTGCTGTTTACCTTCAGCTGAAAAGAACGATTCTAATGTAAACATGTCTTAACATTATAAGTAGTGCTAATCATCAATTCTGTAAACAATAATAAAACATCGTAACAGTTCAAAGAAATAAAATGTTACAGCAGAGCAATCTCTAGACACTAAGACGTTAGCGGTAATAAGATTGATTCTTCTGTTGTTCTGTAACATTTCTCACATGGAGGAGAATATTATTGGCAGTTGTGTCCAGTTATGACGTTCAACACGTTTAGTATCTGCCTTTTCTCTGTCAAAAATGCGACAAATGGCATTCGATTTTAAAAACCCGCCCTTGAAATTACGTGAGTGTTTCTGTGTATTTCGAAGTACCTGATATATAGGGAGAGGATCCTTCTGAAAACTAATTTGTTTACGTTTGTGTTCTGAGCATCACTTCTGATTCATTCTAACTGCAATACCCATCAATGGTGTGGTTCCTCTTTTAATGATTAGAAGGGCATATAATTTAAATGTCAGCATACAGCTACCCACATTTCAAACATTATTTATCACTTACTCTGTTGTCCACATCTTGTATCCGTAACCAAATATAAACTGATGAAATTTCTTCGAAACTGTTATTGGAACTTGGAGTAGATAGAAAAATATTGTGACTTTGTGGGTTCGTGAAATGAAAAGTCCAATTACACCACTCAAAAATGTTCTTTATTTCCACCAACTTACAGTTTAACACTTGCCAATTACACAGAATTACTTGCTGCACACAATTACAATTCACCAGTTCGTCCGTTACAATTTCACTTGTACTCGCGATCACATAAACTCCGATGCACATACCAGTTACGTACAGTCTTCCGTTGCACAATCTTCTCGTTCATTAACACGTCACTGACTAAGTCTTACACCAAGAACTGCGTCTGCCTCCTCACTAAACAACTGACTGACTCACTGACTGACTAGCTGCAGCCCTTTTTATAGGCATCTCACCGTCTTCTAGACGTTTCCAGATGATGAATGATCCCGTAATTTCTGGAACCAGGTGGAAGAGAAACAGACCGCACATATATGTTTCTTTCCCCAGTCGTCCCTGTCACCACTATAAGACAAACGAGGGGAGGGCGTAGCTAACATTGACCTCCCCCGTCTTCCGCTCCCAGCTGCTTCACAGGGTGTTCCAACGGTCGCGTTACACTGCTCCCTCCTCAAAGCTGTTTGCCCCGAACAGCCCCATCGTAGCGTGCAAGGCGGTCCAGGTGTACCACCAGCATCTGCTCGGAGTCTCAGCCAGAAGTAGCGCTGCCGTAGTTTGTGAATCATACGGTTAGCTCCCAGGTGTCCTCCTGAAGTACCGGCGTGCACTTCCTCCAAGACTTCCGGGACCTTACTCCGGGGAAGTACCAACTGTCCTCTCTGCGCCTTCCCATCGGGTGACTCCCATACCCGGAACAGCACGCCCTCTCTGGTCTTCAACGAGTCCCATTGGGCCCAGTGCGACTTGTAGGTGGCGCTCCTCGGTGCGATGTCCTCCCAGGTTGGTCTCGTCCCTGCGTCCACTTCCCTCAAGAGTGGCCCCAAGTCTGCGGCCGCCAGCTGCTCCCTCCTCAGGCCCGCGCTATCCCAGCCTTCAGCAGGCACTGCCAGAACTACTCGGACTGCTGCGGCACGCTCCTTCTCTTCCACTCTTGTGCGCTCATGGCCGTCCTGGATCTGCGGTAGGACACCTCCAATGTAATGGTCGCTAGCGTCGGTGTCCACAATGAAGGCGCCACCCGGTTGTGGGAAACCCAAAATCGAAGCACTGCACAGGGTCTCCTTCGGGTGCTGGAAAGCGTCTTCGGCGTTCTCCGTCCACACATAAGGCCGGTTTTCCTCCGTCAGGCGGGTGAGGGGTTTTGCGATGTTGTCGGCCTTTTCCTCTAAATCATTAAGGCGGTCGTCTACTTGACCCATCCGCTTGCCCAGATTCGTGACGTCATCCCTCGCGCCGGCCAACCGCTCCTCAAACTTGGCGGCGAGGACCTCGTTCGCCTCCCTCATCTCCGTTGTCAGTTCGGCCATCTTTGCGGTCATTGTCGTGGCCAAGTTGTTGCTTGCCGTTTCCATCTTCGCTGTTAATTCGGCCTTCATTTCTTCCATCTTCTCGGTGATGTTGTCGTTAGCCGTCTTCATTAGTTTCAGTTCTGCGGCCAGGTTGTTATTTGTAGTCTCCAGCTTCGCGGCCAGGCTGTTATTCGCCGCTTCCGTCTTCTCTATTAACTCGTTCATCTTCGCCAAAAGCATTTCCAATGCGGATTCCATGGCTGTAATGTTCGGTGATGTTATCTTCCCGCTTCCTGACACCAGTGTGACTTTGTGGGTTCGTGAAATGAAAAGTCCAATTACACCACTCAAAAATGTTCTTTATTTCCACCGACTTACAGTTTAACACTTGCCAATTACACAGAATTACTTGCTGCACACAATTACAATTCACCAGTTCGTCCGTTACAATTTCACTTGTACTCGCGATCACATAAACTCCGATGCACATACCAGTTACGTACAGTCTTCCGTTGCACAATCTTCTCGTTCATTAACACGTCACGTTCCAACGGTCGCGTTACAATATGTTGTTGTTTAGGAGTACGTTGCGAAAATAATATGGGTACATTGACTTTATTATAAACAGATATTATATAAGAGTAGCTGTTATAGTTCACTGATTGTCCGCCAGAGGTGAATGTTCACAAGCAAGAATCGATCCTTAACGGAGTTCGCCTTGGTGCCGAGAGATGGCACTGCCAGTACTACTTTTTGCTGTGAAGGTTTTCTATTAATATTTAAAGAATCTGTTAAGAAATTGTAATTATGATTTTCAGCAGTTTCTGATTATAACATGGTTTTCTTGAACCTGAAAATTACTAGCAGATAAAGTGAAAACTGGGACAGTAGGGAACGAGCAAATAATTGTTTCGCGGAGATGAAACCTTCTGCAGCGTGTATATCTTCTGAGATTTGAGAACTCTAACGCACTGTAACTTGTTGGTGTGATATTATGTTAGTACGTGCCCCAGCTGCTGTTTACCTTCAGCTGAAAAGAACGATTCTAATGTAAACATGTCTTAACATTATAAGTGGTGCTAATCATCAATTCTGTAAACAATAATAAAACATCGTAACAGTTCAAAGAAATAAAATGTTACAGCAGAGCAATCTCTAGACACTAAGACGTTAGCGGTAATAAGATTGATTCTTCTGTTGTTCTGTAACATTTCTCACATGGAGGAGAATATTTTTGGCAGTTGTTTCCAGTAATGACGTTCAACACGTTTAGTATCTGCCTTTTCTCTGTCAAAAATGCGACAAATGACATTCGATTTTAAAAACCCGCCCTTGAAATTACGTGACTGTTTCTGAGTATTTCGAAGTACCTGATATATTGGGAGAGGATCCTTCTGAAAACTAATTTGTTTACGTTTGTGTTCTGAGCATCACTTCTCATTCATTCTAACTGCAATACCCATCAATGGTGTGGTTCCTCTTTTAATGATTAGAATGGCATATAATTTAAATGTCAGCATACAGCTACCCACATTTCAAACATTATTTATCACTTACTCTGTTGTACACATCTTGTATCCGTAACCAAATATAAACTGATGAAATTTCATCGAAACTGTTGTTGGAACTTGGAGTAAAAAGAAAAATATGTTGTTGTTTAGGAGTACGTTGCGAAAATAATATGGGTACATTGACTTTATTATAAACAGATATTATATAAGAGTAGCTGTTATAGTTCACTGATTGTCCGCCAGAGGTGAATGTTCACAAGCAAGAATCGATCCTTAACGGAGTTCGCCTTGGTGCCGAGAGATGGCACTGCCAGTACTACTTTTTGCTGTGAAGGTTTTCTATTAATATTTAAAGAATCTGTTAAGAAATTGTAATTATGATTTTCAGCAGTTTCTGATTATAACATGGTTTTCTTGAACCTGAAAATTACTAGCAGATAAAGTGAAAACTGGGACAGTAGGGAACGAGCAAATAATTGTTTCGCGGAGATGAAACCTTCTGCAGCGTGTATATCTTCTGAGATTTGAGAACTCTTTGCATTGGTCGTTTTGCGATACTTCTGTCGTTAATTATGTTTTGTTGGTACTTGCAATCATTTATAATGAAGAGTACACTTGTTTTCTGCTCTCACAATTTTCTGCTTACACAACTTCATGATAGAACTTGCTTTCTATTCTCACAAAAAGCTGCACTCACACTGCTTTGAGTCCTTATGTATAAGTTGACAATGCGTATTTCCTGAAATTTGACAGAGAACATGGCTTATCCGTCACTTAGGAGAGAGTCCTTGGTCTTGAACAGGCTATCGAGCAAATACTGAATTCTCAGCTAGCACATAGGCCACGCCGTGGCTCAGTGGTTAGACCGCTTGGCTCTCACCAAGGCGGCCCGGGTTCGATCCCAGGCGACCGCACAGTGAGATGTGTGGTGGACAACAGGGCGTTGAGGCGGGTTTTCGCCGGGATCTCCGGTTTCCCCCGCCATCTCATTCCACCGGTGCTCCATCTTCATCTCATGCATCATCAGTGTCACCGCCTGCGGTGCCGTATGTAGAAAAAGCGGGCGTTAAACACTACACATTTCACATTTCATTTCGGCTAGCATATATTGAACAGATAGAAAAATTCAATGCTATAGCATGGATTTGCACCCCGGATTTGCCGGTCTTTTTCCGCTCTAGCTATCCAAAGCCTCAGAATACACATAGGTTTAGGATAGCTGCAAAATAAGAATGAATATTGCCTTAGACAATAGTGTTCGTGCTTTGTTTGCATTGCCAGCTCGAGTGAGATGGAAGATATACCTATATTTGATTGTATCGCCCTAACAAGTGGTGTGAGATGTACATATGGATGCTGAGAGCCAAGTTCAGAAGACAATTGGGAAATTCCAGTTAAACGTACGGCAGTGGTGTGAGCGGACTACACAGGTTAGTTCAAACTTGGGAGCTGACATTTCGTTCGGAGCAGAACCAAGTGCGCTCACGCTTCTGCTGTGCATTTAATTGGAACGCCCTGTGTCGTTCTGCTGCTCTTTTAACGCATGAAGGCATATTTACTTGTGTGAAGCAGAAGATTGTAGGGCCAAATGGTACATTATATTTACCAAGATTTTAACATACCTTTAAATTATGCAAGTAGATGTCTTTTATTTTTATAATTCTCTTTAGCGCATGAGCTAAAGAATAACCTATATCATGAGAGTAACAAACAAAATATTCAGTTGCGAACGTTATGTACATTTAAGATGCGAAAATCTATTTTAAGCACCATGTTACAATAGTCCGAAGTGAAATTACAAGTTAGCTACTTTTGTTTTTATAGCGTTTCCCACGAAATATTTCATCAAATAAATAGGTTTAACTAGCAGGATATAACTTATAGGTTGAAAGAATGAATTTCCAAAATGCAGTGTAATCTCACCGGCAGGCAGTGCTGTTGGTGCTAAAATATTGTATCACGAAAATTGTTGTACGATCATAACTGTATTGAATTAGTTGAATACATGTTTACTCTATGAAGTTAAGATAATGCTTTTGTTCTTCAATACGCCAGCACAAATTATGACTTGGAGAAAAATTTAATGAATCAATATTGAAGCAGAATGTTAGGCCTTCAAGCGCGAGGAATAAACAATGGAACCCTATCTAGGCTTCACTTGTGTGAATCATAATATCATAACTAAACTCCTGAGTCAAATGTAGCATTCACCTAATTTTTAAACATTGACTACCAGTCTAATCTGGAGTTTACGGTTTTTATCGACAACGAAATTTAAAATTGCTGTAAATGCTCAACTAAAGGTTTGAACAAAAGCAAAGTAAGCCCGTTTATTGCAAACGATTGAAAAAATAGATTCCTAAAGTGGCTCAACAGCAGGAGGCAGAATTACGACATCCCATCGAAAATTAAATGCTTCAAATATAGAGTGTTTGAGATAGTCCTTGTTGGTGTCATCTCATCGTTGCATTCGAAATCCCGTTCCAAAAGTTGTACTAATATATCCCTCAAAATCTTTTTCCAGCGTATTAAACATATGTTTAGGTTCAACATCCCTCGAAATTCAATCTAAAAACTCCATGGGAGTGCTCTTTCATCTAGAACAATGCTGCTTTAATTTGCTGGAGCGCCATCATACATGAACCACCTGTTTTCTGTTTCTTACAGTGGTTTAGCTTCATATGGGAAATGTGGATGATTGAGAAGGATACACTCCCTGTAGGGGTGTCACGTCACTTGTAAGACGTGGTGGGGAAAAATTCACAAAGCTTGTAAACATATGTATGAAGGTTTAGTGGCGAATAGCTGTGCCAGATATATGGTGCGGAACCTTGCTATGAGAAATTAATATTTCAGTTTGGCGCCAGACGCCATCGCCTTGGGGACGTCGCGATGTATTCTGAAAGAAAAATTTTGGAGGAATTCCGGTCCTTTTTGTGATATATTTTCATTTTCCCATGCCGTTCTCTGTTTCCTTCGCTTGATTGCTTCCTGCGAAATACTTAGGAAGTAAAACCACAAATGCACACTGTTAAAATCGTATACCTGCAAGGTCTTTATACGAGATGAAGAGAATTCCTAAACGAGGGTACTTAATAATTAAATACGAGTAGTAACAGAATTAATCAGATCAACGCCGAATAAAAAATACATGTCCATCGCACTCGGTTGCGAAAAGTGCGCTAATATGAGCACTTTATTTAGAGCAGTTCCGTTCTAACGCACTGTAACTTGTTGGTGTGATATTGTGTTAGTACGTGCCGCAGCTGCTGTTTACCTTCAGCTGAAAAGAACGATTCTAATGTAAACATGTCTTAACATTATAAGTGGTGCTAATCATCAATTCTGTAAACAATAATAAAACATCGTAACAGTTCAAAGAAATAAAATGTTACAGCAGAGCAATCTCTAGACACTAAGACGTTAGCGGTAATAAGATTGATTCTTCTGTTGTTCTGTAACATTTCTAACATGGAGGAGAATATTATTGGCAGTTGTTTCCAGTTATGACGTTCAACACGTTTAGCATCTGCCTTTTCTCTGTCAAAAATGCGACAAATGGCATTCGATTTTAAAAACCCGCCCTTGAAATTACGTGAGTGTTTCTGAATATTTCGAAGTACCTGATATATTGGGAGAGGATCCTTCTGAAAACTAATTTGTTTACGTTTTTTGTTCTGAGCATCACTTCTCATTCATTCTAACTGCAATACCCCTCAATGGTGAGGTTCCTCTTTTAATGATTAGAATGGCATATAATTTAAATGGCAGCATACAGCTACCTACATTTCAATCATTATTTATCACTTACTCTGTTGTACACATCTTGTATCCGTAACCAAATATAAACTGATAAAATTTCTTCTAAACTGTTATTGGAACTTGGAGCAGATAGAAGAATATGTTGTTGTTTAGGAGTACGTTGCGAAAATTGTATGGGTACATTGACTTTATTATAAACAGATATTATATCAGAGTAGCTGTTATAGTTCACTGATTGTCCGCCAGAGGTGAATGTTCACAAGTAAGAATGGATCCTTTACGGAGTACGCCTTGGTGCCGAGAGATGGCACTGCCAGTACCACTTATTGCAGTGAAAGTTTTGTATTAATATTTAAAGAATCTGTTAAGAAATTGTAATTATGATTTACAGAAGTTTCTGATTATTACATGCTTTTCTTGAACCTGAAAATTACTAGCAGCTAAAGTGAAAACTGGGACAGTAGGGAACGAGCAAATAATTGTTTCGCGGAAATGAAACCTTCTGCAGCGTGTATACATCCTGAGATTTGAGAACTCTGTCCATTGGTACTTTGGCGATATCATAGTATTTGATTTTGTTTTGTTGGTACTTGCAATCATTTATAATGAAGAGTAGTCTTGTTTTCTACACTCACAATTTTCTATTCACACAAATTCTTGATAGAAATTGCTTTCTGTTCTCACAAAAAGCTGCACTCACACTGCTTTCAGTCCTCATGTATAAATTGACAATGTGTATTTCCTGTAATTTGAATGAGTACACAGCTTATCCGTCACTCAGGAGATCGTCCTTGCTCTTGAACATGCTATCGAGCAAATACCGAATTCTGGGCTAGTATGTTATGAACAGAAAGAAAAATTCAATGCTAGAGCATGGATTTGAAACCCGGATTTGCCAGTCTCCTTCCGCTCTAGCTATCCAAAACCTCAGAATACACATAGGTTTAGGATAGCTGCAAAATAAGAATGAACATTGTCTTAGACAATAGTGTTCGTGCTTTGTTTGCATTGCCAGCTCGAGTGAGATGGAAGATATATCTATCTTTGATTGTATCGCCCTAACAAGTGGTGTGAGATGTACATATGGATGCTGAGAGCCAAGTATAATCGATATTTCGGCATGAGTGTGAAAACATATAATACCTTCGTGCGTTAAAGCAAGTTCAGAAGGCAATTGGGAAATTCCAGTTAAACGTACGGCTGTGGTGTGAGCGGACTACACAGGTTAGTTCAAACTTGGGAGCTGACATTTCGTTCGGAGCAGAACCAAGTGCGCCCACGTTTCTGCTGTGCACTTAATTGGAACGCCGTGTTTCGTTCTACAGCTCTTTTAACGCATGAATGCATATTTACTTGTGTGAAGCAGAAGGTTGTAGGGCCAAATGGTACATTATATTAACCAAGATTTTAACATACCTTTAAATTATGCAAGTAAATGTAATTTGTTTTCATAATTCTCGTTGGCGCATGAGCTAGATCATGAGAGTAAGAAAGAAAATATTCAGTTGCGAACGTTATGTACATTTAAGATGCGAAAATCTATTTTAAGCACCATGTTACAATAGTCCGAAGTGAAATTACAAGTTAGCTACTTTTGTTTTTATAGCGTTTCCCTCGAAACGTTTCATCAAATAAATAGGTTTAGCTAGCAGGATATAACTTATAGGTTGAAAGATTGAATTTCCAAAATGCAATGTAATCTCACCGGCAGGCAGTGCTGTTGGTGGTAAAATACTGTATCACGAAAATTGTTGTACGATCATAACTGTATTGAATTAGTTGAATACATGTTTACTGTATGAAGTTAAGATAATGCTTTTGTTCTTCAATATGGTAACACAAAATATAACTTGGAGAAATATTTAATGAATCAATATTGAAGCAGAATGTAAGGCCTTTAAGCGCCAGGAATAAACAATGGAACCCTATCTAGGCTTCACTTGTGTTAATCATAATATCATAGCTAAACTCCTGTGTCATATGTAGCACTCACCTAATTTTAAACATTGACTACCAGTCTAATCTGGAGTTTACGTTTTTTATCGACAACGAAATTTAAAATTGCTGTAAATGCTCAGCTAAAGCTTTGAACAAAAGCAAAGTAAGCCCGTGTATTGAAAACGATTGAAAAAAACAGTTCAGAAATTCGGTAATGGATCCCTGCGATAGATTCCTAAAGTGGGTCAACAGCAGGAGGCAGAATTACGACATCCCATCGAAGATTAATGGCTTAAAAAATTGGGTGTTTGAGATAGTCCTTGTTGGTGTCATCTCATCTTTGCAATCGAAATCCCGTTCCAAAAGTTGTACTAATATATCCCTCAAAATCTTTTTCCAGAGTATTAAACAAAGGTTTAGGTTCAACATCCCTCGAAATTCAATCTAATAACTCCATGGGAGCGGTCTTGCATCTAGAACAATGCTGCTTTAATTTGCTGGAGCGCCATCATACATGAACCACCTGTTTTCTGTTTCTTACAGTGGTTTAGCTTCATATGGGAAATGTGGAAGATTGAGATGGATACACTCCCTGTAGGGATGTCACGTCAATTGTAAGACGTGGTGGGGTAAAATATGCCCCAACGATATTCAGGTACAATTGCAGCGTAGATATTAATTCAGAACTGTTGCTGATGTACAGTTTGAACTACAGCATGAGGATTAACCACTGCTCACACTGTGCATCGTGGAAAATATTAATTAAACTAATTAAAACGGTAGTCTGCTCTAAAACCTAAACTGACGAGACAATTAATGGACGGGTTAATAGGGCAGAAACCAACGGCTGATGCTCCCGCCTGTTAGAATAATGAGAACGAAGTTTTCCAGCGCCAGTTGTGAGCTGTATATGTTGACGAATTTTGAACTTAAGCCTTCACTAACGCGAAGAATACAAAAATAATGGAACAAATTTTTCTATGAAACCTTATCCTTCCTTTGATGTAAAAGATTATTTCCCAAAGCTTGTGAACATATGTATGAAGGTTTTGTGGCGAATAGCTGTGCCAGATATATGGTGCGGAAACTTGCTATGAGAAATTAATATTTCAGTTTGGCGCCAGACGCCATCGCCTTGGGGATGTCGCGATGTATTCTGAAAGAAAAATTTTGGAGGAATTCCGGTCCTTTTTGTGATCTATTTTCAATTGCCCATACCGTTTTCTGTTTCCTTCGCTTGATTGCTTCCTGCGAATTACTTAGGAAGTAAAACCACAAATGCACACTGTTAAAATCGTATACCTGCAAGGTCTTTATACGAGACGAAGAGAATTTCTAAACGAGGTTACATAATAATTAAATACGAGTAGTAACAGAATTAATCAGATCAACGCCGAATAAAAAATATATGTCCATCGTACTGGGTTGCGAAAAGTGCGTAATATGAGCACTTTATTTAGAGCAGTTCCGTTCTAACACACTGTAACTTGTTGGTTTGATATTGTGTCAGTACACGCCGCAGCTGCTGTTTACCTTCAGCTGAAAAGAACGATTCTAATGTAAACATGTCTTAACATTATAAGTAGTGCTAATCATCAATTCTGTAAACAATAATAAAACATCGTAACAGTTCAAAGAAATAAAATGTTACAGCAGAGCAATCTCTAGACACTAAGACGTTAGCGGTAATAAGATTGATTCTTCTGTTGTTCTGTAACATTTCTCACATGGAGGAGAATATTATTGGCAGTTGTGTCCAGTTATGACGTTCAACACGTTTAGTATCTGCCTTTTCTCTGTCAAAAATGCGACAAATGGCATTCGATTTTAAAAACCCGCCCTTGAAATTACGTGAGTGTTTCTGTGTATTTCGAAGTACCTGATATATAGGGAGAGGATCCTTCTGAAAACTAATTTGTTTACGTTTGTGTTCTGAGCATCACTTCTGATTCATTCTAACTGCAATACCCATCAATGGTGTGGTTCCTCTTTTAATGATTAGAAGGGCATATAATTTAAATGTCAGCATACAGCTACCCACATTTCAAACATTATTTATCACTTACTCTGTTGTCCACATCTTGTATCCGTAACCAAATATAAACTGATGAAATTTCTTCGAAACTGTTATTGGAACTTGGAGTAGATAGAAAAATATTGTGACTTTGTGGGTTCGTGAAATGAAAAGTCCAATTACACCACTCAAAAATGTTCTTTATTTCCACCGACTTACAGTTTAACACTTGCCAATTAAACAGAATTACTTGCTGCACACAATTACAATTCACCAGTTCGTCCGTTACAATTTCACTTGTACTCGCGATCACATAAACTCCGATGCACATACCAGTTACGTACAGTCTTCCGTTGCACAATCTTCTCGTTCATTAACACGTCACTGACTAAGTCTTACACCAAGAACTGCGTCTGCCTCCTCACTAAACAACTGACTGACTCACTGACTGACTAGCTGCAGCCCTTTTTATAGGCATCTCACCGTCTTCTAGACGTTTCCAGATGATGAATGATCCCGTAATTTCTGGAACCAGGTGGAAGAGAAACAGACCGCACAATTAAGTTTCTTTCCCCAGTCGTCCCTGTCACCACTATAAGACAAACGAGGGGAGGGCGTAGCTAACATTGACCTCCCCCGTCTTCCGCTCCCAGCTGCTTCACAGGGTGTTCCAACGGTCGCGTTACACTGCTCCCTCCTCAAAGCTGTTTGCCCCGAACAGCCCCATCGTAGCGTGCAAGGCGGTCCAGGTGTACCACCAGCATCTGCTCGGAGTCTCAGCCAGAAGTAGCGCTGCCGTAGTTTGTGAATCATACGGTTAGCTCCCAGGTGTCCTCCTGAAGTACCGGCGTGCACTTCCTCCAAGACTTCCGGGACCTTACTCCGGGGAAGTACCAACTGTCCTCTCTGCGCCTTCCCATCGGGTGACTCCCATACCCGGAACAGCACGCCCTCTCTGGTCTTCAACGAGTCCCATTGGGCCCAGTGCGACTTGTAGGTGGCGCTCCTCGGTGCGATGTCCTCCCAGGTTGGTCTCGTCCCTGCGTCCACTTCCCTCAAGAGTGGCCCCAAGTCTGCGGCCGCCAGCTGCTCCCTCCTCAGGCCCGCGCTATCCCAGCCTTCAGCAGGCACTGCCAGAACTACTCGGACTGCTGCGGCACGCTCCTTCTCTTCCACTCTTGTGCGCTCATGGCCGTCCTGGATCTGCGGTAGGACACCTCCAATGTAATGGTCGCTAGCGTCGGTGTCCACAATGAAGGCGCCACCCGGTTGTGGGAAACCCAAAATCGAAGCACTGCACAGGGTCTCCTTCGGGTGCTGGAAAGCGTCTTCGGCGTTCTCCGTCCACACATAAGGCCGGTTTTCCTCCGTCAGGCGGGTGAGGGGTTTTGCGATGTTGTCGGCCTTTTCCTCTAAATCATTAAGGCGGTCGTCTACTTGACCCATCCGCTTGCCCAGATTCGTGACGTCATCCCTCGCGCCGGCCAACCGCTCCTCAAACTTGGCGGCGAGGACCTCGTTCGCCTCCCTCATCTCCGTTGTCAGTTCGGCCATCTTTGCGGTCATTGTCGTGGCCAAGTTGTTGCTTGCCGTTTCCATCTTCGCTGTTAATTCGGCCTTCATTTCTTCCATCTTCTCGGTGATGTTGTCGTTAGCCGTCTTCATTAGTTTCAGTTCTGCGGCCAGGTTGTTATCTGTAGTCTCCAGCTTCGCGGCCAGGCTGTTATTCGCCGCTTCCGTCTTCTCTATTAACTCGTTCATCTTCGCCAAAAGCATTTCCAATGCGGATTCCATGGCTGTAATGTTCGGTGATGTTATCTTCCCGCTTCCTGACACCAGTGTGACTTTGTGGGTTCGTGAAATGAAAAGTCCAATTACACCACTCAAAAATGTTCTTTATTTCCACCGACTTACAGTTTAACACTTGCCAATTACACAGAATTACTTGCTGCACACAATTACAATTCACCAGTTCGTCCGTTACAATTTCACTTGTACTCGCGATCACATAAACTCCGATGCACATACCAGTTACGTACAGTCTTCCGTTGCACAATCTTCTCGTTCATTAACACGTCACGTTCCAACGGTCGCGTTACAATATGTTGTTGTTTAGGAGTACGTTGCGAAAATAATATGGGTACATTGACTTTATTATAAACAGATATTATATAAGAGTAGCTGTTATAGTTCACTGATTGTCCGCCAGAGGTGAATGTTCACAAGCAAGAATCGATCCTTAACGGAGTTCGCCTTGGTGCCGAGAGATGGCACTGCCAGTACTACTTTTTGCTGTGAAGGTTTTCTATTAATATTTAAAGAATCTGTTAAGAAATTGTAATTATGATTTTCAGCAGTTTCTGATTATAACATGGTTTTCTTGAACCTGAAAATTACTAGCAGATAAAGTGAAAACTGGGACAGTAGGGAACGAGCAAATAATTGTTTCGCGGAGATGAAACCTTCTGCAGCGTGTATATCTTCTGAGATTTGAGAACTCTAACGCACTGTAACTTGTTGGTGTGATATTATGTTAGTACGTGCCCCAGCTGCTGTTTACCTTCAGCTGAAAAGAACGATTCTAATGTAAACATGTCTTAACATTATAAGTGGTGCTAATCATCAATTCTGTAAACAATAATAAAACATCGTAACAGTTCAAAGAAATAAAATGTTACAGCAGAGCAATCTCTAGACACTAAGACGTTAGCGGTAATAAGATTGATTCTTCTGTTGTTCTGTAACATTTCTCACATGGAGGAGAATATTTTTGGCAGTTGTTTCCAGTAATGACGTTCAACACGTTTAGTATCTGCCTTTTCTCTGTCAAAAATGCGACAAATGACATTCGATTTTAAAAACCCGCCCTTGAAATTACGTGACTGTTTCTGAGTATTTCGAAGTACCTGATATATTGGGAGAGGATCCTTCTGAAAACTAATTTGTTTACGTTTGTGTTCTGAGCATCACTTCTCATTCATTCTAACTGCAATACCCATCAATGGTGTGGTTCCTCTTTTAATGATTAGAATGGCATATAATTTAAATGTCAGCATACAGCTACCCACATTTCAAACATTATTTATCACTTACTCTGTTGTACACATCTTGTATCCGTAACCAAATATAAACTGATGAAATTTCATCGAAACTGTTGTTGGAACTTGGAGTAGATAGAAAAATATGTTGTTGTTTAGGAGTACGTTGCGAAAATAATATGGGTACATTGACTTTATTATAAACAGATATTATATAAGAGTAGCTGTTATAGTTCACTGATTGTCCGCCAGAGGTGAATGTTCACAAGCAAGAATCGATCCTTAACGGAGTTCGCCTTGGTGCCGAGAGATGGCACTGCCAGTACTACTTTTTGCTGTGAAGGTTTTCTATTAATATTTAAAGAATCTGTTAAGAAATTGTAATTATGATTTTCAGCAGTTTCTGATTATAACATGGTTTTCTTGAACCTGAAAATTACTAGCAGATAAAGTGAAAACTGGGACAGTAGGGAACGAGCAAATAATTGTTTCGCGGAGATGAAACCTTCTGCAGCGTGTATATCTTCTGAGATTTGAGAACTCTTTGCATTGGTCGTTTTGCGATACTTCTGTCGTTAATTGTGTTTTGTTGGTACTTGCAATCATTTATAATGAAGAGTACACTTGTTTTCTGCTCTCACAATTTTCTGCTTACACAACTTCATGATAGAACTTGCTTTCTATTCTCACAAAAAGCTGCACTCACACTGCTTTGAGTCCTTATGTATAAGTTGACAATGCGTATTTCCTGAAATTTGACAGAGAACATGGCTTATCCGTCACTTAGGAGAGAGTCCTTGGTCTTGAACAGGCTATCGAGCAAATACTGAATTCTCAGCTAGCACATAGGCCACGCCGTGGCTCAGTGGTTAGACCGCTTGGCTCTCACCAAGGCGGCCCGGGTTCGATCCCAGGCGACCGCACAGTGAGATGTGTGGTGGACAACAGGGCGTTGAGGCGGGTTTTCGCCGGGATCTCCGGTTTCCCCCGCCATCTCATTCCACCGGTGCTCCATCTTCATCTCATGCATCATCAGTGTCACCGCCTGCGGTGCCGTATGTAGAAAAAGCGGGCGTTAAACACTACACATTTCACATTTCATTTCGGCTAGCATATATTGAACAGATAGAAAAATTCAATGCTATAGCATGGATTTGCACCCCGGATTTGCCGGTCTTTTTCCGCTCTAGCTATCCAAAGCCTCAGAATACACATAGGTTTAGGATAGCTGCAAAATAAGAATGAATATTGCCTTAGACAATAGTGTTCGTGCTTTGTTTGCATTGCCAGCTCGAGTGAGATGGAAGATATACCTATATTTGATTGTATCGCCCTAACAAGTGGTGTGAGATGTACATATGGATGCTGAGAGCCAAGTTCAGAAGACAATTGGGAAATTCCAGTTAAACGTACGGCAGTGGTGTGAGCGGACTACACAGGTTAGTTCAAACTTGGGAGCTGACATTTCGTTCGGAGCAGAACCAAGTGCGCTCACGCTTCTGCTGTGCATTTAATTGGAACGCCCTGTGTCGTTCTGCTGCTCTTTTAACGCATGAAGGCATATTTACTTGTGTGAAGCAGAAGATTGTAGGGCCAAATGGTACATTATATTTACCAAGATTTTAACATACCTTTAAATTATGCAAGTAGATGTCTTTTATTTTTATAATTCTCTTTAGCGCATGAGCTAAAGAATAACCTATATCATGAGAGTAACAAACAAAATATTCAGTTGCGAACGTTATGTACATTTAAGATTCGAAAATCTATTTTAAGCACCATGTTACAATAGTCCGAAGTGAAATTACAAGTTAGCTACTTTTGTTTTTATAGCGTTTCCCACGAAATATTTCATCAAATAAATAGGTTTAACTAGCAGGATATAACTTATAGGTTGAAAGAATGAATTTCCAAAATGCAGTGTAATCTCACCGGCAGGCAGTGCTGTTGGTGCTAAAATATTGTATCACGAAAATTGTTGTACGATCATAACTGTATTGAATTAGTTGAATACATGTTTACTCTATGAAGTTAAGATAATGCTTTTGTTCTTCAATACGCCAGCACAAATTATGACTTGGAGAAAAATTTAATGAATCAATATTGAAGCAGAATGTTAGGCCTTCAAGCGCGAGGAATAAACAATGGAACCCTATCTAGGCTTCACTTGTGTGAATCATAATATCATAACTAAACTCCTGAGTCAAATGTAGCATTCACCTAATTTTTAAACATTGACTACCAGTCTAATCTGGAGTTTACGGTTTTTATCGACAACGAAATTTAAAATTGCTGTAAATGCTCAACTAAAGCTTTGAACAAAAGCAAAGTAAGCCCGTTTATTGCAAACGATTGAAAAAATAGATTCCTAAAGTGGCTCAACAGCAGGAGGCAGAATTACGACATCCCATCGAAAATTAAATGCTTCAAATATAGAGTGTTTGAGATAGTCCTTGTTGGTGTCATCTCATCGTTGCATTCGAAATCCCGTTCCAAAAGTTGTACTAATATATCCCTCAAAATCTTTTTCCAGCGTATTAAACATATGTTTAGGTTCAACATCCCTCGAAATTCAATCTAAAAACTCCATGGGAGCGCTCTTGCATCTAGAACAATGCTGCTTTAATTTGCTGGAGCGCCATCATACATGAACCACCTGTTTTCTGTTTCTTACAGTGGTTTAGCTTCATATGGGAAATGTGGATGATTGAGAAGGATACACTCCCTGTAGGGGTGTCACGTCACTTGTAAGACGTGGTGGGGAAAAATTCACAAAGCTTGTAAACATATGTATGAAGGTTTAGTGGCGAATAGCTGTGCCAGATATATGGTGCGGAACCTTGCTATGAGAAATTAATATTTCAGTTTGGCGCCAGACGCCATCGCCTTGGGGACGTCGCGATGTATTCTGAAAGAAAAATTTTGGAGGAATTCCGGTCCTTTTTGTGATATATTTTCATTTTCCCATGCCGTTCTCTGTTTCCTTCGCTTGATTGCTTCCTGCGAAATACTTAGGAAGTAAAACCACAAATGCACACTGTTAAAATCGTATACCTGCAAGGTCTTTATACGAGATGAAGAGAATTCCTAAACGAGGGTACTTAATAATTAAATACGGGTAGTAACAGAATTAATCAGATCAACGCCGAATAAAAAATACATGTCCATCGCACTCGGTTGCGAAAAGTGCGCTAATATGAGCACTTTATTTAGAGCAGTTCCGTTCTAACGCACTGTAACTTGTTGGTGTGATATTGTGTTAGTACGTGCCGCAGCTGCTGTTTACCTTCAGCTGAAAAGAACGATTCTAATGTAAACATGTCTTAACATTATAAGTGGTGCTAATCATCAATTCTGTAAACAATAATAAAACATCGTAACAGTTCAAAGAAATAAAATGTTACAGCAGAGCAATCTCTAGACACTAAGACGTTAGCGGTAATAAGATTGATTCTTCTGTTGTTCTGTAACATTTCTAACATGGAGGAGAATATTATTGGCAGTTGTTTCCAGTTATGACGTTCAACACGTTTAGCATCTGCCTTTTCTCTGTCAAAAATGCGACAAATGGCATTCGATTTTAAAAACCCGCCCTTGAAATTACGTGAGTGTTTCTGAGTATTTCGAAGTACCTGATATATTGGGAGAGGATCCTTCTGAAAACTAATTTGTTTACGTTTGTGTTCTGAGCATCACTTCTCATTCATTCTAACTGCAATACCCATCAATGGTGTGGTTCCTCTTTTAATGATTAGAAGGGCATATAATTTATATGTCAGCATACAGCTACCCACATTTCAAACATTATTTATCACTTACTCTGTTGTCCACATCTTGTATCCGTAACCAAATATAAACTGATGAAATTTCTTCGAAACTGTTATTGGAACTTGGAGTAGATAGAAAAATATGTTGTTGTTTAGGAGTACGTTGCGAAAATAATATGGGTACATTGACTTTATTATAAACAGATATTATATAAGAGTAGCTGTTATAGTTCACTGATTGTCCGCCAGAGGTGAATGTTCACAAGCAAGAATCGATCCTTAACGGAGTTCGCCTTGGTGCCGAGAGATGGCACTGCCAGTACTACTTTTTGCTGTGAAGGTTTTCTATTAATATTTAAAGAATCTGTTAAGAAATTGTAATTATGATTTTCAGCAGTTTCTGATTATAACATGGTTTTCTTGAACCTGAAAATTACTAGCAGATAAAGTGAAAACTGGGACAGTAGGAAACGAGCAAATAATTGTTTCGCGGAGATGAATCCTTCTGCAGCGTGTATATCTTCTGAGATTTGAGAACTCTTTGCATTGGTCGTTTTGCGATACTTCTGTCGTTAATTGTGTTTTGTTGGTACTTGCAATCATTTATAATGCAGAGTACACTTGTTTTCTGCTCTCACAATTTTCTATTCACACAACTTCTTGATAGAACTTGCTTTCTATTCTCACAAAAAGCTGCACTCACACTGCTTTGAGTCCTCATGTATAAGTTGACAATGCGTATTTCCTGAAATTTGACAGAGAACATGGCTTATCCGTCACTTAGGAGAGAGTCCTTGGTCTTGAACAGGCTATCGAACAAATACTGAATTCTCAGCTAGCACATAGGCCACGCCGTGGCTCAGTGGTTAGACCGCTTGGCTCTCACCAAGGCGGCCCGGGTTCGATCCCAGGCGACCGCAAAGTGAGATGTGTGGTGGACAACAGGGCGTTGAGGCGGGTTTTCGCCGGGATCTCCGGTTTCCCCCTCCATCTCATTCCACCGGTGCTCCATCTTCATCCCATGCATCATCAGTGTCACCGCCTGCGGTGCCGTATGTAGAAAAAGCGGGCGTTAAACACTACACATTTCACATTTCATTTCGGCTAGCATATATTGAACAGATAGAAAAATTCAATGCTATAGCATGGATTTGCACCCCGGATTTGCCGGTCTTTTTCCGCTCTAGCTATCCAAAGCCTCAGAATACACATAGGTTTAGGATAGCTGCAAAATAAGAATGAATATTGCCTTAGACAATAGTGTTCGTGCTTTGTTTGCATTGTCAGGTCGAGTGAGATGGAAGATATACCTATATTTGATTGTATCGCCCTAACAAGTGGTGTGAGATGTACATATGGATGTTGAGAGCCAAGTATGATCGATATTTCGGCATGAGTGTGAAAACATATAATAGCATCGTGCGTTAAAGCAAGTTCAGAAGGCAATTGGGAAATTCCAGTTAAACGTACGGCAGTGGTGTGAGCGGACTACACAGGTTAGTTCAAACTTGGGAGCTGACATTTCGTTCGGAGCAGAACCAAGTGCGCTCACGCTTCTGCTGTGCATTTAATTGGAACGCCCTGTGTCGTTCTGCTGCTCTTTTAACGCATGAAGGCATATTTACTTGTGTGAAGCAGAAGATTGTAGGGCCAAATGGTACATTATATTTACCAAGATTTTAACATACCTTTAAATTATGCAATTAGATGTCTTTTATTTTTATAATTCTCTTTAGCGCATGAGCTAAAGAATAACCTATATCATGAGAGTAACAAACAAAATATTCAGTTGCGAACGTTATGTACATTTAAGATTCGAAAATCTATTTTAAGCACCATGTTACAATGGTCCGAAGTGAAATTACAAGTTAGCTACTTTTGTTTTTATAGCGTTTCCCACGAAATATTTCATCAAATAAATAGGTTTAACTAGCAGGATATAACTTATAGGTTGAAAGAATGAATTTCCAAAATGCAGTGTAATCTCACCGGCAGGCAGTGCTGTTGGTGCTAAAATATTGTATCACGAAAATTGTTGTACGATCATAACTGTATTGAATTAGTTGAATACATGTTTACTCTATGAAGTTAAGATAATGCTTTTGTTCTTCAATACGCCAGCACAAATTATGACTTGGAGAAAAATTTAATGAATCAATATTGAAGCAGAATGTTAGGCCTTCAAGCGCGAGGAATAAACAATGGAACCCTATCTAGGCTTCACTTGTGTGAATCATAATATCATAACTAAACTCCTGAGTCAAATGTAGCATTCACCTAATTTTTAAACATTGACTACCAGTCTAATCTGGAGTTTACGGTTTTTATCGACAACGAAATTTAAAATTGCTGTAAACGCTCAACTAAAGCTTTGCACAAAAGCAAAGTAAGCCCGTTTATTGCAAACGATTGAAAAATAGATTCCTAAAGTGGCTCAACAGCAGGAGGCAGAATTACGACATCCCATAGAAAATTAAATGCTTCAAATATAGAGTGTTTGAGATAGTCCTTGTTGGTGTCATCTCATCTTTGCATTCGAAATCCCGTTCCAAAAGTTGTACTAATATATCCCTCAAAATCTTTTTCCAGCGTATTAAACATATGTTTAGGTTCAACATCCCTCGAAATTCAATCTAAAAACTCCATGGGAGCGCTCTTGCATCTAGAACAATGCTGCTTTAATTTGCTGGAGCGCCATCATACATGAACCACCTGTTTTCTGTTTCTTACAGTGGTTTAGCTTCATATGGGAAATGTGGATGATTGAGAAGGATACACTCCCTGTAGGGGTGTCACGTCACTTGTAAGACGTGGTGGGGAAAAATTCACAAAGCTTGTAAACATATGTATGAAGGTTTAGTGGCGAATAGCTGTGCCAGATATATGGTGCGGAACCTTGCTATGAGTAATTAATATTTCAGTTTGGCGCCAGACGCCATCGCCTTGGGGACGTCGCGATGTATTCTGAAAGAAAAATTTTGGAGGAATTCCGGTCCTTTTTGTGATATATTTTCATTTTCCCATGCCGTTCTCTGTTTCCTTCGCTTGATTGCTTCCTGCGAAATACTTAGGAAGTAAAACCACAAATGCACACTGTTAAAATCGTATACCTGCGAGGTCTTTATACGAGATGAAGAGAATTCCTAAACGAGGTTACATAGTAATTAAATACGAGTAGTAACAGAATTAATCAGATCAACGCCGAATAAAAAATATATGTCCATCGTACTGGGTTGCGAAAAGTGCGCTAATATGAGCACTTTATTTAGAGCAGTTCCGTTCTAACGCACTGTAACTTGTTGGTGTGATATTGTGTTAGTACGTGCCGCAGCTGCTGTTTACCTTCAGCTGAAAAGAACGATTGTAATGTAAAAGTGTCTTAACATTATAAGTGGTGCTAATCATCAATTCTGTAAACAATAATAAAACATCGTAACAGTTCAAAGAAATAAAATGTTACAGCAGAGCAATCTCTAGACACTAAGACGTTAGCGGTAATAAGATTGATTCTTCTCTTCTGTAACATTTCTCACATGGAGGAGAATATTATTGGCAGTTGTGTCCAGTTATGACGTTCAACACGTTTAGTATCTCCCTTTTCTCTGTCATAAATGCGACAAATGGCATTCGATTTTAAAAACTCGCCCTTGAATTTACGTGAGTGTGTCTGAGTGTTTCGAAGTACCTGATATATTGGGAGAGGATCCTTTTGAAAACTAATTTATTTACGTTTGTGTTCTGAGCGTCACTTCTCATTCATTCTAACTGCAATACCGATCAATGGTGTGGTTCCTATTTTAATGATTAGAATGGCATAGAATTTAAATGTCAGCATACAACTGCCCAAATTTTAAGCATTATTTATCACTTACTCTGTTTTACACATCTTATATCCGTAACCAAATATAAACTGATACCTTTTCTTCTAAACTGTTATTGGAATTTGGAGCAGACAGAAAAATATGTTGTTGTTTAGGAGTTGGTTGCGAAAATAAAATGGGTACATTGACTTTATTATAAACAGATATTATATAAGAGTAGCTGTTATAGATCACTGATTGACCCCAGAGGTGAATGTTTACAACTAAGAATCGATCCTTTACGGAGTGCGCCTTGGTGCCGAGAGATGGCACTGCTAGGAATATGTTTTGCTGTGAAGGTTTTGTAGTAATATTTAAAGAACCTGTTGAAATTGTAATTATGATTTTCAGAAGTTGCTGATTATTACATGCTTTTCGTGAACCCGAAAATTACTAGCAGCTAAAGTGAAAATTGGGACAGTAGGAAATGAGCAAATAATTGTTTGGCGGAGATGATTTCACCTGCAGCATGTATATCTTCTGAGATATGAGAACTCTGTGCACTTTTATTTTAACGATAGCCTGTTTAAGTTCGTTTTGTTGGAACTTGCAAACAATTATAATGAAGGGTACTTTTGTTATTTATGCTTACAATTTTCTCACAAATTTCTAATAGGAATTGTTTTCTTTTATTTGTGTAGTGTTTGTTACTCCACTGTAACAAACTGTTACATTTACAATCAATTATTATGAAGAGTACTTTTGTTATTTATTCTTACAATTCTCTATTCTCACAAATTTCTAATAGGAATTGTTTTCTTTTTTTGTGTAGTGTTTGTTACTCCACTGTAAATAGCTTCATTTTCTGTTTAATCAGTTACTTGCATAAATTATCTGTAAGCTTTAGATTGTAAATACTTCTTAGATTAATTGAAAATATTTGAAAATACTCTTAACTATATTGACAATGCCTATAATTCTGTATGAAGTGCTGTGGTTAATAAACAGTTTATTGTATTTTGGGTTAACAGCTTTTAAATTGATAAATGATAAACTGCTGTATACAAAGCATACCATTGCATAATACTAAACCGAAGCCATTCCTAATTTCCCAACTTATTGCAAATGTATAAAATGTATTTTAGAACATTAAAAATAATAATCTCAATATTGTACCAAGAGTAATTACAATGAAACTACTACCGCGTGTTTATTTCACATTTGTACTAATAATAGCATGCCGCCACAAACAAGGACCACAAATATGAGTGACAATTGTGGATTACCGGGAAAATACATATATGAGTCAATTGGAGGTTTTAATGTCATGATGCCATGTTGGCTACTGTAGCTCAATGGGTAATTGCGACTGGGGGCAGATCAGGAGCTCTATGGTTAAAATCCCGGCCATGGCATTGAATATTTCATGTTGACTCAATGTATAAAATGTATTTTAGGTCATTCAAAAATAATAATCTCAATAGTGCGACAGATAAAAAAGAGAAATTTATAGGAGTACAGGATTTGAATAATGTTACCTATGTGTTTAATTGCATTCTTTCTAGGATGCAGATGTTATTAAAAATGTTGGGGTTTATATTTAGAACTTGCACCCCTTTCGTTTGGTTTTTAGTTTTCAAATGCAGTGGGTATGGCCAGGAGTAGTCCATGCACCAGGGGCAATCAGTTGATAATGCAGTTAACTGCATTACCTACTAAAGAAGTATTTTTCTTAGCTGCCACTAATAACATTAAAAAGCACCCTGTGAAGCAAATATCTGCAGAATATTCTCGAGAATTTTATATTAATATGTGCTCTAGACTTCTTGTTCATGATGCTAATATATGATAGTGCTGATATAAAGCTTTAACTGTAGTTTTTATATCTCCAAAGGAAACTTTCATAAAAATACAAAGAATATGCAAAATAATAATAGAGTTCTTTCCACAGTCCATTGTGAAACAGAACTTTGTAACTATGTTAAAAGTTTTCAGCAATAAGACTGGCATAATCTCAGAATGAAGAATAAGAAAGATGTCCTGTTGGTATTTTAAGCCTTTTTACAGGAGTGTTAAATTTTATTACTTTCCTTGATATAACAGTTGTTTACAAGCAAAATTCCTAGTTTAAGTTTAATACTAAAATCATTCTCAAAATGGATCACAGCTTAATACAAATACATTTAAAATAATCTATGTGTTTTGACAAGATCTAAATACTTTTTGTAGTAAGATATTGCCTACCAGGTTTGCTTAACACATCCATGAGAAAGGAGAACTTCTGAGGACATTCTAAAAATATTCAAGGTATGCATCTCATTTCTTATGAATTGACCTAAAACATGGTATTTGAATTAAAATAATTAATGCAATTTTTGAGAAAATGGAAATTTAGAAAAAGTGTCCTAATAAGGCAGTCTGTGATTGATGAGCAATCTAGAAATTCTTTATTTGTACGAAGGCTGTTCAATAAATATTGATCACAATTTTTTTACAACGTATTACCTTTACTAATCCTCATAATTTTGATATTCCTTTTCAAAGTAGTCTCCCCTGAATTGCAATGCACTTGTCCCAGCATTTCTATCAGTCTCCAAACACATGCTGAAACCATTTTCTGAGAGATCCTTCAAAATCCACTGCGGAACCTTCACCACTACTTCTGATGATGGATAATGCCTCCAACGAAGTTTTTTCTTCAAGTTAGGGAATAGAAAGGGCTCCCATGTGGCGAAATTCGGACTACAGGGAGGGTGAAGGATGGACTTCACATTGATTTTCGCATTGGCAATATGCCGCCTCTCGTTATTGTGGTGTAGCATCCAGCCAGATTCATGGAAATGTGGACATTTGCACCTGATATGGCTTTTCCAAGTTTTCAGGATATCCCTGTCGTATTGTCCAGTTACTGATATGTGTGCAGGTACAACATGCATATACAACATTCCATGAATAGCACAGAATGAGATGACTATAACTTTCCCCGCAGAAGCAACCACTTTTGCTTTTTTGGGGGTTGGTGAGGAAGGAGATTTCCACCCTGAGCTATGCAATATGCTCTCAGGCTCATAATGATGTAGCCAAGTTTCATCATCAGTGATTACGGTTGAAAGAAATTCCGGATAATCCTCTAACATCAACTTTATCTCCATGTTACCTCCATTGCAGCGGTAGGCGATACTGAACATCTCTGAACTTGCCTGGTTCTCACAGGCGGGAATCAAGAGTACTTAAAGGGAAACTACTACTCCATGATTATTTCACGTTTGTACTTACAATAGCATGCCGTCACAAACAAGGTATAACAAATACGAGAGACAATTGAGGTTTACCGGGAAAATACATATATGAGTCAATTGGAGATTTTAATGTCATGATGCCATGTTGGCTATTGTAGCTCAATGGGTAATTGCGACCGGACTCAAAACAGGAGCTCTATGGTTAAAATTCCGGCCATACCATTGAGTACTTCATGTTGACCATTTCATGTTGGCTCAATGTATAAAATTGTAATATAGATCATTAAGTATAATAATCACAATATTGTAGCAGATAAACAAGACAAATTTATAGGAGTGCAGGATTTTTAATAATGTTACCTATGTGTTTAATGGCATTCTTTCTAGGAAGCAAATGTTATTAAAAGTGTTGGTTATTTTATTTAAACTGGCACTCCTTTCATTTGTTTTTTAGTTTTCAAAAGCAATGGGTACGGCCAGCAGTAGTCCATGCAGTAGGGGCAATCAGTTGATAATGCAGCTATCTGCATTTGTTACTGAAGTAGTTTCTTGGTAACTGCCAATAAAAACATGAAGAAGCGCCCTATTCAGCAACTATACGCAGAATTTACTTGAGAATTTTATATTAATATGTGCTCTAGACCTCTTGCTCATGATGCTAATATATAATTGTGCTGATTTAAACTGCATCTGTGTTTTTTATATCTGCAAAGAAACATTCATAAAAATTCAAAGAATATGCCAAACGATAGTAGACTTCTTTCCACACCCATTTAAAAAGAACTTTGTAACTGTATGTGAAAAGATTTCAGCAAAAAAACTGGCATAATCTCAAAATGTGAAATAATAAAAATGACCCTCTCGACACTTTGAGGCTTTTCTCTGGAGTGTTAAATTTTATTGCTTTCCCTTGATATAAAGGTTGTTGCCTAGCAAAACTCTTAGCTGATATTGATTACTAAAATCGTTCACAAATTGGATCACAGCTAAATACAAATATATTTAAAATAATCTATGTGTTTTGGCAAGGTCTGCATAACTTGTGTAGGAAATGTTTATCTACCAGATTTTGCTCAGGTCCTCCATAAGCTCGAGACCTTCTAAGGACGTTCCCAAAATATTCAAGATAAACATTTCATTTAAGATGAAATGTTCTAATACATGGTATTTGAATTTGAAATATTGTTGCCAGTTTTGAGAAAATGGAAATTAGGAAAAGTTTCCATATAAAGCAGTCAGTGATCGATAGGCATTCTGGAAATTCCTTATTTGTAATAAGGCTGTTCAGTAAAGATTGATAACAATTTTTTTTGACAACGTAATACCTTTAATCATCCTCATAATTTTGATATTCCTTCTCAATGTAGTCTCCCTTGAATGCAATGCACTTCTCCCAGCATTTCTATCATTCTTCAAACACATGCTAAAACCATTTTCGGAGAGATGCTTCAAAATTCCCTTTGCAGACTTCACCACTGCTTATAATGATGGATAATGCCTCCAACTAAGGTCTTCTTCAAGTTAGGGAATAGAAAAGGCTCCCATGGTGCTAAATTAAGGCTACAGGGAGGGTGAAGAATGGACTTCACATTGATTTTTGCATTGGCAATATGCCACCGTTCGTTATTTTGGTGCAGCATCCAGCCTGCTTCATGGAATTGTGGTCTTTTGCCTGATATGGACTTGCAATGTTTTCAGAACATCCCTGTCATATTGTCCAGTTACTGCTATGTGTGCAGCTACAACATGTACATACACCATTCCATGAATAGCACAGAATGAGATGACTATAACTTTTCCAGCAGACGCAACCACTTTTGCTATTTTGGGGGTTGGTGAGGAAGGAGATTTCCACCTTGAGCTATGCAATATTCTCTCAGGCTCAAAATGATGTAGCCAAGTTTCATCAGCAGTGATTACGGTTGAAAGAAACTCCGTATATTCCTCTAACATCAATTTTAACTATATGTTACCTCTATTGCAGCGGTAGGCGGTACTGAACTTATCTGAACTTGCCTGGTTCTCACAGGCGGGAGCCAAGAGTACTAACAATGAAACTACTATGGCGTGTTTATTTCACATTTGTACTTACAATAGCATGCAGCCTCAAACAAGTTGTCACAAATATGAGACAATTGTCGTTTACCGGGCAAATACATATATGAGTCAATTGTAGGTTTTAATGTCATGATGCCATGTTGGCTACTGTAGCTCAATGGGTCATTGGTACTGGGCGCAAACCAGGAGATCTATGGTTCAAATTCGGACATGGCATTCAATATTTCATGTTGACTCAATGTATAAAATGTAATATAAATCATTAAAAATAATAATCTCAATATTGTAACTGATAAATAAGACAAATTTATAGGAGTGCAGATTTTGAATAATGTTACGTATATGTTTAATGACAATCTTTCTAGGATGCAAATGTTATTAAAAATGTTGGTTATTTCATTTAGAACTTGCACTCTTTGCGTTTGTTTTTTAGTTTTCAAATCACTGTGTACGGGCAGCGGTAGTCCATGCACCTGTTTCAATCAGTTGATAATGCAGTTATCTGCATTACTTGCTGAAGTAGTTTTTTGTTAACTGCCACTAAAAATACGAAACAGCGCCCTATTCAGCAACTATCTCCCAAATTTACTTGAGAATTTGATATTAATATATGCCCTGGACCTCTTGCTCATGATGCTAATATATGATTGTGCTGATATAGAATTTTAGCTGTATTTTTTATATCTGCAAAGAAACTTTCATAAAAATTCAAAGAGTATGCCAAACAATATTAGGCTTCTTTCCATTACCCATTTAGTAGAGAATTTTGTAACTGTATGTGTAAAGATTTCAGTAATAAAACTGGCATAATCTCAAAATGTAAAATAATAAAGATGAAGCTATCGAGAGTTTGAGGCTTTTGTCTGGAGTGTTAAATTTTATTGCTTTCCCTTGATATAAAGGTTGTTGCCAAGCGAAACTGTTAGTTTATCTTCATTACTAAAATTATTCAAAAAATGAATCACAGCTTAATTCAAATGTATTTTAAATAAACTATGTGTTTTGACAAGATCTGTATATTCTGTGTAGTAAGATTTTGTCTACCAGTTTTTGCTAAAGTCATTCATAAGGCAGAGACCTTCTGAAGACATTAGCAAAATACTTAAGATATACATTTCATTTCATATGGGATGATCCAAAACATGGTATTTGAATTGAAATTATTAGTGCCAGTTTTGAGAAAAAGGAGATTTAGAAAGAGGTTCCATATAAAGGCAGCCTGTGATTGACCGTTAAACAACTCCGCCACAGAATTCCCAGTTTGGCTTCCAGGGCGCAAGCCATGCCTGCCATCCTGGCCTCGTACTTTACGCCAAGCAGCATGATAGATGCTGCTACATAACCTACGACAATTACCAGAGTGCTTTATTGCGGTATCTGCCCAACCATACCTAAACTCTCCCTCACCTAACCCCGCTTCCATATGAGAAGCGATGCTCCTTGTTATTTGTTTTAATAAAGCTTAAAAAAAAAAAAAAAAAAAAAAAATGGGCAATACGATTTAAACATGGTATTTGAATTGAAATTATTAGTGCGAGTTTTGAGAAAAAGGAGATTTAGAAAGAGGTTCCATATAAAGGCAGTCTGTGATTGATGGTCAATCTGGAAACTCTTTATTTGTATGAAGGCTGTTCAATAAAGATTGAAAACAATTTGTTTTTGACAATGCAATACCTTTACTCATCCTCATAATTTTGATAGTCGTTTTCAAAGTAGTCTCCCCTGAATGCAATGCACTTGTCCCAGCATTTCTATCAGTCTTCAAACACATTCTGGAAACCATTTTTTGAGAGATCCTTCAAAATCCCATTCGCAGCGTTCACCACTGCTTCTGATGATGGATAAAGCCTCCAACGAAGGCTTTTCTTCATGTTAGGGAATAGAAAAAAGTCACCAGTTAGGGTGAGGAATGGATCTCACATTGAATTTTGCATTGGCAGTATGTGCCGTGCATTATCGTGGAGCAGCATCCAGCCTGCTTCATGGAAATGTGGTCTTTTGTAAATTTTATGGACTTGCAATTTTTCAGGACATCTCTGTAGAATTTTCCAGTTACTGATGCCTTTGCTGGTACAACATGCACAAAGCATTCAATGAATATAACGGAATGAGATGACCATACTTTTCGAAGCAGAAGCAACCACTTTTGCTTCTTTGGGTGCTTGTGGTGCAGGAGATTTCCATGCTGAGCTTTGCTGTTTGCTCTCAGGATCAAAATGACGTAGCCAAGTTTCATCAGCAGTAATGATGTTGGAAAGAAACTCTGCATCCTCCTCTAACATCAACTTTAACTGCATGTTACCTCCATTGCAGTGGTAAGCGATACTGTACATGTCTGAACTTGCCTGGTACTCACAGGTGGGAGCCAAGAGTACTTACAATGAAACTACTACGGCATATATCGAGATTTATCTGTATTGGCTATGGCTTCATACTACGGCATGTTTGTTTCACATTAAGCTAACAGAATATAATAAGATTGAATTTTAATTCGAAAAACTATGACTGCAAAAAAATATGATTATGCTTTTTGAACAGCCCTCGTAGAGCGTAAGACATGCTGAACTTGAATATCAAGTGTTGTATTTAATTACCTTTATGTTTTAGAATTATACTACCTACAGACACACACACACACACACACACACACACACACACACACACACACACACACACACACACACACACACACACACACACACACACGCACACACGCACACACACACACTAACTCACACACACACACACACAATAGTACAACCTATTTTCCGTGAAATCCTGTTATCAAAACCTTGGTTGGAGTGCAATACCTCCCTTACCTATTATATATGCAAATCAAATCAAACCATGAACCAATGCCTTCCCACCGACTACCGGCCTCACTACTGCTATGCAACGTTGAGGTGGGCGATCATCTATCCAATACGGGGAAGAGATGTGGTCAGCATCTTGGCACCCCCAGCCGGAAAGTTGTCTTATGCAACTACGGCTGCTACCTAGTGTAATATAAATGTGTAGTGTATAACGCCCGCTTTTACTACATACGGCACCGCAGGCAGTGACACTGATGATGCATGAGAAGAAGATGGAGCACCGGTGGAATGAGATGGCGGGGGAAACCGAACGTCCTGGCGAAAACCCGCTCCAACGCCGTGTTGTCCATCACAAATCTGGGATCGAACCCGGGCCACATTGGTGAGAGCCAAGCGGTCCAACCACCGAGCCACGGCGTGGCCCTACCTAGTGTATCTCCTCACTGTCCTCAAGATATAAGTGGGCAACGCTCCAATACCTGGGACTTATAATCTGCATTCCCCAGGGGTAGCATCGAACCCAGGCACATTCCATGGTAGGGTACCAAGGCATGATGCCTTAACCCATTATGCCAAATTAAAAATATGATATCTAGTGCAATTTAACAAATTGGTAGATAGTGGCAAACTGAAAATTTCAATGCCATGGTTGGGAGTTAAAACACGGATCTCCTGGTTTCCCTCCAGTTGCACTTTAGTCATTGAGCTACAATGGCCAACGTCCCGTCATGACATAAAATTCTCAAGTTGACTCATATACTTTACCGTTAAACCATTAGGGGCTCTCGTATTGATCATACGCAGTTTGTGGCGACTTACTGTTGCAAGTACTTGAGTCCCAGGCTTCATCGCTAAACACTTATTATTTAAGTGAATTTAAGAAAATTAATAGTTGCTTAACAATAGCCGTGTATTGCCCAAGGTTTTGTACTTACAATAACATGTCACCACAAAAAAGGGTATCTCGAATACGAGAGGATCTAGTGGTTTACCGGGAAAATATAAATATGTGTCAATTGGAGGTTTTAATGTCATGATGGCAAGTTGTCTATGTTAACTCAATGGGTAATTGCGACTGGGCGCAAAGTAGGAGATATATAGCTAAAACCCTGGCCATGGCGTTGAACTTTTCATGTTGATTCAATCTATAAGATGCATTTTAGAACATTAAAAATAATAATCTCCATATTGTAATAGATAAGTAAATCAAATTTATAGGCGTGCAGGTTTTGAAAAATGTTACCTATGTGTTTAATGATATTCTTTCTAGGATTAAAAGAATATTAAAAATGCAGGTTATTTTATTGAGAGCTTGCACTCCTTTCGTTTGCTTTTAGTCTTCAAAAGCAGTAGGTAAAGCCAGCAGCAGTCCATGCCCGAGGTTCGATCAGTTGATAATGCAGTTATCTGTATTACCTATAGAAGAAGTTTTTTTGTTAACTGTCACTAATAAAATGAGAAAGTACCTTATGGAGTACCTATCCCTACAATTTAATTCAGAATTTGATATTAATATGTGCTCTAGACCTCTTGTTCATGATGCAAATATATGATTGTGCTGATATAAAACTTTAACTGTACTTTTTATATCTCCAAAGGAAACTATCATAAAAAGACAAAGAATATGCCAAATAATGATAGTTCTTTCCACAATCCATTGTGAAACAGAACTTTGTAACCTTATGCTCAAAGATTTCAGGAATAAGACTGGAATAATCTCAGAATTTTAAATAATAAAGATGACCCTATTGAAACTTTGAATCTTTTCACTGCAGTGTTGAATTTTATCGCTTTTCCCTGTTATAAAAGTTGTTGCCAAGCAAAATTCTTAGTTTATCTTCATTACTAAAACCATTGCCTAAATGGATCACAGCTTAATATTTAAAATAATCGATCTGTTTTGCCAAAATCTAAATATTTTGTGTCTAAGATTTTGTCTACCAGTTTTTGCTAAATGATTTTCATACCTCACAGTCCCTCGAGAGATATATAACATATGGTGTTCCGCAAGGATCAATTCTCGGACCAGTACTTTTTCTTATATACATAAATGATCTAGAGTGTTTTAACAAAAACTGTAATTTAACTTCGTTTGCTGATGATACTAGTATTTTTCTAACCGGGCCAAATTTCTATTCTCTAGATGATAATATAAAACTGCTGACAAAGCAACTAATCAAGTGGTTTGAAACAAACGGATTAGTAATAAATGCAGGAAAGACAGTGGTTATTTCTCTTCAAAATGTATATGGTATCCAAAGTACTGGCCCTAATATAATACCAAATGAAAAATATATCGGTCACTCTGGAAGCACAAATCTCCTTGGTCTATATCTAGATAAAAACTTAAAGTGGAACATTCACATTAATGAAATTTCTATAAAGCTTAGCAAATTGTGTTTTCCCCTGTTCATACTAATGAATGAATAAAGTAGCACTTTTATCCCTGTACCATGCATACTTCCACTGTGTCATTTCTTATGGTATAATACTATGGGGAAACTGCGAAAATGCGATTACCATATTTAGATTACAAAAGAGAGCTATACGTACCATACTAAAGGTAAGCAAAAGAACTAGTTCCGGAACACTTTTCCAAGAATTAAAAATACTGCCTCTACTTTGCTTGTATATACAAGAAATAGTAACCTTTAAACCTTTGACCTTTAACCTTTTAACCTTTATTTAATAGATTAAATATTCATTTATACTCCACTAGTACACAAATACATAATCATGATACTCGAAGAAAAGAGCAAATAAGTATAATCCCCCAAAACACCATTTTGTTTGGTAAAAGCTTTATATATACTGGACTTTGCCTTTATAACGGCCCACCTGAACACCTAAAGAGCACATTTGCACTTCCTAAATTTAAATGCTGTGTAAAAAAGTTCCTGTTAGAACATTGTTTTTATAGTATAGGTGAATTTTTTGAATATGTCAACTACAGATAAATTATTATTATATTGTACATACAGTTTCTGAATTTTCATTTCTAAACTTGTGTTGTGTATATATTTATTGTATAATTTTTACTTATAAGTAATTGACGTGTCCACCGCCACCGCCACCACCACAAGGCAGAACCTTCTGAGGACATTCCCAAAATATTCAAGATAAACATTTCATTTCTTATGAAATGATCTGAAACATGATATTTGAATTAAAATTATTACTGCCAGTTTTGAGAAATAGGAAGTTTACAAAAAGGTTCCATATAAAGGCCGTCTGTGATTGATGGGCAATCTGGAAGTTCTTTATTTGCATGAAGGCTGTTCAATAAAGATTTATCACAATTTGTTTTTGCCAAAGTACCTTACCTCATTCACATAATTTTGATATTCTTTCTCAAAGTAGTCTCCCCTGAATGCGATGCACTTGTCCCAGTGTTTCTATCGGTCTTCAAACACATGCTGGAAACCATTTTTTGAGAGATTCTTCAAAATCACCTCCGCAGTCTTCACCGCTGCTTCTGATGATGGATAATGCCTCCAACGAAGGTGTTTCTTCAAGTTAGGGAGTGGAAAAAAGTCAAATGGGGCTAAATCTGGACTACAGGGTGGGTGAGGAATTGACTTCACATTGATTTTTGCATTGGCAATTTGCGGCCACGCATTATTGTGGTGAAGCATTTGCCTGCTTCATGGAAATGTGGTGTTTTGCGCCTGATAAGGACATGCAATATTTTCTGGACATTCCTGTAATATGGTCCAGTTACTGTTGTGTGTGCAGGTACAACATGCACATAACCCATTCCATGAATAACAAAGAATGAGATGACCATAACTTTCCCAGCAGAAGCAACCACTTTTGCTTTTTGGAGGGTTGGTGATGGAGATTTCAATACTGAGCTTTGCTGTTTGCTGTCAGGAACAAAATGATGTAGCTTAGTTTCATCAGCAGTGTTTATATTTGCAAGAATTCAAATTCAAATTCAAATTTATTCACCAATTAAAATCAAACCGGTACATAGTACCTTGATATAGGATACGTCAGTAAACTTACACTTAATATTACAAAGTTAAATATCAAGTATAGCTAACCTACATTAATTATAATGTAACACAAACTGGACGTAATTATAAATGAGAAAATGAGAAAGCTAAGTAAATTTTTGTTTTATGATTATCTGGTTTTGTTAAATTGCAGATATTCCTTTACTGTTTAAAAGCAGTGCTCCTGCAAGAAAGCCCTTGTTCTAGTTTTAAACATGTTGTAGTTATCTAAGCTTCTGATGTCATTACGGAGGGAATTATAAACTATTGTACAGGAATAGCTAAACTCCTGAGTCAAATACCGTATTCATATACTTTATAAGCATTAACTATCAGACCAATCCAGAGTACAGGTCTTCTGTCGACAAGGAAATCAAAAATTGTTGTAAACGCTCAATTGAAGCTTGGAACACAAGCAAAATAATGACAGGTGCTTAAACTGATTGAAAAACTTTTCCGAAATTTGGTCATGGATTCCTTACACAAAGAGGAAATGTGTAACAGTCATCTTAATTTGACCCTGAGAAGTCAAACTTACTTATTTATTTGAAAATAATATTCAGGGTTTAAAATATTAATAATCATGAGGAATTGGTGGAAGTTAAAAGTGTATGAGATTCAGAAACAATTGAAGGTAGACCTGTGATTCAATATGTAGAAACGAAAGAATAGTAATTAAATTTAAGTGCTTAGCGTTAAAAATGGCTGTCTGGAATTATAACAAATGTTATTTGAATGTTAAGCTGGCTAAATATTATTTAAACAAATGATAATGTCAATTACTTAATATGTTAATGAAAAGTTAGTCGCGAAAAATGACGTGACAAATGACAAATTATTGAATTGCAGTAGCAACGTCAAAGCCTTATCAGATTGAGGGAAATCGATTTCAAGTTGATATTTTGAAGGAAACCGACGCGTATAAAGTTATTCATTCAATAATGTTACAAGGTGCGTTGTTTGTTTCTAACGTGAATTAACAATCAGTATGTTTTATAAGGAACAGAATAGTTTATTTCAAATATGCTAAAATATTTCCAATGTAAAAAGTCCGACCCCACGCCATTAGGTATGTGACTTTCGTGCGTCGGCTGTTGCAGCAAAGGGTAGCATAATAAGAAATATTTCGAGAAGTGGCAACACAATGGGGGATAAAATTACTTAAACCAATCTGAAATTTGGTTGCAAATAGCTTCCCAAATTGGGGCTTCGAGATAATCCATGCAGATGTCAACTCATGTAACCAGTCCATTCGAAATTACGTTCCAAAGTCATAGAAGCATATCTCTCAATTTTTTTTTCATATTGATAAAATTTTGTGTTCAAATTCCTTCCAAGTACAATCTAACAACCACATATGAGGATTCAACTGCCTGGTTAGCATAGATGGGAGCGTGTCTGCCTCACGTTCTACAGGTCCCGAGTTTGAATCTCGGGCAGGGTGAGTTAGCTGGATTAGGTTTTATCCGGGGTTTCCTTTATCCTAAAAGACGAATGTCAGGTAACTCTAAGCTCTATGGACCCTGGGCTCATATGAGTATCATTTCACCTATTCCATTCATCTTCGGTTATGACTATGCGTTGGAGGACGTAAAGTAAAGAGAGAAAAAGAAGTAAAAAAAAGACATGGGGACCCTTGCTTCTAGAACAAAGCTGTTAAAATCTGTTGGAGCACAAACACAAACCACGTGTTCTCTGTAATTTATAGGAGTACATCCTCATGTAGTAAATTTGGAAGTGTGAGCTGGATAACTCCCTGTAGAGAGCACTACTAAGACGTGGTAGGGTAAGATACGTATCATTCATATTCACTTACAATTGCAGAACAGGCATACTTCCAAAATTGTTGCTGAGGTACAGCCTCAACTACAGCATGAGGTTTAACAGCTGTCACACTGTGCATCGTGGAATGTATTAATTAAACATATTAGAAACGTTTGTCTCCTTTGAAAACTAAACTGAGGAAACAAACAATGGTCCGGAAGTTAGCATTAGGCACCAACGGTAGAAGATCTTCCCTTTTAGAGCAATAAGGACGTTTGGAGCGCCGGTTGTTAGCCTTATATGTTGAGGGTTTTCAACGTAAGCCTTCAATAAGACCAAGAAAACAAAAATTATAGAACTAATACTTTTGTGGTGTTTTTTCTCCTTTTGATGTGAGTTATTCATTCCCAGAGCGTGTAAACACATGTTTGTAGGTTTAGTGGTGAATAGAGGTGCTGGACATATCGCGTGGATGCTTGCTCTGAAATTGAAATTTCTCTTCGGCGCCAGACTCTCTACTCTTGGAGCAGCTCCTGTAGCGCGAAGTGTATTCAGACAGAAATTCTTAAGGAATTTAGCTCCTTATTGTTATCTATTGTCTGTGGTACATACCTTTCTCTGTTTCCTTTACTTCATTACTTCCTCCGAAGTACCTAAGAGCTTCCCACGCAAATGCAAAGACACATTAACAAAATCGTATGCCTGCAAGGCATTTGTGTGGGAGGAAGAGAATTCCCAAACGTACTGACATAATTAAATACAGGTAGCGGCACAAGTAAGCAGATCAACACAGAATGAAAAAGTATAATCGGTTTCGAGGGGTGCGCATGTATGAGCAGTTCGTTTAGAGCAATTCCGTTCTAACACACTGTAGTTTGTTGGTTTGATACTGTGTCAGGACACTCCGCAGCCACTGTTTACTTTGAGCTGAAAAGAATTATTTAAATGTAAACATATCTGTACATAATAAGTATATTTGGTCAAAAAGTCTGAAAATAATAGTAAAACATCTTAAACAATTCAACGTAACAAAATGCAACAGGCAGAACCATCTCTTAACACCAAGACGATATCGGTAAGTTTTGTAACAACACCTCTCAGCTGAATGACAATTTTATTGGGAGTTGTGTCCAAATATAATGTTCAACATGTTTAAACACTCCTTTCCTTTATCATAAATGCCATAAAGGGCACTCGATTTTGAGAATCGGCCTTGAATTAGCGTCTGGCGATTTTGGGTATTTCTAAGTATTTAATATTTACGGAAGCGACACTTCAGAAAGCTAATTTATGTACTGTTTTGTTTGCATTATAATTCTCTCATTCTAACCTAATGCCCAAAAATAGTGCGATCCTTAAATTATTAAATGGAACGGCAAATAATTTAAATGGCAGCAATTGCTACCTACATTTTAAAAATTATCTCTCACTCATGCTGTTGTACACGTTTTGTATCTACAACCAAATATATACTGACACAATTTCTTCTAAACGTATACTTGGACCTTGGAGCAGATAGAAAAATATGTTGCTGTTTAGGAGTTGGTTGCGAAAAGAGTATGGGTACATTGACTTTCTATTATAAACATATATTATGTAAGATTAGGTGTTATAGTTCATTGATTGTCCGCAAGAAGTGACATGGTTGACAACTAAGAATCCATCATTTAAGGAGTGCGCCTTGGTGCCGAGAGATGGCTCTACCTGTGATACGGCTCGCTGTCAAACTGTGGTGTTAATATTAAAAGACTCTGTTAAGGAATTTTAATTAGGATCTTCAGCAGTTGCTGATTATTATATGATTTTCTTGAACCTAAAATTTACTAGCAGCTAAAGTGAAAACTGGGACAAAAGGGTACGAGCAAATAATCGTTTCGCGGAATTGAAACTTTCTGCAGCATGTATATATACCTCCTGAGATGTCAGAACTGTGCTTTAGACTTTTGACGATGATATTCACATATGTTTTGGTTGTGTCATTGTTTTCTATTCTCACCAAGGGCTGCTCCCACACTACTTTCGGTTGCCATGTATAAATTGACACTGTATTTCTGGTAATTTGAAAGAGACACATGAGTTGTCCGTCATTCGGGAGAGAGATTCTTTGTTCTTGTACTGGCTGTTGAGCAGCCAAATAACTAATTCTCGGTTAAGATGTAATGAACAGATTGAGAAATTCAATACAATGGCAGGGATTTAAACCGCGGCTATCCCGTTCTATCTATGCAAAATGGAAGCTATTTCTGTCTTTGTCTCATTGTATAGCCCTAACAAGTGCTGTGAGATGTACATACGTGTGGTGAGAGCGAAGTACATTCGATATTTCGCATTTGTGTAAAAACATATACAATGACTATCGTCTGGCGGCATTAAATGAACCTTGACCCTTTACAGCCCAAAGTTGTTTAGTATTAATGTAAAAACATTTCCCCCCAGTATTATTGTTAAAGTGGCGTTACGAAACTTATAAGCATTTGTCAAATTAAAAATGATTAATTTTAATTAAAAATAATATTTTGTTTCTTTGAAGTCACAGTGGGCCACAAAGGCTATAGCAGAAAATACTTAAGGCATTATCTAGGGAGGAATCAAAGTGAAAGCTATACTCAATAACTAGCTTTTTACCGTCCATTTCTCTGTGCATTTCCAAACAATGTACTAAATCATAAAATTAGAGTTCTGTATAGGCTATTGAAACATTTATGAAAGATAATCAATGCATTCTATATCTGGGGGCACGTAGATATAAGAAAAAAAATATCCTAACACAGTATAAGCTCTTCAGTAGTAACATTTATGTTGTTGACTGGATTATTTTGTACACTGTACACATTTTTTTAACAAGAGATCGAAGAAAGGCGATTTTCGTCAATGAATTTTTCAAAATTGTGTATTAGTGGCTGTAGAGAATCGGAATCTGCAAATAACAGCCCTTTCCATTGAAGTGTTGGTTGAGCCAGTCGTCTCTTGATGTTCTCCACACCATCTCATTCATATCCATTTATTGGACCAGCAATTATATTATTTTTATTCTTCATGCCATAAAAAATATGAGGAATCATAATATTCGAACTAAAACGAAATTGATTCTGAAAGCTTCATTTGGCTCATGAAGTGTAGCTATCAAATATATGGTGTATATCAGAAATAAAATTCCAACATTTGTGCTTTACATATAACAGAGAGGGTATGTAATTGTATTGAATTTTAGTATGAAATTTTGGACAAATAGCTTTCCTTCTATTCCAGCTTGCACCCATAACCTTAAGTATTATGGTGACTATTGTGGTCTACTGTAACTTTCAGGTAAAGCAACTATTTTGTTTGAAATTAATAAATGGTGTGCATTTCTATTTCATGTTCAGTGCTTTAAACTATAGGTAATTTTACCTTTACTCATAGTGTCCGATATTTTTCTTTCAAAGTATATTGCAGAGATATATAAAATAAATTTGTTCAAAGTTCCACAAGTAACATCAAAATTCAAAATGTCTGTGTGTGTTGCTTTAGCTTCAACCTGTTGAATACATTATGAACCAAATATCCAAACAAGCCCCATACAAGGCGTCCATGTTGTGACTTTCAGGTTACAAATGTCCACAATGGAAAATGTTCAGCATAGGATAACAAAAGAGCGTTAAAGTGATTGTTACGTGAAAGTGACACTGGGCTATAGAGGGTTAAACCCTTGAAGAAAACAGTGACAATTCAGCTACTTGTTAATACTCCATGACGGATGGACAATTTCTGGATATCAGGACCGCGCAAATGGCTTTCTAGGTATCATAGATAATATAAAACTTCCTGGTTACGTCCTGCTTATTCAAACGACGCTTACTTGATAGTGAAATCCCTCCCTGTGAGATTACAAATAATTCAATGGTCTTACAGAACAGTATATATTACAATCATTGCTTAAAGATTTAAATTCTCTAACACGTTTTGGGGCTTAAAGGGCATGCGAGGCTGCAGGTGCAAAGAACGTATGTCATAAAATGTCA